>CM024756.1:93717777-93957918 GCA_014218235.1 Colocasia esculenta | reverse complement strand
GGTCATTAATCTATCGATTGCTGAAGGGGATGTAGACGCGAGATTTGGCCCATCCTCGTGTGGCTCTTTGCCCCAATAAAGCCCGTTTGACCATTTGTTGACCTGCCTCGGATGCCATGTAGATGGCAGCATCGATTGCCGCCGACTACTGGTTGATGGCATAGGCCCTGGACGTTAACCCATATTGGCATCCACATCTCTGGATGTCTACATGAGGTTGGCGGCAGGATTGCTGGACGTCAACCGGGTTACCTGGTCTGTGCAAATACCTCGAGAATCTAGCTCACTTGCGCCATTCTCTCGCCCATGCAGCGTATGGGGCCGTTCCCAACGGGCAAATGGGCCACCATGGCACCCCTTTGACCAAGTAAAATCCTATTTGGCCTCTCCCCATTGTTGGAGCTTTTATACTTGGATTGCCAAGTGTACAAGTGTGTTTCTTCACACTTGAGCATCCAAGGCTTGAAGCGTGACCCCACTGTCTATATAACACTCCCTTGAGCCTCTAAGCTAGGGGGGAGAGGCTGGACGTCCACATGTTGCTACTTTGAGAGAGAGGAGAGAATTTGCACCCAAGCTTCATCAACTCTTCTCTTCTTTCCTCTCACACTTCGGGACGTTCAGGGGCTTCTTCCCGAGCTAGAGGAGCCCTGTCAGGAGCTGCAACGCCAACGAACGAGGATCTACACCTCCCTCCCTCTCTCTTTCCTTACTCTCTCTTTAGTTATTTGCATGTCACACACACCTTCCCACTCACTCTTAGCATGTAGGTCACTTCCTACACAACTAGAAAGGGTTTCCCAACCAAAAACAGAGCGAAGAAGGGTGGTCATAGCACTTGGCCACCCCTCTTCTCAAGTCCGTAACCGGTACGGGACTCACTATTTGGGCTGTCTCACTCCATTTCTGAGCATTTACCACGCTTTCCTTAGGCTAATAGAGTGTTTTTTTGTGGCAGAGGAACGACTCGTAGAAGACCGTGGAGCTCTTCTTCTTTGGCCAGCCGAAGAAGGAGAAGTTGAAGCCCCGTCTCCATTCGCTGCGCGAGGCCACTGCACTGACGCGATTCTATCACTCCTTGGGCACAGGTAAGGCCCTGGCGATCACAGACTCCCTCTCCTTTTGCTAGTTTGCTTTTTTCTCTCTAGTCAACCAAGTCAACCGGAGAGTCAACGAGGTCAACCGGTGACCCCATCATCGCCAACGAGAGGTCAGTGGCGTCTGCGAGCTCTTGGAAGATCCAGCAGTCGGCCGGGGACGGCACGAAAACGAGCGTCCACAGCTCTCTTTTGGCGATCAGGGTGGGACAACTTCTGCCACTGTGGTCTCACTGCGGCTAGGTAGACGGAAAGCGATCATGCCATTTACCCAGGTAACCATCTATCTTTCCTGTCGTTTAGTTTCTGTTAGCGTCCATCTAGGTTGTCGTCTACTTGCTATTAGCGTCAGTCGATCATGTCGTTTACTTGTTTCTGATGAACTGTGCGTCAACCTGTATGCGTTTAGTTTCACAGAAGCATGTTTTTTACTGTTTTTTATTGTTTGCTTTGATTTGTTTTGTCTGCTTACTGTTTGCCACTGACGGTCCTCAGTCACTGGGGGGTCACTCTTCTCACCTTTTCTAGCCTCCCCTCACATTCTAGGATCACCCTTCTTCGGTTTACGACCTTTTACTGGGGATTCCCTCTCGGGTAAATCAGGTTGGTTCCGAAGAAAACTCTGTAAGTCCCTACATTCGTGGATTCCCTCACGGTACAGGGCAGGAGGACCTTTTACCCTCCCAGTCTAGCTTGCCTATTTACCCGGGTCTGAGTCAGATTTGAGAGAACAGCCTTTACAAGTCAACATAACACATAACTTTGATCTTTAAAATTTGGGGGACGTGTTGTTTGATAACATTTTTGGTAGAAACCCATATTTCTTCTAAAACAGTGTAATCACTTCAACTTAACCATTCTAAAATCAGTAGGTTGTGTGCTAATGGACGCTTAGTAAACTCATTAAACATGGCTGATAATCCGGCATTGAATATGAAGATAATGTTCATGAGTTTTTCGGGATGGTTGACACCAACAACCAACCCGAAGAGTCAGTCCATTCCTCCTCTTCCTCTCAAGCTGATTTTAAGGGGAGCGTGAGTTTGAGGGTCAATCCCACTTATGCACAAGACACCCAAGAAGACCCTGAATTCTCCAAGCTCCTTTCCCGGTACTCGCCCGAGGACATCATTTCGATGCTCTCCAAATATACTGTTTGGGCAGCAGTCTCCCTTCCTCTCCATCCCCTTCCCCTTTCCAAGTTTCTCATCTAGGCCCATTCCTAGGCCTGCAACCCTTCACGGGTTCCGTCTCTCCTGTCCCCTTCTCCACTCCAATTCCCTCCACTCCTCTACCTACTCCTGTCCCAACTCCTTCCTTCTCCTATCCACCTCATGCTCAGCCCGCACCCCCACTCGATCTGAATCCGTCTCCCGTTCGGAGATGGAGGGGCTTATTAGGAAGCTTTTGGCTGATCCCTGTCCCTTTCAAAGCCTCATTCCCTCTGGAATTACTGCAAGCTTCCCAACGCCTATTTCCCTCTGGGTTTCAAGGCCCGAAGTACCGCAAGTATGACTGACCTCTGATCCCCAGTTCCATCTTGCCGGATTCACCATGGATTCCCACCGATGAATGTACGATCGGGTTCTTTTAGTTCACCTCTTCCAACAATCATTAGAAGGGGAGGCTTTGAGTGGTTCACCTCCCTACCCGCATCGGACCTCGTTAACTTCGACATCGTCTCCGAGCGATTCATCTCCCACTTCACGTATGTGGCCACCCAAGTCCCTACACTTCCTGACTTGGTGGCAGAAAAGATGAAGCCGGACGAAGACTTTGTCACGTTTGCCAATCGATGGTGGCATCAAGGGCGGATACCCATTCCGGAGTCCCAAGCTATAACCTGTTGGTTACCAACACCACCCCCGTGCTTCGCTCTGTCTGATGCTGAGTGAGTTCCCCTCATTCGCACACCTTTACAACCGAGCCAGGGTGGTCCAGAACCAAATTAAGGACTCCTCTCTGCCACACTTTTTCGAAGGGAAGCCCAAGGGATGTAAGGCTCCCGCGGCACCTACCACCGAGGGGGTGACCGTCAATGAGTCCGTCAACGCCTGCAGTCAGCCGTTGAGGCCTCCAAAGAAGCCCTCCAATCCCCCATCCACTCCTTCCAACCGTCATCAGTTCCCGTCACACCCCTCCAAGCCTTACTCTGCATTTCCCCCTCCAGTTGGCTACACCCGGCCTAGCCCTAAGAGGTCTCACTACCCTCCCCTACCTGAGACCCTCGAGGACGTATTCTTCACCCTCATGTCCTGCGATGCAATCTGACTCCCCCCACAAAGGGAGAACATCTATCCGAGGGTGGACACCTCCAAATACTGTCTGTACCACTGGGCCCATGGTCATCAGCTCCATAACTGCTTTACCTTCCGTGACTGGGTGTATGACATGAACGATCAAGGAAGGATTAACTGGAGGATGTCAAGGTAGCCATAGCGAAGTCTAGGTATACTAAGAAAGAGCTGGGTATCGTCCAAAACCCTCTCCCCAGCTACCAAAGCAACAATCCCTCCTCCTCTAGGACCCAGGAGAACGTCCACACCATGATGCATGCAGAACCCGGGTCGTGAGGAGAGAACAAAAGTGGGGGGTAGAGGGCTTTGAAGAATGGTACCATGTCCTCCATAGAGTCTGAGGAACCTTCCACTACAGTAGATGCCATTTTAGAGAAGCGGCCTTTAGTCCTCATCCGACCAATTCGTCAAGAGGCCTACCCTCCTACCTTCCCTGCCTGTGAGTCGTCTACCCCCGAGGCCTTTGCAAGATGAGGAGGATAATGGACCTCCACCACCTGTCGGCACCGAATATGACATTCTCCAACACCTACATAAGACGCCCGCGAGGGTGTCTATTCTGGAATTGATTCGGAGGTCGCCGTCTCACCAGTCCACCCTCCTCCAATTTCTCCAGAAGATCATGGTCAATGATGACCTCCCTCCTAGTGGGGTCACCAATGCCATTCTCTCCCTTACCCAAGGACCCTCAATCTCTTTTTCGGACAAAGATCTTGCTGCCCCCGAGTGCCGTTCGCTTCCTCTCTGTCTCACCATCAACCTCAATGGGGTTTCGGTAGACTCCACTCTGATCGACACCGGGGCATCTATCAATGTATGTCCGATGAAGACCCTCAAGAAATTGGGTTTGGGGAAGATAATCTGGTGAAAAATCTGCTCCACCATCGCTGCCTATGACAACTCCAAAAGGGTTTCCAAAGGTAAGATTGCTCTTCAGCTGAAATAGGTCCCGTTACTATGTCTTCTGAGTTTTTAGTCCTCGACGTCGATCCGGCCTACAAGGCCATTCTCGGTCGTCCCTGGCTAGAACAAACCTTAGGGGTCCCTTCCACCCCATCAGTGCTTCAAGTTTCCTTTCAATGGGCGGATTATCAAAATCAAGAGCATTCCTACCCTGGAAACTCTTAATTCCATCACCTCGGAGCAGATGCCGCATTTGTTCGTTCTAGACAAGGGGAAGAAGCCGGTCATGTCAATCTTTGACTTCCCCTTGCCCTGTGATCTCAGCCAATCTCCCCAGTCAGCTAAAGAACCCATGTCCCATGCCCCAAGGGAAAAGTTGGGAGGTAATGGCTAGGATTGGCTATATACATGGCCGAGGGTTGGGTAAGAACCAGCAGGGTCCTGTCCACCACACCCAAGTCAAGAGGCCGCTAGATAGGGCTGGTCTAGGTTTTCACCAGGACCCCATTCATCCAGACCCATTTATTCCCTATCAACCTCTTACCTGGACCCTGAAGGAACATTTCGTTCAGGGGCCCCTCCCGGGAACTCGGGAACCCGTGATAGAGGAGTTGTCCGACTCGGAAAGCGATGAAGAAGAGGACGCCCAATTAGAGGAAGTCTCCGAAGATTTTGGCCTTCTCTCGCTCTTCGGTTCTGACTCTCCATCTCCACCATTCCTCTCCATCTCCTTCTCCCAAGCTGAGGTGCGCCTGGTACCTACTCCTCCCCCTTCTTCAACTCCTTCTTTCTCCCTTCTTCTCCACCCGTTCTTTCTCCATCCCTCGCATGGCCAGTCGAGGCTGCCTTAAGTCAGCAACTTATGGTTCTAGGCCTTGATTCCAAAAAAAAAAACCAATTTTGAAAATTGGAAATGCGAGGTCCATCGAACACCCTTCCGCTTTGGAGTCTCTTCCGCTCGGCCAAGGGCCGATGCTCTCCAGCTTAGACTCCTTTCCTCGCCCCTCTGGGGGCACTTTCTCTATACATAGTTTTGTACATAGCAGTCCTGTACATAGTGGTCTAGATTTTAGCTTAGAGTCGGGTCTAGGGTCTAGTCTAGAGTCGGGTTTAGGATTAGAAGAGTCTAGATCCTCTCAGCCATGTGTGCGCAAAGAGAAGGGTAGGCAAGTTCCTGCCGTTATGTCATGGCTTTGGCTGAGAGGTGTGCCAAGTTAAGTCAAGTCCCAGAGTTTCTTGAGGAGCCTGCCCTTATTGAATCAGATTTTGAAGAAGGTGACTCTTTAGATGACGGTTTAGGAGTTTATCTGCTAGATTTTGTGAGAAAGGTGAGCTGGGAGATCCTGGGTCGGAAGAAGAGGACCCAGTGAGCTCCTATGTGGATGGCACAAAGAGGTTCGACGAGCCAACCATGGCTGCGGACGAGCCCACTAAAGAGGTCAACCTTGGCACTAAAGAATCCCCGAAGGTAGTTTTGATTAGTGCCAACTTGAGTGTTGAAGAAGAAGAAGCTCTGGTAGCTATTCTCAAAGAATTCTCCGATGGTTTTGCTTGGTCCTACGAGGACATGCCAGGACTTGACACCTCTTTGGTCGAGCACCGGTTGGTCCTAAAAGCCGACGCCAAAGCCGTCAAACAAAAGCTGAGAAGGCTACATCCCAAGCTTGCACTCAAGATCAAAGAGGAGGTTGACAAGTTGCACAAAGCCAAATTCATTAGGGTTGTGCTATATCCAGAATGGGTAGCTAATATGTCCCTGTGATGAAGAAGGACGGTAAGGTTAGAATCTGTATAGATTTCCGTGACCTTAATCGTGCTGCCCAAAGGTGATTTCCCTCTCCCACACATAGATGTCCTAGTGGACAACACTGAGCTTTGAGATGTTGTCTTTTATGGATGGTTTCTCTGGGTATAACCAGATCCGTCTGGCGGAGGAAGACCAAGAGAAAACTTCTTTTACAACCCCTGGGGGACTTATTGTTATGTCGTCATGCCTTCGGATTGAAGAATGCGGGAGCAACCTATCAAAGGGCAATGATGGCAATTTTTCATGACATGATGCATGTGCACATGGAGGTCTATGTGGACGATGTCTTGGTTAAATCAAAGACTCGACATGGCCATGCTGAGGTCCTCCGGGCAGTTCTCCAACGGTTAGAGAACATAATCTTAAGATGAACCCAAGAAATGTGTCTTTGGTGTCTCCTCGGGGAAGTTGCTTGGGTTCATAGTAAGCAAGCGGGGAATTGAAATTGATCCTACAAAGCCAAAGCAATAATCGACATGCCTCCTCCTAGGAATATCAGAGAAGTTAGAGGGCTAATTGGTAGACTTCAGTTATTAGGAGATTTATCCCAGCATTCAATCGTTGTAAGCCCTTCTACGAGATGCTTAGAGGAGAGGCTAAATTTGATTGGAATGATAATGTCAAAAGGCCTTTGGTGAGTTGAAGAGTTATCTGTTCAAACCCCCTGTTCTCGCTCCTCCGGTCCCGGGTCGGCCTTTACTGCTCTATGTGTCAACCACTGAAGATTCAACTGGAGCAGTTTTGGCCCAATATGACGACGAGAAGAAGGAGAGAGAGGAGAGCGGTTACTTTATCCAAGTTGTTCAATGAAGCTGAAAAGAGGTACACGCCATGGAAAGAACGTGTGCGGCGTCGTCTGGGTTGCCCAGAAGTTAAAGCATTATTTCCTGGCTCATGAAGTGAAACTTCTGGCGCGTATGGACCCAATTCGGTACTTGCTTGAGAAGCCTGTCTGACTGATCGGTTGATGAGGTGGCAGAGTTTCCTCAATCAATTTGATATCACCTACGTCAACCAAAAGTCGATCAAGGGGCACGCTATTGCTGAGCATTTGGCCCACCACCCCTTACCTTCATGCTCTCCGTTGATGAAAGCTTTCCGATGAAGAGTTAGGAGCCATTATCGATGGTGAACCTTCGTGGGTACTTTACTTCGACGGGGCCCTCAATTCCAAAGGGTGTGGAATAGGGGCAGTCCTCCTCTCACGGAAGGGGTAGTCATTCCGCACGCCTACCAGTTAACCTTCCGAGCCACGAACAATGTGGCCGAGTATGAGGCGCTCTTAGTTGGGCTGAAAATGGCATTATTGCTCGGAGTCAAGGAGTTAAGGATAATGGTGATTCACAGTTGATACTCCGGCAATCTCTTAGCAAGTACCAAACCCGGGACCCCAAGTTGAAACCATACCAAGAGTTGGTAGGAAAGGTCGTCCGGCAGTTTAGGAAGCTCACCTAGTTCACACTCCTAGGGCTCAGAATATCCTAGCAGATTCACTCGCTTCCCTAGCTTCTTCCATTCCCATTCCTTTGGGAAAATCTTCTGAAACCGTCTCTTCCAGAGATTAAGAGTCCCCTCCCATGTCGATCCTTGGTTTTTCAACTCACGCCTCCTTCTCCATCCCTTCGGGTCCACGCGCTCTCGAAAAAGAGCCAGAAATCGACCTCGAAGATGGCCATCCTTGGTATTTTGACATCGAGAACTTTCTCAAAGATGGATCCTTCCCCGATTATGCCACCTCTGCCGATAGACGGGCCATTCGCCGTGTCTCGGAGCGTTACAAGATCATAGGTGGCATTCTATACAAAAAGTCTCTCAGTGGGGTCTATCTTCGTTGTCTTGATGAAGTGAGTCTCAAGATGTTGTTGAAGCCGCTCACTCTAGTGAATGTGGTGGCCATGTTAATGGTAGAGCAATTGCCCAAAAGTTGCTAAGACACTATTATTGGCCTACCATGGAAGAAGACTATCGTCATTTTGTCCGTCACTGTGCTAAATGCCAATTGCACGGTGACAAAATTCATGCTCCTTCCTCTTCTCTTCACCCTCTCATCGCTCCATGGCCTTTCGCCATGTGGGCATTCGACGTGGTCGGTCCTCTCGCGGACAGAACCGGAGAAATCCGTAAGAAGTCCTTCATCCTGACCGCCACGGAATACTTCACAAAGTGGGCTGAAGCAGAAGCATTCATTGAGGTCAAAGCTTCAACAGTGGTCAAATTCATCAAGCGCAACATCCTTGCAAGGTTCGGCGTGCCTCGGGACATCGTCACCGACAATGGACCTCAATTCACTTCACAGGAGCTTCGCGACATGTGTGGTAAATATGGCATTAACTTGCATCATTCATCCCCATATTATCCACAAGGTAATGGACAAGCGGAAGCTACTAATAAAACTCTCATCAAAATCATAAAGAAAACATGCAAATCTCACAACAATGCTGACTGGCCAGATCGCTTGGTTGAAGCTCTTGGGCTTATCGCACCTCGGTCCGAACTCCTACGGGGCAAACCCCCTATGCTTTGACATACGGATCGGATGCGATACTCCCATATGAGATCTTCGTCCCTTCACTTAGAGTTCAATTGGATCTGAACTTGACCCCGATCAACGTCGGGAAGCCTTGTTGGCACAACTTGAACTCTAGATGAAAGGCGAATGATAGCGGCTGACCATGCTAAGTCTACCGTCAGAGAATTGCACGTTTTACGCTAAAAGAGTTCTTGAGAGAAAATTTGAAGTGGGTGAGATGGTCCTAAAGCGTAAAATCATAAAGGCACCATGTCCTAGGAGCAAATTGCAAGAAAATTGGGAAGGTCCGTTCGTTGTCAAGGAAGTATATTTAGGGAACGCTTATAGGTTGGTAGATGCCGAAGGAGTGGAGTTGTCGTATCCGTGGAACACAGTCTACCTCAAAAATTCTATCCTAGTCAGTCTGTCTGTCAAGTCGGTTATTCATCACTTTTAACGACGTGGGTTTAAGTCTCTACTTTTCCACTTGGTCATTAGTGAGGTAGGGCTTATTCGTACCACGTGATGTTAAGATGTTTCCTCTAGTTGGAAAATCACAAGTACACTCGGATAGCCTAATCGGTCAATATGTTTCCCCTATTCTTCTCTCACTCGGTCGCGTCTGGAAGCGGAGCAAAATACGAGTAGGGGACCATCCACTCCCATCTAAAAGACAAGGTTACCATAAACAGGGGCAATCAAGAAAAGCAAGGGGCAGAATCAATCAAGCCTAAAGGGGAAAGAAAAGCCAAAAAGGTCAAAAAAGGTAGCAAAAAGTACGTACCCAGGAAAAGGCTGACCAAATAAGGAGGTAGCAAAAAGTACGTGCCTCCACCCTGAAATCAAATAAGAAGAAAAATTCCCCTGGAAATAATTGTTGACCAAGTCTTTAGTATGAGGTGTTGGTTTGGAAACAGAAAGTAATCTGAACAAAATCCTTGCATGCTTCCTACTATTTCTTCCAAATTCCTCCCTCTAGGGGCAATTTGACTGTATAAGACCTTCCGTGGTGGAAAATATCAAGAAGGCTAGGGGCAAAAATCAACATCAAGGAATTCATGCATGATCCTCCTTATTCATGACCTTTGTGGTTAAGTAGATCACACAGACCCTATGCTTTGACATGTGATGAATATGTATTTAGAGACAAATAAAATAAAATGATGACAAAAAAGAGAGTCTCTTGATGTATATATTTTCACCATGTATATATTTTACTCTTATTAAAAAAAAAATCAAAAATAAAAACAAACAACAAAAAAATGCATGTGCATATTTCCCTTCGATTATTTTATTATTATGTTCCTATCTTTGATTAGACATTAGCCCCTTGACCAGATCTCAAGAAAGGTACATCATTAGGCAAGGGGCTAAAGACAGATCTACACTAACATTTTTCTTCTAAGTGTTGTGGATGCAGGAACCAAAGAACACAAGCAAACCATTCAAGTACACAAATGACAAAAGTCCACAAAATTCCTCTATAATGATCAAGTTCTGTACAGATCATAACAGGGGCATACCCCTGGTGGTACAAAGTATCACTCCTCTCTCCTCTCTCCCTCGCTAGGCCTCCGCCTATGCGAGCTACTCACCTCCTCCTCCTCTCTCTCCCGACGCCGGTCTGGGAGAGGAGGCCTCGACGCTGTCGATGCCTCAGGTCGCGGTAGTCCTCCTCGCACCACGGAGGGGTCCCCTAGGGACACGATGTCGTCTAGGGAAGGGAAGGCAGATCCCGTCCTCCCGGTGCCTCCTGCTGAGCCGCCCGCTGCTGCTCTCTGCGCTCCTCAGCACCCGATCCTTTAGGATCTCGTAGTTCTTCGCGATCTCAGCCCGGGCTCGGTCGGCCTCTCTCTCTCTCTCCCTCGCCTCTCTCTCCCGCTACCGCTACTCGAGCAGGCCGCCCTCCACTCTCGACAGCTCCAGCTGCAGACTCTCCATCTGCATATGGAGGGTCGCCGCTCCTCCTCTCTGCCGCTACATATCAAGGGGCAAACAAGTCAGAACATTCACATCACATGCAGAAGAGTATGAGTTCAATGTCTTACCTCTGCCTCTAACTCTCGAGTCTACGTCTCTAGCTCCCGAACCCTCGCCTGTGCTCGGTCCAGGGCCTCTTGCAGGCCAACTGTCAGGTCCCCTCTCGCCGACTGTGCAGACGAGCTCGCCCCTGTGTCCCGGCTTGCCCGCACCCGCTCTAGCTCCTCCTTCTACATTCACAAATCTTGGTCAGTGGTCAAAATACAATTCAATTCAAGATATGATCAGGATTGAGATGTTACTTACCAGTGTCCGGACCTCGACGCGGATCCTCTCAAGCTCGACCTTGCTCCGCCAGCGTCCCTCCAGGAGGTGTACGGCCTGCGACTCCGGCATTTGTCGTTCACACTGCAAGGTTAGAATCAAATTAAGGCAAGTAACAAAGGCTTAGAGATAGAATTCACTTACCTCCCCATTGGCCAGTCTGGTGCTCAGGTGCCCCGGAACTTCACTCAGTTCCTGGTTCATGTGGATCATCTGATGGAAGAGGAGGCCATCTCGCTACTTTTCTTCATCTCCCAGCTCTCGGTTCGCAGAAGGAGCAAGGGAGAGACGGAGGTGGAAGATGAGAGAGTCCTCATGGACTCCCATCACCTATATTTTTCGGACTGATCCGCTGGCCAGTAGGCGTCCATATAGGTTGACGTCAGTGGCGGGTGAGCGGCAACCTCTGTTGCCGTTAACTGGGAGCTGGCGGCCATCGATGTGACGTTATACCCCTGGAAAATTTCAAATTTCTATTATTCATATGGCCATTATATTTTATCTTGGCTTCAAGTGCTTTGCAGATATCCAAGCACAAGTTGCGCTTCAAAGTTCGGAACGCTCATGCGACCTTGAGCATTACAGGTAGTAACGTAGGACCCCACCAGAGGCGAATAATTTGGCGACCGTGAACCCTGAGTTCCCCTTTACCAAAAACTGTGAAAGTTTGCGATCTCTCAGTTATTCGTATGGCCTTTAGAATTTTCCTCTGGTTCTAACTTGCATTTTTAGATAGGCAAACCACACAGCATGCATTCAGGTCTTCACTGCTAACATTTTCTCACTGACCCAAAAAAAAATGGTGATTTTCCTCGATCATTGATTGCTCCATAGCTCCCCCAGCTTAGTAGCCTACCGGGTCCGCCCTTCGTGATTATCCAAGCTGATATCGGGTTGTTGTTGCATGATCCAAGTTGTCCCACTGTGACTTTCACAAATAGTTAACCAGCCTTGTTGAGGTCATTTGAACTTTCGCTAGTTGCGAGCTTAATTTTGGACTTCAGGCTTTCGAACATTGATTCCAGTTAGAAATTTTGATAATCTTTAGAGAGATCAACCAACTCCTTGTCTCCACGACCTCCTAAATTCGGGACAGACATCCTGATTAGGTGAGCGAGCCCATGAGCTCCGGTTATGAGACTCTCCTGATTCAACCGTCATATTACAACTCCTTTGACTCAGACACACGAAAACTAGTCAAAGTCCAACACGGCCATGCCAGGGACCCTACCGTTGGGTTGCAGTTGTAGTTACACCGGTAGATCACTCTCTTCTTACCCACATTTGTCTCTCAGATGATCCGTCACTTGCTTCTAGCCTAACTCATTCGTTTGGCTCGCTAGAATTCCTATCCTCGGAAATGGCCCTCCATTAAATCTCTGTGTCCTTTGTTTACCGAGACACCAACCTTTCAGTCCGCTCTACTCCCTTGAAAGATCGGATGTCTCGGAGGGGCATTTGTAGACGCGAGATTTGGCCCATCCCCGGTGGTTCTTTGGCCCAATAAAGCCCATTTGATCGTTTGTTGACCTGCCTCGGATGCCGTGTAGATGGCAGCATCGTTGCCGCCGACTACTGGTTGACGGCATAGGCCCTGGACGTTACCCATATTGGAATCCACATCTCTGGACGTCTGCATGAGGTTGGCGGCAGGATCGCTGGACGTCAACCGGTTTTACCTGGTCTGCGCAACTACCCCGAGAATCTAGCCCACTTGCGCCATTCTCTTGCCCATGCAGCGCATGGGGCCATTCCCAACGGGCAAATAGGACACCTTGGCACCCCTTTGACCCAGTAAAATCCTATTTGGCCTCTCCCATTGGTTGGAGCTTTTATACTTGGATTTCCAGTGTACAACTGTGTTTCTTCACACTTAAGCATCCAAGGCTGCTGAGCTCGACCCCCACTATCTATATAACTTCCCTTAGCCCTCTAAGCCAGGGGGGAGAGGCTAGACATCCACTTGCTGCTACTTTGAGAGAAGAGAGAGAATTTGCACCCAAGCTTCATCAACTCTTCCTCTTCTTCCTCTCACACTTCGGGACGTTTAGGGGCTTCTTTCCGAGCTAGAGGAGCCCTATCCGGAGTTGCAACCCAACGACGAGGATCTACACCTCCCTCCCTCTCTCTTTCCTTACTCTCTCTTTAGTTATTTGCATGTCACACACAACCTTCCCACTCACTCTTACATGTAGGTTCCCACTTCCCTACACACTAGAAAGGGGTTTCCCAAAACAAAACAGAGCGAAGAAGGGTGGTCATAGCACTTGGCCACCCCTCTTCTCAAGTCCGTAACCGGTACGGGACTCACTATTTGGGCTGTCTCACTCCTTTCTGAGCATTTACCACGCTTTCCTTAGGCTAATAGAGTGTTTTTTTGTGGCAGGAATGCTCGTAGAAGACCGCGGAGCTCTTCTTCTTTGGCCGGCTGAAGAAAGAGAAGTTGAAGTCCCATCTCCATCCGTTGCGCGAGGCCGCTACACCGACGCGATTCCATCACTCCTTGGGCACAGGTAAGGCCCTGGCGATCACAGACTCCCTCTCCTTTTCTAGTTTGCTTTGTTTTCTCTCTAGTCAACCAAGTCAACCAGAGAGTCAACGAGGTCAACTGGTGACCTAATCATCACCAACGAGAGGTCAATGGCGTCCGCGAGCTCCCAGAAGATCCAGCGGTCGGCCGGGGACGGGGCAGAAACGAGCGTCCACAGAGGAAACTATCAATTGGTCATTAGACCATTGATTGCTGAAGGAAAAACATCGATTGGTCATTCGACCATCGATTTCTAAAGAAAAACATCGATGGTCATTAGACCATCATTGTTAAAGGATAAAAAATTGATTGGTCATTAAAGTATCGATTACTGAAGGGGAAAACATCGATTGGTCATTAGACCATCGATTTCTGAATAGAAAAACATCAATTTGTCATTAGACCATCGATTGCTGAAGGAAAAACATCACTTAGTCATTAGACCATCAATTGTTGAAAGATAAATAATCGATTGGTCATTAAACTATCGATCGGCGAACGAAATGCTCCAAATACCGATTGGTGAAGGAAACATACCGATTGGTGAAGGGAATGGTCCCAAAACCATCTGATTGTTGTTATGAGGTATTGATTGGTGAGTAAATCTAATGGACTTTTTGATTGATGACCATTCTACTAATCGGTCTTCTATCCTTTTGATGGGGCTTGAAAGTGGGAATCGATTGGTGATTAAGTGTTCCAATTGCTGACACAAGTATCTAGCAGTCTTGCAATTGGCCTTACAATTGGACTGGACATCGATTGATGTCATAATCACGATGTTATTGATCAAATGATCCAACAACCATCCTATTAAGGTTGATGCCATACTGGTTACTGGACAAAGGACTTAGCAAGCCCCCAATTGGTTTTCACCAATGGTTTCCTCTTGAGTTTTTAGCATATGTTAATGGGCTCTCTATTCATCTAATTCTTAGAAATTATACTCATTGGACCTCCTTGGTTTGGCCAAAATCCTATGTTCTCATTCCCCTTCATAATTTCCTACTCATTACATGCTTTCTTTCATTGGTGGATCCTTCGCCAAAGAAAATCTAATAGAATCCCTTTACCTAATCATTTCCTATTTGTCCATGTTTTAAGGATGCAAGTTGTTACACGGTGTGTTTTCGACAACTTCTAGGGTTGGTTGTCGACAGGCGACAACCTTGGTGATGGATCAAGCTTCTGGGATGAAGGTTTCCTATAGTAGCTGTCGACAGATCCATCAAGACTTGTCGACAAGCAACTTATCTGTCGACAAACACATAATCTGTCGACATAGATGGTCAGGTTTTAGGAACCAACGTTCCAGTTATCAAACAATTGACATTTTAATTGAACTACTTCCTAAGCTCCACATGGTTTTCTTATGCCAATGGTTTATTTTACTATCTAAGCCTCTATAAAATTATAGTTTACCATCACTCAAATGCATCTTATCACCTCTTTTCTTATCAGTTTTCCCACATGTACTAAGGAGACTTTTCTTGTTGGCTCTTTCTCCAAAAAAAAAAATATCAACTAGAATCCTTATATAAATTATATCCATCCATTAATCAATTTTTTTATGGTTAAAAAATCTGGGTCGTTACACCTGTAGATGCAAACTTTGGCCCATCCCCACATTGGTTAATGGCCCATTAAGGCTTGTTTGACTCCTTGTAGACTCGCCTTAGATCCTATGTAGACGTCAACATCGATTGCCATTTATCCCATGCTGACGGCATAGCACCTTGACGTTAACTTCAGTTGATGTCAACATAGTGTGACGTCTACATGCAGTTGACGGCAACATCAATTGACATCAACCTGGGTTTACCTATTCCATAGAATTGTCCAAGTATCTCGCCCCCATCCACCATTCCCTCGGACATGCCACACATGGGGTCATTCCCAACGAGTAATGGGCCACCTTGGCCTCCCTTGACCCAGTAAAAGTCCTATGTGGCCTCTCCTCATGGCCCTTGCTTTGTACATGGATTGCCACCTATGCAAGTGTGTTTTCTCACTGGAGCATCCTAAGCTCCTAAGCTCTACCCCACTATCTATATATGAAGCTCATTGGCCTTCATAAGGGGGGGGGGGGGGGGAGATGCTAGACGAGCTGAGTTTCATTGCCTTGAGAGAAGAGAGAGAAAGAAGGATAGTGCCTTGAGAGCTTCCATCTTTCCTACCTTATGTCCCTGATCATTTGGAGTGTCCAAGAGGGTCACCGCGAGCTGGAGGAGTCCATAAAGCAGCCACAAACAGCCATTAATGAGGATCATCTCCCTCTTCTTCTTCCTTACTTCTCTTTTGTCTTTAGTCTTGCATGCTAGTCACTTCTCTCTCACACACACAAGCACATAGTGCACACTGCCACACACCTAAAAGGGGTTTTCCAAACGAAAATGGAGGGAAGAAGGGGGTCATAGCATTTGGCCATCCCTCTTCTCAAGCCCGCAACCAGTACGGGGCTCACCTTTTGGGTCATTTTCTTTTACTTTGAGCATTCACTACACTGCATTAGTCTTATAGAGTTCTCTTGTTCGTAGGAAAACCATCGGCAACACTGCGAAGCTTATTCTATTTGGTCAGCCGAAGGGAATGAAGTCAGCGTCCCCACCATCAACAACTCACAAGGCAACATTGTTGGCATGATCAGAACACCTCCTTGGGCATAGCTAAGGCACTGGCGATCACTTCCCTCTCATTTGCTACTGGTTTCTTGGCCTTTCTTCCCTTGGTCAACTCGGTCAAACGAGCTTCTACACAAGAGAAAGAAGGAGGAGGAGAACCAACCCAGCAAGCACACCCTTCGGGAGGACGCGTAGGCAGGTGGTGGAAAACAAACGTCTACACTCTCTTCTGGCGATTACGGTGGACCGACATGCTCATCTTAGTTGGTGAGGTTTCTGTCTGCGAACAGGTAGACGCCATCGCTGTTGATGCTTACACAAGTAACGTCCACATGTTGTGCCATTTAGTTATGTTAACGTCAACTTCCTTCCCATCAACTTCGTCTTAGCGTCCACCGATCTTGCCATCTATTTTCTTATGAGGAACTTAACGTCATCTATTGTTGTCGTTTATTTTTTCAAAAGCTTTCTCTATCTGATTTCTCTTCAATTTTTTATTGTTTGCTAACTCTTTGGTCCCTGTTAGTCTTGAGTCACACGGTGGTTCTCATTTCTCATCTTTTCTAGCCTCCCCACGTATTTAGGATAACCCCTTCTTGATTTACAATCTTTTACTCGGGGATTCCCTCTTTGTCAAATTAGATTGTTTCAAAAAGAACTCCATAAGTCCCTACATTTCGTGGATTCCCTCATGGTATGGGGCAGGAGGACCTTCAACCTCCTAGTAGATAGCCCATTCACCCAGTTTTGAGTGAGAGAATCGGCCTTCATAAGTTATGCTAACACACAATCACAACATTTAAAAGATTTTGGGCATTGTTTGACAACATTATTTGTATATAAATCCATATTTCTTCATATAATAGTGTAGTTAATTGGCCTAATCATCATAAAATCAGAGGTGTGTGCTAATGGACTCTTGGTTGAATTCTGTCAGCATGTCTAACATCCAGCTTATGAATTTGATGATAACCTTAATGATGAGTTGTCGGAATGGTAATTCTAATTTTCATTCTAAAGAGTCAGTCACTCATTTTCTCAAGCTGATAATGAGGAGGCATGTATAAGGGTCAATCCCACTTATGCACATGAATCTCAAGATGACTTGGAACTCTCCCATCATTATCCCGCTAATCGCTCGAGGACATCATTTCTATGCTCTCCAAGCATACAGTTCGGGCAAGAGCTTCCACCTCTTCACCTTCTCCGTTTAAGGCCTCTCAAGCCAAGTCTATTCCTAGGCCTGACACTCAATCTCGAGTCCCTGTCCCCACTGTTTCCACCACTCCTCCTGCACTAACTCCCATTCCAACTCCCTATCCCACTTATCCCACTTATGTCCAACACACACCCCCCCACTCAATCTGAATCCGTCTCCAAATTTGAAATGGAGGGTTTTGTGAAGAAGCTATTGGCTGAATTTGTATCCTTGTCCAAACCTCACTCCCTTCAAAAACTACTGCAAGATCTCGGCTGCCTACTTTCCCTCGAGTTTCAAGGCCTCGAAGTACCGCAAGTATGATGGGACCTCCGACCATTAATTTCACCTCGCAAGCTTTCTCATGGACTCTCATCGGTGGCTATATGATAGGGTCATCATGGTTCACCTTTTCCAATATTGGAAAATGAGAATGGAATGCTTCATCAGAGGCACATACTTTGATCTATGGCATGTAATAGAACAAGGTGACTTTACTATACTGTCTGATGGAACATCTTCTCTTTCTATAGCTGATAAAAAAACATGTCCCTAAACTGTAAAGCCAAGAATTATCTATGTTGTGCTTTATCCAAAAAGGAGTTTAACAGATATCTGTTTGTAAAACTGCTAAGGAAATGGGATAAACTACAAGTAACTTATGAAGGAACTGATAGAGTAAAACAAACTAGAATAGATAATCTTGTCTCCAAATATGAACAATTCAAAATGATTCCTAATGAAAATATAACCCAAATGTATAATAGATTCTCAAAATAATAGTAGACTTGAGTTCACTAGTCAAAATTCTTACCAATGAAGAAATAGTAAGAAAAATTCTAAAATCATTAACTCACACTGGACCCTAAGGTCACTACTATTGAAGTAGCTCATGATCTCACTACACTTTCTATGATAAATTGATTGGTTCTTTAATGGCTCATGAAATAAATATGGAAAGATTTTCTAAAGACTCTTCGAAAAAAAAATGCCAAATGCTCTAAAAGTTGCAGAGTCTTCTTCCTCTGATGATTCAAAGGAGAAATCAGAAGACAGTAATGATGAAGCCAAGCTGTTAAGAAAACTCCATAGGATTATTGCCAAGAAGAAGAAGTTTGGTTTGAAGAGATATTTCAAAAGAAAAAAAGAAAGAACCAACTTGCTATGAATGCAATCAGCCAGGACATTATAAGTCAGAATGTCTAAGCTGAAGAAGAAAGATCTAGCTGAAAGATTTGAGAAGAAGAATGTAAAAAAGGAAAATTCAGAAAGTACAAGAAGAAGGCAATGGCCACAACTTGGGATAATGAGGAACCTACAAGTTTAGATTCTTCAAGCTCAGAATCAGAAGAAGAGAAACAAGTGAAACTAGCCCTCATGGCAGGACTAGATAAGGTAAATTCTGAAACCTCCTTCACATCATATTCTGAATCTGATTCTGATAGTCTAGAAGATGCATTTAATGAATTGTACGAGAAGTATAAAACATTTGTTAAACAGATTAAAATATTTAAGTTAAATTTACTTAATCAAGAAAAATCTAATACTTTTATAAAATATGAGGTAGAATGATTAGGACAAAATTTAACTGAAACAAAAAGATCAAATGAACTACTGTGTGAAGATTTAAAAGTTAAAACAATAAAATCATGGAAATTGGATGAAATCTAAAAGAATTGAAAGATGAAGAGAAATTAAGAGAAGAAAATAATTATCTAAAAGCTACTATTGATAAATTACTAACTGTAAAACATCTCTGGTTGTAAAACTAAAAGGAGCTCGATAGGTAAAAAGAAGTATGGAGTAGGTTATACACCTCCAACAAATGAAGAAAATATTGTCTATCTTGAAAAATACCCAACTCCTAAATTTGTGAAAGAAAAAGAAATTAAAATCCTAGAAAGGTCAATCAGTATGTCTACATACAAAAATTGAAATCTAATAACACTACACATGTAATAATGCATATGATTTGTGTTGTAGTCACTATAATCAAGTAGGACACATAGTCAGCACCTGCACAACTAGACACTTGCATTGGATTCTAAAGACCAACCATTAAGGACCCAAGAAAATTTGGGTACAAAAAGTTACAACTTAATTTTGTTTACAGGGTCGCCTGAGAGCATCCAAATGGTATTTGGATAGTGGGTGCTCAAGGCATATGACAGGTGACAAAAACCTGTTTACAAGTTTTAGAGATGAGATTGGTCAAGTTACTTATAGAGATAATGGAAAAGGCAAAGTGTTAGGTTATGGAACAGTAGGAACAAAAGAAAAATATTTGATAAAAGATGTTATGTATGTAGAAGGATTAAGCATAATCTTATAGCAACAGTCAACTGTATGACAAAGGTGACATGGTAAATTTCAGAATGATAAGTGCATTATTCAAAAGGATGGAAAAATAGTCTTTGAAGCACAAAGAGTCAAAAATCTGTATACTCTACAATTAGTAGAATTGAAAGAAGTTAACCTATGTCTTTCAACTACAAAAAGTGAGGAGAATGATTTATGGAACAGAAGACTAGGACATGCAAGCACATCAGTGATCAAGAACTAATCAAGCATGATCTAGTTGAAAGTCTTTCGTAGCTTAAACTGAAGAAATCTAGAATATGTACAACCTTTGCAAAAGGAAAGCAAACCAAGACATCATTTCAGTCCAAAACAGTGGTAACAACTTCCAGGCCTTTGGAACTCATTCACATGGACTTGTTTGGTCCTATAAAAACTGTAAGTCTGGAGGAAAAGTTTATGGCTATGTAATTGTAGATAATTATTCAAGGTATACTTGGGTATAATTTTTAGAAGCCAACTCAGAAACATTTTCAGTCTTTCTGAAGTTCAGTAAATTAGTACAGAAGAACCAAAAATTTCAGATAATCAACATTAGATCGAATCATGGTGAGGAATTCAAGAATGAAGAATTTGTTAGACTTTTTGAAGAAAATGGCATAGAACACAATTTCTCTGCACCAAGAACACCTCAACAGAATGGAGTAGTAGAAAGGAAGAACCGAACACTGCTGGATATGGCTAGAACAATACTTACATAATATAATCTACCAAGGTATTTCTGGGCCAAAGCAGTCAACACAGCCTGCTATATCATCAACAGGTGTATCATCAGACCAATTCTGAAAAAAGACACCCTATGAGCTATACAAGGAGAAAAAGTCAATCATCAGTCATCTTCGATCCTTTGGTTGTAAGTGTTTCATTTTGAATAATGTAAAATATAATTTAGGAAAAATAGATGCTAAAAGTGATGAAGGCTTTCTACTAGTGTATATCTCAAAACCTGGAGGATATAAAATGTTTAACAGAAGAACTTTAACAATAGAACAATCAGTTCATATTTTATTTGATGAAACTAACCCTTTATTAAGAAAATAGAAGAAGAAGAAGTTGTTGAATATTTGTGCAGGGATCTGGAATAGACATCTCTTGGAGAAAAAGACGAAGAGAAAGAAGATCCACCATTAGAAGAGCTTCAACAACAAGTAGAACTACCTAGAGAATTGAGGTATCACAGAGCTCATCCAAGAGAAAATATTATAGGTGATCCTCAAGACATCGTAAGAACAAGAGGTATGAACATTCCCTGTGATTTTTCTACATTTGTTTCTCATATTGAGTCTAGGACAATCAATGATGCACTAGCAGATGAATCTTGGATCCTAGCCATGCAAGAGGAACTTAACCAGTTCCAATGCAATCAGGTGTGGACTCTTGTTCCTGGACCTTCTGACCATCCATTTATTGGGACTAGATGGGTCTTCAAAAAGAAAATGGATGAATCAGGAGCAATCACCAGGAACAAGGCCAGACTAGTAGCACAACGATATTCCCAAGAGGAAGGCATTGATTATGATGAAACTTATGCTCCAATTGCTAGATTGGAGGGAATTAGAATTTTATTAGTATATGCATGTTCTCTTAATATAAATTTATTTTAAATAGATGTTAAAAGTGCTTTTTCTGAACGGTTTCATAAAAGAAGAAGTTTATGTTGAGCAACCACCTTGTTTTGAAAGATACTAATTATGCAAATCATGTTTTCTGTTTAAAGAAAGCATTATATGGCTTCAAACAAGCTCCAAGAGCGTGGTATGAAAGACTAAGTGCTTATCTTATATCACATAATTTTATAAGAGGTAAAATAGATCTCAGAGTCGTGTCAGAAAAAGATATGAACTGCTATTTTTATCATGATAGCAGAAACACAGTAGCATGCACTGTTATCTTATAAACACTCTTTTATGCTAACACTCTCTTCTTTGCTTACAGAGCTCAAAGACCACCAAAGGTTGATTAAGACAAATGAAAAGCAACGGCCAAAACTCCAATGGATCTCTTCACGGATCCATTCAAAAGCTATTCATATAAAAGATGAAGTATGGCTGAAGAATAAGCAAGAGCTTTTCCTAAAAATCTTTGAAGGAGTGTACAACCAGTGAGGAACCTCAACACCACATACACTCAAAGAAAAAGAGAAAGAGCCTGAGCCAAGAAGAAGCAAGCAAAAGCGTCTCAAGCATTCAAGCCTTCATGTTTTCTTTTCTCTCTTCATTCTCCCTGTGCCTATTGTAATTCTTGGGGAGAGTTTTTGCTAAGAGTTTTTTGGGTAGAGGCCATTCTAGTAGAACTCTCAGCACTGTTCTTTCTTTTATAGGAAAGACATCCTGTCTAGCTGTAGGACTGTATATAGTGTAGAACCTAGCTAGGGGTTTGTGTCTAGTAGAACCGCGCCGGGGTTTGTACCAGGAGGTTTGCTTCTGAGCCTGTAAAAGAAGTGGGCAGCCTTCTTGCCCGGGAAAGAGAAGAAGATCAGCTGGGGTGTTGGTGTTGTAGTGTCCTTCAGGGGACTGTACCCTTGGTTAGTGAAATCCCAAGAGGTTGCTTAGGGACTGGACGTTGGACTTCCATGTGGGAAGGGCCGAACCAGGATAAACCTCTTGTGTTATTTGTGTGATTGTTTATTTACTTCCGCACTGCTACTCTTTATCACACTAAACTAACCAAACTTTCAAGTGATAATTTTTTGTCATAAGTTTCTATTTCAGAAATCAGAAAAACCTATTCACCCCCCCTCTAGGGTAGCTTGCTGCCATACCAACAGGGCCAACAAGTGGTATCAGAGAGGGTCTCTGAACATTCAAAGATGATCCAACGATCTTAGAACAAAGATCCATGGCAGCTCAATGATATGCTGAAGGTCAATCAGTCACCAGACCTCCATTCTTTGATGGAGAGGACTACGAATACTGGAAAATGAGGATGGAATGCTTCATTCGAGGCACAGACTTTGATCTGTGGCAGGTAATTGAGGTAGGAGATTAGGTTATTGTTCCTGCTGAAGGTACTACTACTATTACAACAGTAGATAAAAATAAATTATCATTAAATTTCAAAGCTAAGAACTATTTATGTTGTGCTTTATCTAAAAAGGAATTTAGTAGAGTTTCTGCATGTAAATCTGCAAAAGAAATGTGGCATAAACTGCAGATAACTTATGAAGGAACATATAAAGTGAAACAAACTAGGATAGATATTCTTGTCTCTTAATATGAACAATTTAAAATACTTCCAAACGAAAACATTACTCAGATGTATAATAGATTTTCAAGCATAGTAGTTGGTTTAAGCTCTCTTGGTAAAACTCTTTCTAATGAGGAAACCGTTAGGAAGATACTTAGGTCTTTAACTATTTCATGGACACCTAAACTAACTGCTATTGAAGAGGCCCATGATTTAACCAATTGTCGATTGATAATTTTATAGGTTCTCTCATGGCACATGAATAAATATGGAGCGATTATCTGAAAGCTCATCTAAGAAGAAATGTACTAATGCTCTTAAAGTGGTAGCTGCTCCTTCCACTTCTTCTTCTAGCTCAAAATTATAGGATCTGAAGATAGTGATGTTGATGAAGTACTGTCCAAACTTCAGAAGATTTTAAAGAAGAAGAAAAATGGGTCAAGAAGGATCCAAAGGAAATAGAAAAAGGAGAAAGAACCAGTCTACTATGAATGCAGAAAACTTGGACATCTAAGACCAGACTATCCAAGACTCAAGAAGACTAGTCAAACCGAAAAGTCCAAGAAGTAGCACAAGAAGTTCAAAAGAAAAGCCATGGCGGCTGCTTGGGAAAATGAAGAGGACACAAGCTTAGACTCATCAAGCTCAAGTTCAGAGAAAGAGCAAGTAAATCTAGCCCTCATGGTAGACTAGATGAGGTATATTATGACTCATTTTTTAATTCATGCACAAATTCAGGGTCAGAATCTGAAGACTTGGAAGAAGTCTTTATGAACTTTATGATAAACACAAGGTTGTTATAAAAGAATTGAAAAATATCAAGAACAACCTTACTTGTTTGGAAAATACTAATTCTGATCTAATGAGAAGTTAGAGGTAGAAGAAAATAAAAACTCTAACTGAAGAAAATCTGTATTTAAAGAATCAGTTAGAAAATTAACTCAAGGAAAAACATCTTTAGCTCTATGCCTAAATGGATCAAAATCTGGAAATAATAAACAAGGGCTTGGTTACATACCTCCTGAAAAAGGAAAACATGTCATAATTCCTAAAAATATCCATTACCAAAATTTGTAAAAGAAACTAAGATGCCTCAGAAAAAGGCTCATGTAAAGGAAAAGGTTTAAAAAAATTGTGTTCTAAACAGACAGTACAAAGATAATAAGAACGACAAACAAATTATATTAATTGTTGTTCTCATAGTAATAAATTAGGAGACACAGTAAACACTTGCACAACAAGGCACCTAGTATGGATCCCGAAAGGATATTTTCATGCATCTAACAATCAAGGACCCAAAAAGATTTGAGTACCTATTCTGAATAAGTTGTTTGCAGGATAGCCTTGGAGCATTAGGATCAAGGATGCTCAAGGCAAGAGTGACTGCCAACTCTTCATCCAAATCTCATCTGAAGAGGGAGTAGTCATAAATATTGATTTTTTTTAATTGCTACTAACAATGTTTGCAAGTTTGCTGTTAAGATGTATGCAGATAAAAATCTTAAAGACTTGACAATCAACATGTATAAGGTCAAGAGCAACAAGATCAGACTTGCCTCACATTAAGGGGGAGTCTCATGCTCAGGGGGAGCCTTCACTAAGGGGGAGTTATTCATTGAATATCTATTATTGTTGAACTCCTCAATGGTAAGAAATTCTCTCAAAGGGGGAGAATATGCATGGTAAGATCCTTCCTTTTTGGTTAGTGACAAAAAGGGGGACAGTATGTATGCTCTGTGAATTTTCTGCATTTTCTATGCTTAAGTATTTTGCCAGAAAATTCGCATAAATTTTGTCATCACCAAAAAGGGGGAGATTGTTGAACCACTCTCTGTTTGTCCTGTATTTTGGTGATAACAAATTTATGAGTACTTAAATTAAATATCATGTTTCATCTGTGTCGCATCAATCTCATAACAAATTGATATGTCTCACATTGATTTGATAAATGAGTAGAACGATTCATTCATCGATTCGCTAAGTCTCATAACGATTGATAAGTGAGTGCAACGATTTGCCCTTACATCGATTTGCCTTCTATAACGATTCGCTACGGCTCATAACGATTTGATAAGTGAGAAACAACGATTTGCTTCTCACATCGATTCGATTTGTTCTTATAACGATTTCATAAGTGAGAACATCGATTTGGTCTCACATCGATTTGTTAAGTGAGAACATCGATTTGGTCTCACATCGATTTGTTAAGTGAGAACAATGATTTGGTCTCACAACGGTTTCATAAGTGTCACATCGATTTGGTTTCTATAACGATTCGATCATCATAACGATTCGATAAGTCACAATAGCGATTTGGTCAATATAACGATTCGATAAGAGAAACCAATGATTCGATGGTCGTTACGATTTGATAAGTGAAACATCGATTTGCCTTCACTTAAAGAACGATTTGGTCCAAACATCGACTTCATGTAAACATCGATTTGTAAACATCGATTTTCTTTATATTCAGATGTTTCAAATATGTTTGGCGCTTAAATAAAAAGTCAAATATCTTCTGACAAAAGGCTGCATGCATATCTCAGAGTCATGTCAGAAAAGATATGAACTACTATTTTTATCATGATAGCAGAAACACAGTAGCATGCACTGTTATCTTATAAACACTCTTTTATGCTAACACTCTCTTCTATGTCTACAGACCTCGAAGACCACCAAAGGTTGATTAAGACAAATGAAAAGTAATGACCAAAACTCCAACGGATCTCTTCAACGGATCCATTCAAAAGTTATTCATATAAAAGATGAAGTATGGATGAAGAACAAGCAAGAGGTTTTCCTGAAAATCTTTGAAGGATTGTACAACCAGTGAGGAACCTCAACGCCACATACACTCAAAGAAAGAGAGAAAGAGCCTGAGCCAAGAAGAAGCTAGCAAAAGCGTCTCAAGAATTCAAGCCTTCAAGCTTTCTTTTCTCTCTTCATTCTCCCTGTGCCTATTGTAATTCTTGGGGAGAGTTTTTGCTGAGAGTTTTTGGGTAGAGGCCATTCTTGTAGAACTCTCAGCACTGTTTTTTCTTTTCTAAGAAAGACATCCTGTCCAGCTGTAGGACTGTACATAGTGTAAAACCTAGCTAGGGGTTTGTGTCTAGCAGAACCGCACTGGGGTTTGTACCAGGAGGTTTGCTTCTGAGCCTATAAAAGAAGTGGGCAGCCTTCTTGCTTAATTTGTTGGTCTTTCAGAAAGTAGAATCCTGTAGCCATGTCCACAACAAAAGCAGAATACATTGCAGCTGCAAGCTGCTGCACACAACTGCTATAGATCAAACATCAACTGGAAGACTATGGTCATACACTTCATGAAATTCCAATGCTGTGTGACAACACAAGCGCAATCAGCTAGACCAAAAATCCAATTCAACATTCAAGAACCAAGCATATTGAGGTCATACATCATTTCATCAGGGACCATGTAAGTAATGGAGATATTTTACTTGAATTTGTCTCTACAGATAATCAATTAGCTGATATATTCACTAAACCTCTCCCTGAAGATAGATTTAATTCAATAAGAAGAGAAATAGGTAAGTGTAACCCTGATTAAATAATTACTCTTCATTGTACTGTATGGAAATTTTGCTAAGTCCTAGAACTTCGACTTTTCTGAAGTTGGAGTTGTGTTCTGCGACTCTTATGAAGTCGGAGTTTCAGCACTACGACTCTCATAAAGTCAGAGTTGTGCACTACGACTCTCATGAAGTCGGAGTTGGGTACTTTGACTCTCATGAAGCCGGAGTTGTGTACTACAACTCTTGTGGAGTTGGAGTTCATGAAGTCGGAGTCAATGTGAATTTTTTTTTGTTTAAGAGGGGGGGTTTATAATTTTTTGTTTTAAATAAAAATTAATTATAATAATATATTCATTTAATCTCAGCCGTTCATCTCCTCATCTACGGTCTGTTACATATTCTCTTTCTATATTAGGACCTTTCCCTCTTTCATTCCAAATCACCCTTTTGAAACGACTCCGTCTCTTTTGTCGTTTTCCTCTAGTTCCCGCGTCTATTCTTCACCCCGACAGAACCGCCTTCGAAGCTTCTACAGATTTTCACTTCCTCTCTGAAGAAAGGTAGGTTCTTCAACCTTTGTAGACCGTTTCTGCATCTCATCTACCATCCTTGTTAGTTTTCTTTCTTGCTTTTGTCTAGATGGCCTCATCTAGGGCTTTGGAGGGAACCTTCTTCACCCGTGAGCAATTCCAACGTCTATCTTCAGCCAAGGCATCCATTTGCCCAGGGAAGATATTTGATTTTAGTCAATTGACAGGTAGGCTTGGGTGGGTAGAAGAAACCCTAGACGCCATGGGCTAGTCAAGGATTTGCCAGATCAGTGAATCGCCGTTTGAGAGTACTTTGAAAACCTTTTACCTCACCCTTCAAGTCTGTGCAGATGGTTCAGTTATAGGATCAGTTAAGGGTACCATTGTTACGGTTTATGAGGATCTGTTAGTAGAGATTTTGGATTGCACTAACTCCGGACAAAAAAATAGTGAGACAGTGTCCATGGAGAAGCAAAGATTAGGGGTAGTTGGTAGCCTTGGGTCTATCATTAAGAAAGGGCTCCTTGTCAACAAGCTGTCAGCAGAGAAGAGGATTCTTCACTCCATCATCACCCCTAGGGCAGGCACCCACTTTTCCATCGCTGCTAGAGATGGGAGTTTGCTATTTTGGGCAATTCATAGGCATAGGGTCAACCTGCCTTCTATTATCTTGGAAAGGATGTAGGATCTAAGAACTTGCAGGAGTCTCTCCCTTATGGACCCCTATTGATCCTTATTTTTAAGAGATTTTCAGTGGATTTGAACGATGAGATTTTAGTTGCTGTGAAAGAGAAGATTGGGCTGTCTACCTTGAGAAGATGCCACTATACTTTGGAAGACAAGCCCCAGAACTGTTGGTTTAAGGACTTTGTTCCTAAGTGCTCTCATAAAATATTTCTTGATGAGGCACAAAGCTCCTCTCCTCTTCCTCCAGCATTGTCTCCTGTGGTCAGAAGAGAGGCAGTTAGAGAAGAAGCACCAGTAGTAGAACAAGAAGAAGTCCATGCTACTGACCCCTCCCAAGAGCATGGTGTTCCTGATGATTCAATCAATCAAGTTCTAAAGGATTTAAGGGGCAAGGGAGTGGCTCAGGAAGAAGATGTTCCCAGTTTCACACCTTTTGAGCCTCCCTTTGATGTGGAATATGACCACGTCTCTCCACCTCATGTTGACACCCGGCCAAGATCTCAGGGGGAGACCAGCAAATCAGTAGATAGTGTAATGGACTTAATCATGAAACAATAAGAGATGTTATCTATACTTCAAACTCAGATACAACAAATAGATGTCAAGTTTGATTTCATGTTTGAAGAGGTCCAGTAGATGAAGGACCTGCTCCTACAGTTGGTGTGCCAACAGGGCACAAGGAGTTCTCAAGTTCCCCCTCCTACTCAACCTAAACAATAGCAGCAACAACATCAGCAGCCTAAAGTTTTGGTTCCACAGCCAGAAAAGATTGCAGAACGGTCAAGTGTGGATTCAGCAGTAGGGCCAGATCAGACACAACAAGTACAAGAGCAGCAACATCAGCAACAAAAGTCAGCACAAGAGGAACAAGTTTTTGAGCAGCATTTGGTGCAGCCTGATCAGCCTATGGAGGTAGAAGTTGATCCCAAGGTCAAAATATTTAAGAGAAGGGTAGGTTAGAAGGAAACTCTCAAAATTTGGTAACCTGACCCTACACCTCCTCCTACTACTGACCCTACACCTCCTCCTGTTGTTGAACAACCACCTCCTCCTCCTCCTCCCTCTACCTCTCAACTAGAGGCACTGTTTCCCACTCCCACAAATACTTCACTTTCTTTGTATCCTATGAAATGTACTTTCAAGCCTCCCACTGTACATCCATCCACTCTTCAAACTCTAGCTCCTCATTTTTTCTCCTCTCTCCCTACTTCCTCAATTCCTTCTTCAGTCAGGTCTACTCTTTCACTTGCTGAAATTCTACCTAGTGTGGTACTATCAAGAGTAGGGCGCCATTTGAAACACAACCCTAGCTCCCTTTATCCCCCTTTTTGGTATGCCTTCATCTACCATTCTGAGCACTATATGGCTCTCTTCAAAGAATTCCTCTCTATTAAAGCCTTCCTTAAAGTCCATGGGATGCCAGCCTCCAAGTATGAAGACTGGCTCCCTATTCTCCTTAAAACTTATGAAGTCCAATTGGCTGATGTGAACTTCATCACACAATAAAGCCATAGTCTATCCCCTACAAACTTCTGAAATCTATACCCTGGTGAAGCTGCAAAATTTCAAATCACTTAGGCTAGAAACCAGTGTTTGGATGTTCCTCTTCACCTCAATCTTAGATTTTTTGATCTCTTTGGCAACCTCCTAAAAGAGCTCCAGACCAGCTATAGCAGAATGAAATAGTTTAATGAAGACAGATTTAGGTTGGGCTTTCCAGATGTGAATAAGGGGCAATGAGAAATGATTATCAAAGGGTAAAGAGAATTTACTCCATCCATGACTATTGGACTGCCCTCTGGACTGCATCCCAGTCTGATAGGTGCCATTTCATCCAAGAAACATTTTACCCAGGTTGTGTTCAACAGGCATATTCAGATCACAGCTAGATTCTGAATGAAGTACAACATCAAACATTCATTCCATCGGTTTGCTTTAATGCATGCCCCCAAGAAATCTCAGTACATGAAAGATTTCCAATACAACTTTGCCGAATCTGAGAGGTTGACTGAAGATCAGTGAGCAATGCTTATCCAGAAGAGCGTACAGACTACCAGAAGGCAAGCTATCTCCCTCTGTCTATCTCTGTAAGGGTTATGAGACATTTTGGATGTCTGTCTCACACAAGTGGAAACAGAGGTATCTTGTCTACTACCAGGCAAAGGATGCTACTCACTCCCAAGGTTTACACTGGAATATCACTGTTCATGAATTCCTGCACCAGGCAGCTTGTAAGAAGTTTGTTCCACTTAATGCAACCCACCGCTGTGATTACTACCAAAGGAGACTCATCTGGTATCATCGCAGGCACATTAAGTCTTATAGGAAACTCCCCTCTATAGGATCTTCCTATAACATAGATATTTGTAAATTTTTTAATTTCTTCCCTGAAAATGAGAAGAAGCTATGGGCTCTTCTTCAGCCTTTCTTTGCTCAAATCCCTCCTTCCTTGTATCTTCCTAGTTCCTTGTTTGCTTCATGAATGTACAATGATCCTCAAATCTTATCAATATACATCTGTTTCTTACCATTTATGAGTCTCTATCTCTCTCTGTGTGTATCCTTCATCCTTTCTGTTAATTCCACAAAGGGGGAGAAAGAAAGTAAGAAACAAATATATAGGACACAAAAACATTTGTTTTGCAAAATCAAATTTGTTTTTCACTGTCTTTTTAAATGTTTTTGTCATTAACAAAAAGTGGGAGAATTGTTAAGTAACTATCCCTTAAAATATTGTTAATCATTTTAAGCATTGTGTTTTTGCTATGACAAATCTTTTAAGAATTTCTACAATCAAAACTATTAGAATATACCACAAGTTACTTTGTATAAAAATAAATATGACATGTACAATACTGTAAGTATCAACACTGTCACACGAAATTTCTCTAAGTCCACAGTGTATACTATATACCATACTAACTCCGACCCTAGAAAAGTCGAAGTGTTGTATCAATTGATGAATGAACAGGTAGTACTCTGACTTTGGAGAAGTCAAAGTCTGGATTGACTCTAACTCTAGAAAAGTCAAAGTCCTTACATCGATTGCTTACCACTGAACCCTACTCTGACTCTTTAACATTGGAAGTCGGACGTTACTCCGACTCGTTGAAAGTCAAAGTGTGATATTGATTGATGAACTCTTTGTACTCCGACTTCCAAGAAGTCGAAGTCTGATATGTCACTGTGACTTCCATACAGTTGAAGTACCTCACTCTGACTCTTTGTAGGTCGAAGTCTATTGCTTGTTTTCCTTGCACTCTGTGTAACGACCCACTTCCACCAGGTACGATTATACCAACCCACATTGGATGAGAGCAAGTCGCTACAAGGGAGAAAACCCCAACAATAGACATATGGGCTGAGATATACACAAATATAAAGGAATAATGCAGAGGAAATTAAACAACTCTTATTCCATCAACTTGTAATCCACATTCCACAGTCTATATAGTCCAAGAAAGAAATAACATAACACGGCTTTCACTAAACATATAGCCAGTTTTCCAATTACAATAATCAAAGTTCAAGTTACAAATGCATTACACACTAGGAAATAAACCACAAGTCTTCAATCTACTCCAACTTCGCGTCGGATCTTGCTAACTCCTCGGCTTCTAAATCTCCTGAAATGTTTAGCAAGGGTATGTCTACATAATAGACTCAGCAAGCAACTTAAAACTTCAAACCATATACTTATCACACATGCTTTCTAACAAATTAAACTAACATATGATCATTCTAAAACATGGAATCTATTAAGCAAAACTATACTAACACATGTAAAACAATAATTCTAACATGGATACTTATAACATGGAATGACTAACATGGAAACATTCATATACTTACATGCTTTCATTTCTTATTTTTACTTAACACTAACACATGACTTATGTTCAATTTATAACATGATGCTAAACACATATTCATCCAGCAATTTCTATCTCATGGACATAATAACATACACCTACACATGATACTAACATGATATCACAATCAAATTCACATTAACACATGAATTAATTTCTCATGACATGCACACATGCACTTTTAATTTGGCTTTCACATGCACTTACTTTCACATTATCATTCACTTTCACTTTACATATTCATGTATCACATGGTTTTCACATAGTTTTCACGTTGCACATTCACGTATCACTTATCACTTCACTTGCACATCCCACGTGCCACGTCCACATGTCACTTTACACGTTATACACGTTCACTTTTTCACGTTGTCAAGACACAGCCCAAACCACCACTCGAAATATCACTTAACACATACACGTACACATGCACATACTTAATCACCAGACAAAGTGATCAAGTCTTGGTCACTGCAGAACTGGGGGAAGCCCTCCCCACCATTACCAGTGGAACTTGTCCACCTCCACGATTTCACATGACCCTTTGCCTCGGGTATCACGTAACATGATTGAACTTTCCCGTAGGGGCACTACTATAGTACAGCTCCAAGCAATCTAGGGTGGCAGTGTCTCATTGGCATACAATTTATCTTTACACATTAATACCTTTTATTTTTTTTGAATAGCCGAACCAAAAGGAAAAGGTAGGGGCAACCTCATAGTGTGAGAAGGCCACTACCTTAACCAAACGGCTGAAATTTTATATAATAGATGAAGAAAGAGGAGAAGAGGTGAGAATACAAAAAAAGGTTAGGGCCTAATGTTGGGGCACCCAACCTTATCAAGATGGTAGGGTCCCTTTACAATAGAGGGAAGGTCGGCCTATAACTCCCAGGTAGTGTACTTGCCACTGGAACAACCATAACCGGTAAGAGAATGAGCCGCTTGGTTGGCTTCACGAGGAATATGTTTGATTTCAGCCTTGATCTTCTGTAAGAGAATAGCCACCTCATGCAAGATGCACGCTAAGTCCCATTGGTATGGAAGTTTCCCAGCCAAAATGTGAACCAGGTTGAGGGAATCAGACTCAACAATTATCTCAAGATTGCCCTTGCTACAGCAGAGCTTAAGGCCATCCCTAAGTGCATAGGCTTCAACAGCAAGACTGGAGTTAAGCTCATAGTAAACCTGTGTAAAGGCAGAACAAAACCTGCCCATGTGATCGCGGAGGATTCCCCCTCCGCCAGCCTCTCCAGATGATGATTTATAGGCTCCGTCAACATTGAGCTTCAGTCTTCTTGTTGGTGGATTGAGCCATCTCACTACAGTGGGGATCTGAACTTCTATGTGCTCTTGAAGGGTCCCAGTATTTTGGAGAACAGTGAGCCAAGACTGTGGCAGTTTGTGAAGTTTACAAGAAGTGCTGATGTCCCGAATAGACAACATACACCTGTTGAAAATATGCATGGTAGACATGGTTTGCCCCTAGAATTTAGCACAGTTTCGACTGCACCAAATCTCCCATAAAGCAGCCAGAAAAGTGCATTGTGCAAGGCGGCCAGCAGTGGCAGACAGATAGAAGTTCAGATCATGTTCAGATAGATATTGACCCTTTTACACACACACGCCACATGTTCTCTCACCTTCCATGCACATACACACACATATCATGGAGCCATTACAAATCAATTCTAAATACACACTTTAACCCTGAACAGTAAGTAATAGAATCTAATCATGCTGATAATCATATTTCCTAAAATAATGGAGACTTGATATTAAAACATGTTATAGAAGGCTTCAGAAATTCATAACAATTTGTACAGTATTCAGAACATGGTCAAACATTAACCACGGGATAATTTAACTAAATAGAACATATCAGAAAATTTTCATAATTTTTAGAGCAGTGCAATTATTTTTAATATTAAACAGAAATTTTAGGCAAATTACAAGATATTTCAATTTAAACATGGTAGATAGTGAACCATCTATTCTAACAGATCTATAACATGCACACAGTGGTCCTAACATCGTGGAAAATTTCTGAGACAATAACATGCACCATATATAGTTATTCTATATTTAAATCTATCATAACATGTTCATTATCTCCATAACAAAAATTCTATAAATAATAGATATTATCAGAAAGTTTCATGATTTCATGGGTTGCTCAAACGAACATATTAAACAAGACATGATTTTCTAAACACATACATATATTTGTTGCCCAGCTAGCTAGCCCAGAGGGGGGGTGAATGGGTTATTAAAAAATTGATCTTTGATTAAAACCTGTTCACTAAAAGGATTACACAACAACTTAAACAAACGTCAGAGTTGGACAAAATAAGACAGCAAACGCACATAAGCATAACCACAAGGCACAAGGGTTTTTATCCTGGTTTGGAACTCCTCTCCACAGGAGACCTACGTCCAGTCCCTGAGCAATGCCTCAGGATTTCACTAATTAGGGTACTATCCCCTTCACGGATCCTTACACCCAGCCTCAACTGGTCTTCCTTCAACCTGAAGGGAAAAACAACCACCCTGGATACCACCAGGTCTTCCTTCACTGAATGGTACAAAACACATAAATGAAGTTTAAGAACAAGCTTCAGACACTAGCTTAATCAGCTGCAAGCTGAAGCAAACAGACCTCAAGAGAGAGAGAATTTGACACTGGTTTCTCTCCAAAGACTACACAGGCTCTCACAAGAATTTGTTATTTGAACACTGAGAGCTAAAGAGCTAAGAGGACAATTAGAATGGATGCTTCACTCTTTCTTGGAACTCAGAAGACTAGAAGAATTGGTGTTGCTCGCTTTTTCTGTGTGTGTCTTCTCAATCTTGAGTCTCGTATTTAAGCTTCTTCTTGATATTTGAACGTTAAAAGAACCGTTGTCTCTCATCCAGGTGTACGTTAGACTGGTCACCAAGGAAGCTTCTGATCTTCAGTCTTTTATCCTTTAGTACACGCCAAAAAAAATGTTTTAGAATCTTGTATCCAACGTTGTACAGATGAGTCTTGTCAGATATCTGCGAGCATATCAACAATAAATAGAGGACAGCTGGGACTGCCGTCGATTGTTAGTTGCAGATGGAACAGATATTGCAATATATAGCAAAGCTCCCTTCTGTCTAAAAAGTACGTAGACAGAGTAGCATAAAAATGGAAGATATTGTCTGCATGCATGGGAGATACAATCAGAGAGCATTTAATGCGTAACAGTCAACAAACGGGATATGACTTTGACTTTTCAACGCTATTAAAAAGCATTTTATTGATACAGTAAGAAAGTTGATATGAACACTCCCGATGACTTATGAAATCGTTATACGATAACAGACAAATCGTTATGACAGAGCATTATCAAATTATAATGATGAAATCGTTATGAGAACTGAAGAAATCGTTACAACAATCAAGTCGTTACGAGTTTCAAAGAAATCGTTACGAGAACTGAAGAAATCGTTACAGCAATCAAGTCGCTACGAGTTTCAAAGAAATCGTTACGAGAACTGAAGAAATCGTTACAGCAATCAAGTCGTTACGAGTTTCAAAGAAATCGTTACGAAAACTCTTAACAAATCTTTGCACAAAGCAAATCGTTATGAGATATGAAGAAATCGTTACGCCTTAGAAAGTCGTTGCGACTTCTAAAGAAATCGTTACGAGGTCTAAAGAAATCATTACGGCTAAAGAGTCGTTGCGAGTTCTAAAGAAATCGTTATGAGGTCTAAAGAGATCGTTATGGCTAAAGAGTCGTTGTGAGTTCTAAAGAAATCGTTACGAGGTCTAAAGAAACCGTTATGGCTAAAGAGTCGTTGCGAGTTCTAAAGAAATTGTTACGAGGTCTAAAGAAATCGTTACGGATAAAGAGTCGTTGCGAGTTCTAAAGAAATCGTTACGAGGTCTAAAGAAATCGTTACGGCTAAAGAGTCGTTGCGAGTTCTAAAGAAATTGTTACGAGGTCTAAAGAAATCGTTACGGCTAAAGACTCGTTGCGAGTTCTAAAGAAATCGTTACGAGGTCTAAAGAAATCGTTACGGCTAAAGAGTCGTTGCGATGTCTTAAAGAGTCGTTGCGATATCGATTTGTTTTGATCTTTTCGGTCAGAGAGGAAATCGTTCTGCTTATCAAAGAAGTCGATACAAAGACTTGGACAGAATGTGAGATGAGACTTACTTGATTGTCTTGAACTTTCATTTTTCTTTTATTTCCTGTTCTCAAAGCTCAAGTAATTCATTAGTACTATTTTATTAATCATCAAAATTAATATGTAAATAAATGAATTATTTATTATGGGGACAGTTTGGTCATCAATCTCCCCCTTTTTGATGATGACAAAATATACTAAACATCATATAAAAAATAAACATGTTTTTCAGAATGACTTTAGTTTTCTCCCCCATTTTGTCAATAAGCAAAAAAATAGGCTGTGAGACAAAGAGGAGAGATATCCTTGTATTAATTGGGAGAAAGATAGTACAAGGGAGATAACAAGGAGGCATGCTGTGAGATGACAGCCCATGCCTTGATCTCAAGGTCTTCAAACGTCTGTTGGAAAACCCCAGAAGCAACTGAGAAATTGGGACCCATGGAGGGGGTGGCCCTTTGAATGTACAGAGTCTGTTGCTGATCCAAGAACTCTGCATACTGATCTGGGTCCAGGATGAATCTGAAGTAAGTGCTTTTTCCGAAGCTGGCACAATGGAGAAATCTATCCAAGGAGATTGAATAGAAGATCTTTTGATCTATCAGATCCTGCTTCAAAGCATAGAAAGCTGTATATCTAGCTGCCCACTGAACATAGATCTCTTGAATAGGATTTATGGAGTTGAGATCCATGAAGGCTTCGGCTGAGAGAGAGGGCTTATCTTGATGAAACAAGGAACTGTTGATGGCCTCTAACTGAAGGTTGGTTTCCTTGTAGATGATTGCCCATAAGGGGGGAGTAAGCCTTTCACACTCAGAAATGAGTGGAGCCAAAACCTGAGAGGAGATGCGGCCAGAGTGGTATTCTCTGAAGATAAACCGCAGGAAGGAGGGCAGTCTGCTCTGCTTGGCTGACATTCTACCCATTTGATTGGCAAACATGTCAAATGCATGGGATCCTGCATCTGAATCAAACACTAGGGAGTGCAGCTTTGGCAGAAGGACTAGAGAGTCAACTCGGATATCAGCAAAATTCACTGTGAGGGGAATATTCACTAGACGTTCTGACTTAACATCACTATAGCTGAGTGGAATTGAGAGAACTGAACTTCTGGCAGTTTATTGAAGAAGCAGAAGTCACTGTACTGCTGGAAGCTTTTGGCAATTCTGATCTCTTTCAAGATGAAAGGACCCTACATGTTCTTATGCTTGAGAAAGAACCACTCAGAAAGAGTGAGAGAGTGAGCTCCATGGGTAATAGATTATGCCCTGGCAGTCAAGTACTTGCTGTATTGAGCTTTGTTGCCCTTGACATTGGCCCACTGATCTTCAGTCTTGAACTCAGTCCCCTCAAAGATTTTGGATTTTTGAGAGAGGGATAACTGGGTAAGAGGAAGAACAATATTTAGGTGCTCAGAAAGGTTGAGGAAGGGAATACCATAAATGGTGGAGAGGATGCACTTTTGAATATATTCCTTATAAAGGAATCTTTTGTGAGGTTCAAGGGTAAGAGAGTACCAAAGAGGAGGAAATAGTGAGGAGGAGATGCTAACTGAGGATGATTGTTTCCTCTTTTCTTGGCAGGACTGGGAGGATCAGTCCTGTGGATATGAGTGGCAGTGAAGAGAATGGTGGAAAGGGTATTTCTCTCAAAGTCATCCGGCAGATTTGTGTCAAAGACACCAAGTAGAGAAGGTTTGTCCGGAATGAAAGTAACAGAGGAAGGAGGAGGAGGAGGATAGAAGAGGTGTTTGGGATTGAAGGAAGAAGGTGTGTGAACTTCAGTGGGTTGAGTGAGAGGTGATGAGGGTGAAAATGATGATGGACCTGAGGTGTGAGAGCAATAGTGGCCGACCCAGAACCGGAGGAGCGAGAATCAGGGGATTGAAAAGATAACTCTTCAATTCTTCAAAGGCCTTGTGAAACTTATCATTCCAATCAAATTTACATTCACCTTTAAGCATCTCATAGAAGGGATTACATCAAGTTGAATGTTGAGAAATGAATCTCCTAATGAACTGAAGTCTTCCAATTAGCCCTCTAACTTCTTTAATGTTCCTAGGAGGAGGCATATCGATTATTTCTTTTGCCTTATTGGGATCAATATCTATTCCTCTTCTGCTAACAATGAACCCAAGTAACATTCCTAAGGACACTCCTAAAACACACTTCTTGGGGTTCATCTTAAGCTTATACTCTAGATCGTTGGAGAATTGCCCTGAGGACTACAACATCGCCAAGACGAGTTCTAGATTTAACAAAGACATCATCAACATAAACCTCCATGTGCACATGCATCATGTCCTTAAAAATTGCCATCATTGCCCTATGATAGGTTGCTTCTGCATTCTTTAATCCGAAGGGCATCACGACATAGCAGTAGGTCCCCCATGGCTCGGTGAAAGAAGTTTTCTCCTGGTCTTCCTCCGCAAAATGTGAATATGCAATTTCAAACACTCCCACAAAGAGTTAATTAAAAAGAAAGAAAGATTTCTATGAAAAGAAACATGTGTAGGAAAAAGGAAAAGCAATGCGAGTGTGCACGAGGAGGAATGTGATCGCCAGGCACACGAGGGTACCGAAGGAGATGGGTAAAGGTGCATACGTGGATGGTACTTACCTTCACCCAAAGATCGCGGGAGTATGGTTATGGGTTGACTTCTACTCCTTCCACCGGCTGGCCGACGAAGAAGACTTTAGCTTGTCGGTTACCTTGCAAAATGGAAGAAAACAACAAACAAGTGAAAGAATGGATTAGACTATGATGTAAGGTATGAAAATAAATGAAAGAAATGAAAAATGTGACAACATAGGCGTTAACACACCTTGTGGGAGTGGTGTTAAACCCCTAAAAATGTAGGTGTGGCGAAATGAAATGTGTGTGTGAGAGTTGTGATGAATGAGGAACACTAAATGAAAGAAATTAAAGCAAGAATGGAGGAAGAGAAAAAGAATTCGCGGAATGAGTTTGCTGCCATGCTTGGATGGAGAGGATGAAGCCTCTGCCCACTCCAATGGGATGGGGCGAAGAGGAACCAAGATCCAAAGTGCGAATGCTCGAAGAAGCTTAGAAATTTGGTTCACCTTTAGCTCGAAGTTGAATCTCCAATGCGGTAGGACTTCGCCGTAGTGCTTGGTTTATACTCAAAATAGTGGCCTTGGGGGTTTTTTTATAGGGAAAAAAATACAAAAATCACATCGGACACAGTAGATGCCTATTTCAGTGAATCACGTCTGCCAACAGCGTCGTGTTTAACAAGATCGACTTGCTCTGATTAAGCCTTTCCAAACATCAATTATAGTAGGTTCAAGAATCGCATCGGCATTGACCGCCGCATTTCAAACACTTCTGATTCCATATGATTCTTTCCAAATATTAATAAATGGAAATATTGAATCGCGACGACATGAGTGGTCGCGTATTTTAACAGAATCGATCTTCTGAAGAGAGTCGATCTTCATATGATGGAAGGTCAGAAATGCGACCGACAATGTGGATGCGATTCTAATTATCAAGAAAATCTTTCCAAATACAATTTTAGAATTTTCCATAATTTGAAAATGGAAGCTCTTAAATGCGCCGACTCTAGTGGGCACGATTCAAAACATAGTAAGCACCATAAAACAAAGTGTGATACCCGTAAGTTTTGAAATGTTGCAGAAAACACTGCTATCAGAAATCTAGAAGGGGGGGTTGAATAGATTTCTAAAATTTTTTAAAAAATCACATAAAGTGAAACTTCGAGAAACTTAATTGATTGTGAAATCTGAGTGTTAATGGAAATTCTAAACAAACTAGACAAGCTAGATGATAAGATTTAGATGAACCTATCAAGCATCTAGCGCAAGAGATAAGCAAACCACAAGGACACAAAGATTTAGGGTGGTTCGGATTACACAACAGTGTATCCTACATCCAACATCCACACACACACACAATTGTGGCTTATCTTGCCAGTTCAGAAAAGACACAAAGAACCACACACACTCTGAGATACCGAAATCTCAGATTCAATCACACACATGTAAAATTGGGCACAAGGATTGCACCACTTTCACAAAAACACACAATGTAGAATGAGATTGAAATGAGAAACCAGTCGGAGAAATTGAATTCCAAATTGAAGAGGACTGGTTCGAAGATCCCTGTTTCTGCTTCAAGAATGGGGTTCCGCTTCTCTGCTTCAGCTCCAGGAAGAAGACTCAGATGGATCGAAATTCTCCTCCAATTGGATCGTCCAAGGTATGCAGACCTTCGGTTCCTTCAGATCTGGGAGCAATTCGACAGGTTGAAGCCTTCTTCAGAAATGGATTGGAATTCTCTGGAGTCTGGAAGAACAGAAGTATATGGCTCGACTCTCCTCTTAAAGCCAAGTGGATAAGGGGTATTTATAGCCCCAAGGGTCCACAAAATGTCTTGGGATCTGTGGGCATAGAAATTCCCACCCAAAGAGCCTTTCCCAAAAGCTTCCACATGTCCCTGTTATTTACATCAGACAGAAAAAGAAAAAGTAAACAGACTGTGTCGACACACCTTACTTATGTGTCGACACCCTATCCCAATCATCACAAAGATGTCCCTGGAATCTGGAACTAGTGTCGACACACAACCAGATTGTGTCGAAACTGAAGGATCGAAATAAATGTGTGGAAAAGATCTAGAAGGGGGGGGATGAATAGATCTTAGCCACTTTTGCGGAAGCTTAAATAATTTTAAAACTATTTAGAATCAGAGGCAATAATATCAGTGAAAGCTGCTGATCTGATTAGATTGGAGTGAGTTGAAAAACTTAGATGAGAATCAAGTTGATTAAGTGAATTAGAAACGAGTCCTATGCAAGCATCTAGCGGATGAACCAGTCAAACCACAGAACACAAATGCACAAGGATTTTTAGGTGGTTCGGAAATCACCCATGTGATTCCTACATCCACCCCTCACAACCCGTGAGGATTCACTAACACAACTGGGTAACACACCCACTGGAGCCTGACAACTCCAACACTGAAGAGCTTACAACTCACACCACTTCTAGAGCAAGACTACTCTAGAACAACTGAGCAAGACTGCTCAACACACACTTGAGTTTGACAACTCAACACTGAGCGCACCGGCTCACAACAATCTGAGCACAAGGCTCACACAAGACTTGCTAGACACCAACTTAAGACAAGATCTCCTAGCAACAGATCTAGTCGAAATTTGAGAACACTAATGAGAATTATGCAGAAGCACTTGCATAATCTCAAGAGATATCTCAGAAGAACAGAAGTAAAGTAAAAAGGTATTGAATGACTTCGTTCTTCAAGTGTACTCCCTTGTAGAAGCTTGAATTGGGAAGAAGCTTGTAAACATGAAGTCCAAGACGATGCTCTGCAATCTGGGAGGTTGGACCTTCCTTGAATTCTTCTCCAACGATGGCTTCTACCTGATCTACTTCCTTGAGATGCTTCAGAGGCTTCTTTAAAGATCAAATCACAATTCTCACACCTTGAATTGGTGAGAAGAAGTGTTCAGGAGACTCCAGGAAGCAGAGGAGGGAGACACGAACTCTTATGGCCGCCAGGAACTTTTCTGGAGGCTCTAAGAGGTTGGATGGGTCTCTCTCTTTGAAAGGAGGCCAAAAGGAGCCTTTTATACCCTTAGGATTCCAAAGATACCCTTTTGGGGTACAAGGGCACGCTTCCCTAGGAAGATTCTGATCGCCCTAGAAGGACACGTGGCAGCCATCAGCTCTTAGGATGAAAAGTTTCCGTAGTGTGTCGACCTGCCCTGGTGGTTGTGTCGACACACTGTTCCAAAGATGGAAGAATCTGTTCTGGGAGAAAGGTCCCGTGTCGACCTGCTCTTGAGTGTGTCGACCTGCTTCCCAATTCCTCAAACTGGCTGTTCTGGGAACTGGGTCTAGTGTCGACCTGCCCTGGGAGTGTGTCGACCTGCTTCCCAATTCCTCAAACTGGCTGTTCTGGGAACTGGGTCTAGTGTCGACCTGCCCTGGGAGTGTGTCGACCTGGGTACCCTTGATCTCTGGAAAACTGCCACTCGTGTCGACACACTCTTGACATGTGTCGACACACTCTTGACATTTTTGCACAATTTCTCTTTGAGTCTGTGTTGATGTGTCGACACCATTGATGGGTGTGTCGACACATCTTTTGCATAAAAAGTTTGTACCTGAAAAATAAACACATATATCATTAGTTAAATGATTTATCATTACCACAAATGATAAATATGGTTTAAAAAAAACTTTTTGAGCATGACTTTCAGGTATGATGCTTTTGACATGTTCCAATTAAATTGCTTTAAGAACACTTCTTGTCATCATCAAAATAGGAGGGAAATGATATGAATTAGACATTCAACCCAACAATCTCCCCCTTTTTGATGATGGCAACATTAAATCCATATTTGAATGTGGTTTTGATGAAGTGTGATTTTTAAGCAATTTTTATTGATTAAGTTTTTGTTTTTCTTTTGTTCATACTTGTCAATGTCCTTTTGATATTGTTCAGTAACAATTGATGATATTTTTGTGAGATACAACGTTACTTGAAATTAGAAGATTTGTGCACACAAGTCAACAATTGAACAAGTATTCACACACAAATACAAAAATTTGTATTGAAGCCAAACAACCATTTCATGTCATTCATTTCATTCAAAAGATCATTACAATTCATTCAATCTTCTCCCCCTTTGACATTATCAAAAAAATGTACATTAGGTAGAAGATGGAGGAGGAGGAGGAATTGGAGCTAGAAGCATCTCAATATCTGACAATCTCTTATCCATTGACTTCATGCTTGACTTTATCTGTTCATGGATAGTTGTCAGCCGAGTGTGAAGATAATGCTCCATTCTATCAGAATGTTCTATCAAGGTGCTCTGAGTTCTTTGCAATTCATCTGAAACATGTTGAGAACTTGATGACCCAGCTGACCAACCAGGTCTTTGCATGATTTTGAACTCCTTGGTCAAATCTGTGAGCTGCTTGTCAATGTGCTCATTGAAATTTCTCATACTTTCCAAATCATCCACAAAATGAGCAAATGATAGTCTGGTGCTGGAAATCTCATGCAATGTTTGATTGGTGTTGAAGACATCTGCTTGGGAATTGGCCAAAATTCCCTGAAGAACTTTCTCTAACTTGTCCTGATGTTCTTTTAGCTCAATATAGGAATCTCCCAGAGTTCCTATGAGTCTGTTAAATCGCTGAGCTGCATAATCAGAAGCTGCCTTCTGCTCAATAAATTTGGCAGAAACTGTGTTTTCCAGTCTTTGAATCCGTAGCTCAAAAGATGAGGACATGGATTGAAGTGAGGAGTTGAAGGATTCAAATTTGTCATTTAGGAAAGATATCAATTCTGGTGGAACAGGAGGCCCACCAGAAGATGTGGATGGTTGGAATGAGGGTTGTGGAGAAAAAGGAGGAAGCTGAGGTGAGAGAGGATCATGAAAAGGACTGACATTTTCATTAAGAGCTTGATCCTCATGCATAGGAGGCTGATCCTCTTGACTTAGGGGCTGGTCCCCTTCAGCTGGAGGCTGTTCCTCCTGTACTTGGGGCTGATCCCCTGGAGCCTGAGGCTGGTCCTCCTGAGGTTGGGGCTGTTCCCCTTGTCTTGAGGCTGTTCCTCTTGAACTGGAGGAGCCTCAACCACAGCTGGTCCTCTTCTAATTTGATTTCCCTCTAATCTAAATCCCATGAACTTCTGGATATTCTTGAATGTATAGATATTTGACTTGGGAATGGACTGGGATTTTTCAGATTCCAATGGCACACCAAAGTGCTTGAACACTGAGGTCAGATGTGCTCCATAAGGAAGTGATCTCTTCAAGTCTGTTCTTGTAGTTTCAGAAATGATTTGATAAAGAATCACATGAAGGTTGACCTTGATATCTTTGACCATGCAATAGAGTATGAATCTCTGGATATCTGTCAGTCTATCTCGCCCACCACCTTGAGGGGTAACTATGGTTGTCAAGATGTGGTGAATTACCCTTAACACAGGTGGAAATGAGTTGGCATTAAACCTTGTCACATAGGTTTGTTTGGCATCTGATGGATCTGCAGGATGGCCTGTCAAGATTGAGTAGGCTTCATGTAAGTCAAATTCAAATTCATGGTAGTCAGCCCCCTCATCTGGCACTTTGAAAATGGAGGCTGCTACATCAGTTGGCATGTCTATCTCTATCCCCTTGACTTTGGATTTAAAACCTTCTTCTGTGCAGGTGAGGTTTTTGTAGAACTCTCTAACTAACCTTGGATAGCAGACTTGAAATTCAGAAATGAAAGGAATCCAAGATTGAAAGGAGAAATAGGTTTGAATTTCAGGGAGAGAGTCTGCTAATTGGGTGTCAGAAAGGTCAAGAATTCTAGGCTTCAAAATCAGTTTGGCAGCACTGACGGATTCTGAGGGTATATCCTCTTGAGACTCAGTAGAGGAAGACGAAGATGATTCCTCATGATGGTCAGAGGAATCGCCCGAAATATCTGATCTAGGGTTTGAACTTTGTCTACCTCTGCCAGCATTGGAGGTCCTACCTCTCTTTGAAGCTCTGAGAGGTGCAGAAGAGGATCCTGGAAGCTCTGCAGGATCATTTCTTCGCTTGGTTCTTCTTTCAATCTGTTCAACTGGAACCTGTGCCGGAACCTGCCTTGAAGAAGCCTGAGACCTTGCGCCACGGCGGGGACCCAACTTGCGGACCATGGTGCAAGGAAGGAGTGGAATGTCAGAGAGGAGATGGAAGATTGGTGAGGTGATTGAAGATTAGAGAGAGATGGTGAAAATTTCTTGCCGGAATGGTGAGAGTTTGGCCGTCGGGTCGACCTGATGCTCAAAAAGGGATGCAGAGGTACACTGCCCCGCAGGAACAACAAGGGTTTAAGGTGAACCCGAAAGATTTGAAAAAGTTCTGGCAAGAAGGCAGTGTCGACACATGAGGAAGGGTGTGTCGACCTGACTGGAATTATGTGTCGACACGAGAGAGGATTGTGTCGACACAGCCTTTGAGAGAAATGAGAATTTTTGAGAGGAAATTTTTGAGAAATTTGGGGACATCTTTATAATGATAAATAATGAGAGGAATTATCATTTGAAGGATTTTTAAGAGGCCTAAAAATTCATTTGCTGTATTTTACAAAAATTCATTACAGTTCAAGTATTTCATACAATTTCCAACAGGATATTAGCATTCCAAGACTTGAATCAACAAAATGATAAATTGAGGGATATAATGTATCTTACAATCAACCAAAATCTGCCATGTTTCTCAATTTTCAAGAGTTAAAGATATCATCTAGACTAAACACAGTTGTGTTGAAAGTAAAACACAAACTTAAAGAACAACTTGATGAAGGAGGAAGATGATTCTTTCTAAACAAATCTCCAATAATTTTCATATTTTTGTTCTTTTAACAAACTATCAAATGATGTAAATCTCTTTCACTCAAGTACTAGTGCTTTTTACACACCATAGTCCCTGGATACTCAAGATGTAGTCATTGTCAAGTCTCAAAGGGGTAAATGATGACTTTTTGACATGAAAATATACGTTTTTTAGACGCCAATATTTCCAGTTACTCAGTCATCATCAAAAAGCATAGCACATAATTGCTTAAATTTTGAGGTTATTTTCAATTTGGATCCCCTTTGAACAGAGTTAACAAGAATGCCTCATGACATGCATAGCACTTCATTCATTGTGAAGGTGTGCAGTTTCTCAGCACAGATGTCATTGCTCTGTTGAATTTTACAAGATTTTGGAGAGTTTGTAGGATAGAATTCAAATACATCCAGCCATCAGTTGCAAACAAGGTAATGTTTTAAGTTCAAGACACAATTGTAATTTAGTTTAGGAAGAGATCTGAGTTTCTGTGGATTGAGAGACATAGTGGAAAGTTGATTAGTAAAAAATATAATGTATCACTCAAGGTTCACTTTGAGACTCTAGAATTTAGAATGAGGACATCATGCAAGGAATTGATGAAATGCAAGAAGGGTTCTGAAATTTGCAAAAAGATGACTTGTGAATTTTCTAGCTCCCCCTGAGATGATGATTTCAATCATTTTTCATCAAAATAAAGATATGCAATTTTTTTTTTTTTTTTTTGAAATCAGAAGAAATGAAGGTTAAAACTGTGCAAGTTTTGAAATCAGAAAAAGACATTCTCTTTGAACAATAAAAGCTCCCCCTCAACTATTGCATATTGACTTCTTAGTACTTGGCGGAGATATGTTCTCACGCATAGTGAAAGTGTCTAGACAAGCATAGCCTGTCCTTCTCCAAATCACTATTTGATATACCAAGAAGTTTCAACACAATCAGAAGTGAAGAATTTATTGTAAAAAGGGAAATGGAATTGGAATAGAGAGAGATATGAGCAATGTAGCTTGAGGAAGCAAGGAGTTATGAAATACAAAGAACTCCCCCTTAGACAAAGCATCATTCAACCCAAACTTTAAGAGAGATCAGAAGGATGGACATTTACAAAGACCAAGTTCTCTCCTTAAAGATGAGAATCTATTTTCAGGAAGGGGTTTTGTGAATATGTCTGCAATTTGTTTTTCAGTTACAATAAAATGGAGTTCAAAAGATTTCTTGGCAACCTCATCTCTCAAGAAATGATGCCTGATTTCAATGTGTTTTGTTCTAGAATGCTGAATGGGGTTTTTAGAAAGATTGATTGCACTTGTGTTATCACATAGGATGGGTACACACCCTAAATCTTGGTTGTAATCAAGAAGTTGATGTTTCACCCAGAGAATCTGAGTTCCACATCTACCTGCTGCAACATATTCAGCTTCTGCTGTTGACAGAGCCACTGAATGTTGCTTCTTAGAAGCCCAAGAAATAAGGCACCCACCTAGAAATACACACAAGCCACTTGTGCTTTTTCTATCTAACTTACACCCAGCATAATCAGCATCACAATAGGCAAACAATTCTAACTTGCAACCAGCAGGATACCAAATTCCTAAGTCACATGTTCCAACAAGATATTTAAAAATTCTTTTCACAGCAAGCATATGACTTTCTTTAGGATTTGATTGGAATCTAGCACATAAGCACACACAAAACTGAATGTCAGGTCTAGAAGTAGTAAGGTAGAGCAGAGAGCCAATCATACCTCTGTAGGTCTTTGGATCTACTGACTTACCAGATGGGTCTTCTTCTAGCTTAGCATTTATTGCAATGGGTGTGCTTGAATGTTTAAGGTTCTGATAGTCAAACCTTTTCAGTAGCTCCTTGACATATTTGGTTTGACTGATGAAGATACCTTCATTCGTTTGGTTAACCTGCAACCCCAAAAAGAATGTTAAGTCTCCCATTAAGCTCATTTCAAATTCATTCTGCATTTGATTTGAAAATTCAGTGCAAAGGCCTTTATTGGTGGAGCCAAAAATTATGTCATCAACATAAATTTGGACCACAATTATTTGATTTTTTACTGTTTTAGTGAACAATGTTTGATCAACATTACCTCTAGAATATCCTTTTTCAAGTAAAAAGGAACTCAAACGATCATACCAAGCTCTTGGAGCTTGTTTAAGACCATAGAGTGCCTTATTAAGCTTGAAAACATGGTTAGGATATTTTTCATTATCAAATCCAGGAGGTTGTTCAACAAACACATTTTCCTTTATATATCCATTTAGAAATGCACTTTTAACATCCATTTGAAAGACTTTGAATTTCATGGAGGATGCAAAAGCAAGGAAAATTCTCACAGCTTCTAGTCTAGCTACAGGGGCATAAGATTCTTCAAAGTCAATTCCAAATTCTTGGTTATACCCCTTTGCAACTAGCCTAGCTTTGTTTCTTATTACTTGACCAGCTTCATTCAATTTATTTCTGAAAACCCATCTAGTGCCAATCACTGTTTGGTCACTAGGTCTAGGCACTAATTCCCACACTTGATTTCTTTCAAATTGATGAAGTTCATCATGCATAGCATTAATCCAATCAGAACTGGATAAGGCTTCATCAATTGACTTGGGTTCAATTTGGGAAATTAGAGCTAGTGAGTCTTCTTCAATGTTTTGCAAAAAGGATGATCTGGTCCTAACTCTATCATTTAGATTGCCAACTACACTATCTAATGGGTGATCTCTTAGAAATCGAGGTTCAGAAATTACCTGTTGAGAGGTACCCACTTCTGAATCAGTATTACCTGAACCATTTGGAGATTGTGAGTTGTTGTTCAGGTTTTCTTCAATGTTATTACTCTCCTCAACGGTTGGTGAAGAATCCACAATGAGGTCATCCTCTTCATTGTCTTGTTTTTCCCTGCAAGATTTAGAATCATTAGTGGAAAAGGAGTTTTCATTAAAAATAACATGTGGAGATTCTTCAATAGATTTGGTTTTTATTATGTACACTTTGAAGGCCCTTGACACTTCAGAATAGCCAAGGAAGATAGCTTCCTGACTCTTAGCATCAAACTTGTCAAGGTTTTCTTTGTTATTATTGTGAACATAGCATTTGCACCCAAAGACTTTAAAATAGGAAACAGTTGGCTTTTTGTTTTTCAATAATTCATAGGGGGTTTTCTTGATTTTTGGTCTGACCAATGCTCTATTGAGTATGTGATTTGCTGTGTTCACAGCTTCAGCCCAGAAGGATTTGGGTAAATTACTCTCAAGAAGCATGGTTCTAGCCATTTCCACAAGAGTTCTGTTCTTTCTTTCCACAACTCCATTTTGTTCTGGAGTTCTTGGTGAAGAAAACTTGTGGAATATCTGAAATTCAGCACAAAAATCAGAAAAGGATGTGTTTTCAAATTCACCCCCATGATCAGTTAAGATGTTTTTGATTTTATATGGATAAGTGGTTAAGACAGTGGTACAAAAGTTCCTGAATTCAAGGCATGCATCACTTTTGTGAGATAGAAAAATAACCCAGGTAAATCTAGTAAAGTCATCAATGATTACAAATCCATATCTTTTGCCACTCAAGCTTAGAACTCTTGTTGGCCCAAAGAGGTCCATGTGAAGAAGTTCTAGTGGCTTAGATGTGAGTACATCATTGAAGACTTTAAAGGATTTTCTAGTTTGTTTTCCTTTAGCACAGATCCCACAAATTTGACCTTCAACACTAGAAAAGGATTCAGGAAGACCTTTAACCAAATTCAATCTTAACAACTTATTCATTGTTCTGAAGCTTGCATGGCCAAGTCTTTTGTGCCAAGTCCATGCAATTTCATCTTTATTTGCAACAAAACAAGATTTTCAGAAAAGTTTTTATTAAGGTTGATCATGTAGACATTGTTTTCTCTTTTTCCAAAGAATTTGATTTTATCAGTTGATGAATCTATTATCTTGCAAAAATCAGATTCAAACACAACTTTGTGACCTTTGTCACATAGTTGGCTGATACTGAGCAAATTATAGTCAAGTCCATCAACTAACAAGACATTATCTACAGAGTTTGAAGAAGTTTGACCAACCTTACCAGATCCAATGATCTTTCCTTTATTTTTACCTCCAAAGGTGACTGACCCTCCCTCCTTTTCAAGCAGGAATGAGAATTTGGCTCTATCTCCAGTCATATGTCGTGAACACCCACTGTCAAGAAACCATACATTTGTGTTGGGTGCACGACTTCCCTGCAACAAGATCAGTGGAGAGAAGATTTTGGTACCCAAACAGAGTTGGGACCATCAGAATGATTTAACATAGACAGCAAATCCTTTCTCACCCAAATTTGATTTGTTTTAGATTTTTGTTTTGTTACTTTGGTGTTTTCAGCATTTTTCTGTTTGTTCTTTCTTTTAGGAATGAAAGCACCAAGATCTTTGTTTTTGGTAGGAGGGGAGTTTTTCATTTGAAAATTTGAGTTCATAGAAGGAGGTGGAATCCATGGATTGTGTTGGTACATCCAGAAATTTGGATAAGGGTATTGAGGATAATGCCAACAGGGATTTTCATACCATTGGTTCCAAGGATTAATCCAATTTTCTTGAGGAGCTGTCTTGGAGGTCCAAGGTTTTTCATGGATCATTTCTTTTCCCTTTTTCTTATTTCTCAGATTTTTATTTGAATTTTTAGTTGAGTTTATTATGGTTTTTGGTGTTGAACAGGTCGACCTGTCAGGGGACTGTGTCGACCTGACAGTCTTCTTTTGTTTTTGAATTTTTGATTTGTTTTGAGTTTTGTTTGGGTTTTTGTTTGGGGTTTTGTTTGCTGTCTGTTGGATTTCAGTGTTTTCCAGATTGGGACCTTTAACAAAGTTGATTAATGGTGCTTTTCCCTTTTTCTCACCAGATTTATCTTTTGTTGATTTCTTTTTGTTGAATCCCAATCCATGAGATGTGGTTGTCTTGTTGGATCCTAGCAATGCCTCTAGGTTATCTTGGCCTTTTGTGAAGGTTTGGATAACCTCCTCCTTTTCCTTTAGCTGGTTTTTAAGAATTTCAATTTCTTCGATTTTCTGTTGTTTTTCTTGTTTTTCAATTTCCAGCTTTTCATTTAAATTTCTGAAGTCTTGGGAGGCCTTCTGAGAAGCAAGCTTTAATTCATCAATTTGGTTCAGTAAATTTTCTTTTTCTTCAACCAATTCTGTTACTTCAGATTCCAGTTCACAGATTCTATTGTTTGAAGATTGGTTATGGTAAAGATTTTCAATTTTCTTTTTGATGTGTTTGTTTTCTTTTCTCATTTCAGAGTATCTTTCTACCAATTCAGCATACACATCCTGCCAATCTTCAACACTATAATCTTCAAAGGAAGTATTTACCTTTCCATCTGTGCTGTTGGCCATGAAGCAAACTTCCTCACTCTCTGAGCTTGAGGACTTCTTCTCTTCTTCTTCCTCACTTGTGTCTTCATCAGACCAAGTGGCTACCATGGCCTTGGGCTTCTTGTATTTCTGGAATCTTTTGTGCTTTTCCTTTTTGTTCTCAGGACACTCTCCCTTCATGTGTCCTGGCTTGTTGCACCTGTAACAGATAACATTCTCATCAGGTTTATGATTCTTATTGAAATTGGAAGAGGAAATATTCTTCTTACCTGGGGAAAATTTCTTTTTCCCAGTCATTTTCCCTTTCCTATATTTCAAGAATTTCCTGAATTGTCTGGTCATGAGGGCAATCTCATCCTCATTTGACTCAGACTCTTCAGAACTTGTTTTATCCTGATTTTTATCTTTGTTGCTTGAAGAGGCTTTGAGTGCCATAGGCTTGGTCTTAATGATAAGATCTTCATTTCTTCTTAAGTTTATTTCATACGTCATTAAAGATCCAATCAATTCATCCAAAGACATTTTGGATAAATCTTTTGAATCTTCAATAACAGTGGCCTTGGTATGCCAAATTGAAGAAAGTGAACGCAAAATTTTTCTTACCAAATCTGCATCAGTATACTCCTTACCCAAAGCCTTGAGTCCATTGACAATCACCATAAATCTGGCAAACATTTCAGAAATAGATTCATTAGATTTCATCATGAAAAGTTCATATTCTGAAACTAATATATTTGCCTTGGTCTCCTTGACCTGAGATGTTCCCTCATAGAGTAGTTCGAGTTTATCCCACATCTCTTTGGCAGATTTACACATAGAGATTCTCGAATACTCCTTGGGATGGACAGCACATTGAATCATATTCATGGCACTGTAATTCAATGTAGCTCTCCTAATTTGCTCCCTCGTCCAGGTTTCTTCCTCACCCTGGTTTTCATAGGGACCAGCCTCAACTACTTTCCAGATCTCATAGTTCTGGGCCCTTAAGAATACTTGCATTCTGTTCTTCCAATAAGAATAGTCCAAACCATTAAAGAATGGTGGCCTATTTATGGAATGGCCCTCAGCTATAAAACCCTTTGAGTCCATGACACTTAAGTAAATGCAAGGAGAAGTAGTTGAGCAAGCAGGCAAACAAACAACCAGATAGACAGACAAACAAACACTCAATACTCAGAAACAAAAGCTGCTCAGTTCAAATCAGATCGATATAAACCCGCTCTGATACCAATTGAAGGATCGAAATAAATGTGTGGAAAAGATCTAGAAGGGGGGGGATGAATAGATCTTAGCCACTTTTGCGGAAGCTTAAATAATTTTAAAACTATTTAGAATCAGAGGCAATAATATCAGTGAAAAGCTGCTGATCTGATTAGATTGGAGTGAGTTGAAAAACTTAGATGAGAATCAAGTTGATTAAGTGAATTAGAAACGAGTCCTATGCAAGCATCTAGCGGATGAACCAGTCAAACCACAGAACACAAATGCACAAGGATTTTTAGGTGGTTCGGAAATCACCCATGTGATTCCTACATCCACCCCTCACAACCCGTGAGGATTCACTAACACAACTGGGTAACACACCCACTGGAGCCTGACAACTCCAACACTGAAGAGCTTACAACTCACACCACTTCTAGAGCAAGACTACTCTAGAACAACTGAGCAAGACTGCTCAACACACACTTGAGTTTGACAACTCAACACTGAGCGCACCGGCTCACAACAATCTGAGCACAAGGCTCACACAAGACTTGCTAGACACCAACTTAAGACAAGATCTCCTAGCAACAGATCTAGTCGAAATTTGAGAACACTAATGAGAATTATGCAGAAGCACTTGCATAATCTCAAGAGATATCTCAGAAGAACAGAAGTAAAGTAAAAAGGTATTGAATGACTTCGTTCTTCAAGTGTACTCCCTTGTAGAAGCTTGAATTGGGAAGAAGCTTGTAAACATGAAGTCCAAGACGATGCTCTGCAATCTGGGAGGTTGGACCTTCCTTGAATTCTTCTCCAACGATGGCTTCTACCTGATCTACTTCCTTGAGATGCTTCAGAGGCTTCTTTAAAGATCAAACCACAATTCTCACACCTTGAATTGGTGAGAAGAGGTGTTCAGGAGACTCCAGGAAGCAGAGGAGGGAGACACGAACTCTTATGGCCGCCAGGAATTTTTCAGGAGGCTCTAAGAGGTTGGTTGGGTCTCTCTTTTCGAAGGGAGGCCAAAAGGAGCCTTTTATACCCTTAGGATTCCAAAGATACCCTTTTGGGGTACAAGGGCACGCTTCCCTAGGAAGATTCTGATCGCCCTAGAAGGACACGTGGCAGCCATCAGCTCTTAGGATGAAAAGTTTCCGTAGTGTGTCGACCTGCCCTGGTGGTTGTGTCGACACACTGTTCCAAAGATGGAAGAATCTGTTCTGGGAGAAAGGTCCCGTGTCGACCTGCTCTTGAGTGTGTCGACCTGCTTCCCAATTCCTCAAACTGGCTGTTCTGGGAACTGGGTCTAGTGTCGACCTGCCCTGGGAGTGTGTCGACCTGCTTCCCAATTCCTCAAACTGGCTGTTCTGGGAACTGGGTCTAGTGTCGACCTGCCCTGGGAGTGTGTCGACCTGGGTACCCTTGATCTCTGGAAAACTGCCACTCGTGTCGACACACTCTTGACATGTGTCGACACACTCTTGACATTTTTGCACAATTTCTCTTTGAGTCTGTGTTGATGTGTCGACACCATTGATGGGTGTGTCGACACATCTTTTGCATAAAAAGTTTGTACCTGAAAAATAAACACATATATCATTAGTTAAATGATTTATCATTACCACAAATGATAATATGGTTTGAAAAAAACTTTTTGAGCATGACTTTCAGGTATGATGCTTTTGACATGTTCCAATTAAATTGCTTTAAGAACACTTCTTGTCATCATCAAAATAGGAGGGAAATGATATGAATTAGACATTCAACCCAACAGAAACCACTAGGTAATTGCAGATGATTTTGTTCTGGGACGATGTACTAGTGTCGACACACAGTTGAGTTGTGTCGACACTACAGAGTCATTTCTGAAGTCTTTATGTTGAGCCATTGAACTAGTGTCGACACACAGTTGAGCTGTGTCGACACCACTAAGTACTTTTGAGCTATAAATGTGAAGGAAACAATGTTAGATAAGAATGTAAGCATGAAAAGCATGAATTCAAAGTATTAATGAATCACATTTGGCCATCATCAAAATCAGAGATCCAACAATCTCCCCCTTTTTGATGATGGCAACTATGATTCATTAAGTAACTTTAATTTTTCACAGATTCATTCAAACATTTTCATTTCTTGTCAAACAACCATATCATTCACTTGTGACAAATCAGTCATATAAACATTCAGCAATTGCAAGAAATATGCTTGCAAGAAATGTACTAGCATTCACATCAACCAGAAAATGCATTCCTCTCAACATGTCAACATGAATCCTTCTCCCCCTTTGACATCATCCAAAAAGATATCAAGTAGAAGTGATATGGTATGATGAGTCAACTCTGAAATCAATTATTCAGGGACTTTTAATATGATAAAGAAATCATACCCTTTTTCAACATTATCCCTTTTTACTAATTAGTGGGCTGAAAGATATCTGACAAGAAATTAATCACCAAGAAATTCTAAAGATTTAGAGTGATTGCCTAAGTGATATAAACTATTCGATACAATCAGTGTCAACCTTTCCCACTTTTCTTAACCAAAAGTGAGCTGATTGCTTTAGGATTTGACAACATATATAGAAATTGAGCACTTTTAGAAGAATTAATGCAGGGTGAAGCTGTTCATTTTCTTTGACCCTTTTTTTTTATTTGTCACTTTGAAGTAATGAGCAGTCAAATATAGTAAATCTTTTTCACTCAAGTAAACATGTTGTTTACACACCAGAATCCTTGGTTACTAGAGATTTACTAATTATCCTGCCTCAAGGGGTGAATGAAAACCTTTTTACATGGAAATATACGTTTATCAGACGTCAATATTTCCAGTTACTCAGTTAACATTGGATATATATTTTTTTAATTACCCCTTAGAACAGAGATAACACAGCACTTCATGACATATATGGCACTTCACTGTTTATGAAGGTGTGCAGTTTCTCAGTGTTATGCCATTGCTCTGTAAATTTTTTTTTTCTTTTTTAATGAACATTGAGATTTTGACACAGCTGTACCCTTTCATTAGTCTTGAAGGAAGTGTTTAAAATCAATACATGATTGAGCAAAAAATTCATGAAAGAAATCAATTACTTGAGGAATTCAAAGTAAAAAGGAGTATTAACAGAAAGAACATGTTATAGCACTTAAGAAATCATCCCTTATGTTCTTCAGAAGACTGAATGAACATTTCATGTAGAGATATTCATCAACACACTGAATTAACTTTGGTTTAATGAGAGAAAAAAAATGGTACTGAATTCTTTAGCTCCCCCTGAGTTATTGATCTCATCTATTGGTCATCATAAAATAGTTATGATTTTGAATTCAATTTTCAGACAATTGCCTTTGATTCTCAAGCAACAAGCTCCCCCTCAATATGTGAATTAACGAGCCATTCAACATTCAGATTTTAGCAGACAAATTTATCAAGAAAACAAACATGATTAATCACAAAGAAAGAACAGAATGATTCTTACACATTTTAGATCATGGGTACTAGGCGGAGGATTTTCCTCACACATAATGATAGCTTTCAAACAAGCATAACTTGTTCTTCCACTAATCACCATTTGATATACCTCATAATCTTAGCATAATGAATCACAGTGTTCTTATCAAGTTTTTATTTTATTCCAAGTTGCATATTCCAAGTTCTCTTCTTAAGGAAGTGAATCTATCTTCAGGCAAAGGTTTTGTGAAAATATCTGCAATTTGTTTTTTAGTAGGGATGAATTCTAATTCAATATTTTTATTTGCAACGTCATCTCTTAGAAAGTGATGTCTGATTTCAATATGCTTTGTTCTAGAGTGTTGAATTGGGTTTTTGGAAAGATTGATTGCACTAGTATTGTCACATAGGATAGATGAACATCCAATATCAATGTTGTAGTCAAGCAATTGACTTTTAATCCATAACACTTAAGTTGCACAACTTCCTGCAGCAACATATTCTGCTTCTGCAGTAGATAGTGCAACTGAGTGTTGCTTCTTGGATGCCCATGTTATCATGCAATTTCCTAAGAATTGACAATATCCACTAGTACTCTTCCTGTCAAGTTTGCACCCAGCATAATCAGCATCAGAATATGAAATTAGATTAGCAGGACATCCAATTGGAAACCATAGACCCAAATCACAAGTTCCACAGAGATATCTAAAAATCCTCTTAACTTCAAGCAAATGACTTTCTTTTGGACTAGACTGAAATCTAGCACAAAGACACACACTGAATTGAATATCTGGTCTACTTGCAGTAAGGTACAAAAGAGATCCAATCATACCTCTATATTGCTTTGCATCAACCAGTTTACCTTTTTCATCTTTTTCCAATTTGATGCTTGTACTCATGGGAGTAGTTGCTGGTTTAGCTTGTTGAAAGTGATATTTCTTGAGCAACTCTTTGACATATTTGGCTTGATTAATAAAGAACCCATCCTGATGTTGTTTGATCTGCAAACCAAGAAAGAATTGTAATTCTCCCATTAGGCTCATTTCAAATTCACTGTGCATTAGATTAGAAAATTCTTCACACAGTGAAGGGTTAGTGGATCCAAAAATGATATCATCTACATACACTTGAACTACAATGATATGATTATGAACTGATCTTGTGAAAAGAGTCTGATCCACCATACCTCTGGAGTAATTCTTACTAACCAGAAAATTGCTCAATGTATCATACCATACTCTCGGAGCCTGTTTTAAACCATAAAGAGCTTTATGCAATTTGTAAACACGGTTAGGTTTATCAAGATCTTCAAATCCAGGAGGTTGAGCAACAAAAACTTCTTCTTTAATATAACCATTTAAAAAAGCAGTTTTCACATCCATTTGAAACAATTTGAAGTTTTTGGAACATGCATATGCCAAGAGAATTCTCACTGCTTCTAATCTAGCTACTGGTGCAAAGGATTCCTCAAAATCAATTACAAATTCTTGGTTATATCCTTTAGCAATCAGTCTTGCTTTATTTCTGACAACTTTTCCTTCTTCATTCAATTTATTCCTAAACACCCATCTAGTTCCAATTATTGAGTTTTCAGGATTTTTAGGAACTAGGCTCCAGACTTTATTTCTTTGAATTGGTTCAGTTCATCATGCATGGCTTCTATCCAAGAATCATCTTGAAGTGCTTCTTCAATGTTTTTGGGTTCTATTTGAGAAATAAAAGCCATATGATCTTGTTAAATGATATTTTTAAAATGAGATCTAGTATGAACTCTGTCATGAACATTTCCAACAACATTCTCAAGTGGATGGTCTTTAGAGTATTTGAAGTTACCTCTTGTTGTTGTGCTTACCTGCTCTGGTGTCGCCTCAGTGTCCTGTGGTGTCGACACACTTTCAGGTTTGTTGGGTTGAGTGTGTTTTGGAACTTCCTAAAGTTATATTTAATGATATCCAATGAACATCACTCATACCTTGATTTTGATGATGACATACTGTGATCTTAATGATGACATACTGTGATATTGATGATGACATAGTGTGACTGTAATGATGAGATATTATGATTTTAATGATGACATGTTGTGATTTTAATGATGACATGTTGTGATTTTAATGATGACATGTTGTGTTTTTAATGATGACATGTTGTGATTTTAATGATGACATGTTGTGATTTTAATGATGACATATTGTGATTTTGATGATGATATGTTGAACATATTATACATCTTATACATATCACAATAATGCTTAGACAACATGTTTTTGATGTTTAATATCTCATATTTTAATGATAATATCTTGTATTAATTATTTACACTTTATATTTTCAGGTTCACACAGTTTTGTCTTGGTAGTGTCGACACTAGATCAGGGCAGGTCGACAGTAGACCTAGTTTCCAGCAGACCAGTTTGCCTGACTGGGACATCAAGTCGACACTAGATCAAAGCAGGTCGACACTGGATCAAAGTAGGTCGACACTAGATCAGGGCAGGTCGACACTAGGCCCAGTTTCCAGCAGACCATTTTGCCTGACTAGGAGAGCAGGTCGACACTAGATCAGGGCAGGTCGACACTAGACCCAGTTTCCAGCAGACCAGTTTGCCTGACTGGGAGAGCAGGTCGACACTAGATCAGGGCAGGTCGACACACTCCGGCTGAAATTGAAAAACGTGAATTTCTTTGTACACGTGGCTACTTGGGATTTAGGGGATTTGGCCTAGGGTTCCGTGCCCATACACCCCAAGGCACTTTATGGACATATGGGGCTATAAATACCCATGTTCCTTGTACCACAAAGGCAAGAGAGACCATACACTACTTGAAGAAGCCTTTTGGCGGCCAAAGGGGGTTCTCCAGATCTGTCTCCATCTCCAGAAGCTGCAAGCCATCCTTTCAAGAGGAAGGAAAAGGGAATCAAGGGGAATCCCTGGAGAGAAGGTTGCTGTGCAAGGCAAGGGAGCAGATCCAACTGAAGAGGCTCAGGAGAAGAAGGATTTCTGGCATTTCAGATGCCATCAAAGCAGAGCATCGCCAATTGAGGAGATTCTCCATCGATTTCCATCAAGCCTCCTCAATTGAAGTCTCTGCAAGGCCTCTTCATCGAAGAACACTCTTTCTACATCCATTTCCCTCATCTCAGAGTTTGTTCTTCCTTATTTCGTCTGAGATTTGTGCATGAAGTTCTGCACAAATTTTCGTGTACGAATCTATTTTGAATCAGATCATTGCTAGAGGATCTGATCTCTTTTGTGTTTGATCTAGCTTTTGTACTGTGAGCCGTCGAGCTCTAGTTTATGACTCGTCATATTCACTGTGTGGTTTTTGGAGTCGTCGTACTCCGGTTGTTGTTTGAGCCGTCGTGCTCAGTTTGGAGTCGTCGTGCTCCAGGTGGTTCTTGAGTCGTCGTGCTCAAGGGTGTTTGGAGTCGTCGTGCTCCTGTGTGAGTTGTACTCAAGGTTTTGAGTAGTGTGGCCTCACTGTGTGAGGGGTGGACGTAGGAATCATTGAAGGTGACTTCCAAACCAGCTAAAAATCCTCTGTGCAATGGTTTGAATTGTGGTTTGCCTTTGTATCTCGTTAGATGCATGCATACGAATTTCGCTCACACTACTAATCAATTTGCTCACACACACTAATCACTCTTCAGATTAGTAAGTTGTTTGGGTGAATTGATCTCTGATTCGAAGTAATTTTTAATTGCTTAAGCTTCCGCGTTAATTGGTGTTAGATCTATTCAACCCCCTTCTAGATTTGATCCATCCACCCATCCGATCCCCAACAAGGTTCAGCAGCTTCTTCATTTTCCACAATTTGATCTTTTTCTCTCATAAGAATGTCAGCATCTTCTTCTTGATTCCTGAACAAATTAAGGTCAGTAGATTCTTCAATATTCTCATCAAAAATGACATGAGGAGTTTCCTCTACATTTTTTGATTCATTGTTAAACACTCTATATGACCTTGAACTTTCAGAGTATCCAAGAAAGATGCCTACCTCACATTTCTTTGCAAATTTATCAAGATCCTTTTTGTCATTATTGTGAATGAAAACTTTACATTCGAAGGTTCGAAAATATGCAATGTGGGGCTTCTTACCTTTCAGAAGTTCATATGAAGTTTTCTTAAGGACTGGTCTTACCATTACCCTATTGAGGATATAGCATGATGTATTGACAGCTTCTGCCCAGAATTTTCTTGGAAGATTACTTTCAATCAACAAGGTTCTTGCCATTTCAACTAGAGTCATATTCTTCTTTTCTACAATTACATTCTGTTCAAGAGTTCTTGGAGAAGCAAACTTATGCTCAATTCCTTTATCCCTGCAAAAGTCAAGAAATGAATTATTATCAAATTCTCCACCATGATCAGTAAGGATATAATGGATTTTATTTATTTTTGCATTTTCAATTTTATCAACAAATTCTTTGAAATTTTCTAATGTGTCACTCTTGTGAGATAGAAAGCACACCCATGTGAATCTCGAAAAGTCATCCACAATCACAAATCGAAATCTATGTCCACTAGGACTGAGTGTCCTAGTTGGACCAAATAAGTCCATATGCAACAATTCAAAGGGTTTGAGGTGATTAAGGGTGCAATTGATTTGAAAGATTTCCTAGTTTGTTTGCCTTGGGTACATGAAGCACATATTGGTGTATTTTTCTTTTTCTTCATTTTTGGCAAACCATTCACAAGAGAGTTTCTTAACAATTTATTCAGAACATTTTCACTAGCATGACCTAACCTTCTATGCCACAGTTGAAATAGATCATGCTGATTGGCAACAAGACACCAATTTTCATGTTGATGATTATTCAAATCAACCAAATAAACATTATTTATTCTTTGTCCAAGAAATTTTATTTTTCCATTATCTTTTTCAACAATTTCACATGATTCAGAATTGAAAATTACTCTAAGGCCTTTGTCACACAGTTGACTTATGCTCAAGAGATTATGATCAAGACCTTCAACAAGTAAAACATTCTCAATGGAGCTTGAAGGAGTCTTACCAATTTTTCCCGTTCCAATGATTTTACCTGTGTTCTTACCTCCAAAAATTACTTGTCTACCATCTTTTTCAATCAATGTAGAAAATTTTCTTCTATCTCCAGTCATATGTCTTGAACAGCCACTATTAAGATACCACTTATCCTTCTTGTGGGCTGTAAGACATTCCTGCAAAACATATTTAGAAAAACAATTTTGGTACCCAAATTGCTTTGGGTCCCATCAGTTGTTTTAGCTCAACAACAAGATGTTTTTAATCCAGATTTGTTTTATTTTCGTCAAATTTATTCTTGATCTGCATTTTTCATCAGTATGACCAGATTTCTTGCATATTGTGCACATCATGACTCTTTGTGGTGTGAAAGTATTATTCCTTTTGGTATGAAAATTATATCCAACTGAGAAACTTTTGTTGTTCTTTGGATACAAATTTGATCTATCATTTGATTTCCAATTTTGTTGATTTTTGCTTTGAACTCTCTCCTGCCTTGCTTGGTTTTTGTTTTTGGATTTAAGATTTGTTTTTGGTTTTTCTTTGATATTCTTTTCAAAGTTGTCACAAGAGGTACTACCTTGAACAAATGAAGTTATCAAGGTTTGTCCAATTTTTTCTTTGTTTTCAGGCTGATAACCTAGACCATGTTTGATGTTGTTCTTTTGAATTCTTAAGATAGCATCTAGATTTTGCTTGCCTTTGACAAGTTTTAACAAGGTCTCTTTCTTGTCATCCAGTTCTTCTTTAATGGTTTTTAGTTCATCTTGTATCACCTCTCTTTCATTTATGAGTTTTTCATTTTCATTCATCAAGATCTGTTTTCTTTTTCAATTGATTGACATCTCTCCTTGATTTCATCAATTTGTTTATCCACACATTCTTTCTCCTTTTTTAGATTATTGACTTCATGAGTCAACACTTTGAATTGCTCGGATTCTTTAGGACTTTGCACCATGCTGTTCACTTTTCTTTTCAATGCCTGATTCTCATGTTTTAATTCACACAATTTTCAAATAACACAACATAAGTTTCTTCCCAGTCATCAGTTGTAAATTCTCAAAGTAAGGACTTACTTCAGTATCTTCTTCATGCCTTGCCATAAGACATGTCACTTCTTCCTCATCTAAACTACCTTCTTCTTGGTCTTCTTCATCCTCATCACTCCATGTAGCTAGCATTGCTCTTGTTTTCTTGAATATCTGATTTTTCAGCTTCTTCTTTAGATCAGGACACTCTCCTCTCATGTGTCCTGGTTTCCTGCATTCATAACAAATTATGTCAGTCATTTTAGTAGTTTCCAATTTTTTATTATAATCATTTTTCCTTGAAACATCCTTTCTGATGAAGGGCTTGAGCTTACCTTTTCCTTTCTTTCTCAAAAACTTTTTGAAATGCCTTGTCAATAAGTCTAGTTCTTCATCATTCTCTTCATCAGAAGAATCATCATTTTCATCAGATTGATCAACAATAATTTTTAAGCTAGATGAAGCTTTTAGAGCAATATGTTTCTTAGATGTATTCCAAGATGCATTTCTTTTCAAGTTGATTTCATATGTCATTAGAGAACCTATTAACTCATCTAATTGCATGGTTGACAGATTTTTGGAATCCTCAATTATAGTAGCCTTGATGTGCCAAGCTGATGGAAGAGATCTAAGAACTTTCCTAACAAGATCACTATTTGAATATTGCTTTCCTAGACCTCTAAGACCATTTACTAAAAGCATGAATCTAGCAAACATCTCAGAAATAGTTTCATCATTTTTCATTCTAAACATTTCATATTCTGAGACTAGAATACTTGCCTTGGTCTCCCTTACCTCAGAAGTTCCCTCATAGATAAGTTGTAGTTTATCCCACATCTCCTTGGCAGTCTTGCATGAGGACACTCTGGAATACTCCTTGGGATGAATGGCACACTGCATCATATTCATAGCACTCCAGCTGAGTGTGGACTTGTTGATCTGGTCCTTGGTCCATAAACTTTCATCCTCAAGAAGTTCATCTGGTCCCTTATCAACAATCTTCCAGAGCTCATAATTCTGTGCTCTTAGGAATACTTGCATCCTGTTTTTCCAATAAGTATAGTCAGATCCATCGAAAAAAGGAGGTCTAGAGATTGAATGACCTTCAGCAATAAATCCCCTAACATTCTCCATAGCAATAAACTCTTGATCGTTAGATCAAACACTTAAAGTGTAATGAGAACCTGCTTTGATACAAAATGAAATGTTGCGGAAAACACTGCTATCAGAAATCTAGAAGGGGGGTTGAATAGATTTCTACAAATTTTTAAAAAATCACTTAAAGTGAAACTTCGAGAAACTTAATTGATTGTGAAATCTAAACTTAATTGATTGTGAAATCTGAGTGTTAATGGAAATTCTAAACAACTAGGCAAGCTAGATGATAAGATTTAGATGAACCTATCAAGCATCTAGCGCAAGAGATAAGCAAACCACAATGACACAAAGATTTAGGGTGGTTCGGATTACACAACAGTGTATCCTACATCCACCATCCACACACACACACAATTGTGGCTTATCTTGCCAGTTCGGAAAAGACACAAAGAACCACACACACTCTGACATACCGAAATCTCAGATTCAATCACACACACGTAAAATTGGGTACAAGGATTGCACCACATTCACAAAAACACACAATGTAGAATGAGATTGAAATGAGAAACCAGTCGGAGCAATTGATTTCCAAATTGAAGAGGACTGGTTCGAAGATCCCTGTTTCTACTTCAAGAATGGGGATCAGCTTCTCTGCTTTAGCTCCAGGAAGAAGACTCAGATGGATCGAAATTCTCCTCCAATTGGATCGTCCAAGGTATGCAGACCTTTGGTTCCTTCAGATCTGGGAGCAATTCGCCAGGTTGAAGCCTTCTTCAGAAATGGATCAGAATTCTCTGGAGTTTGGAAGAACAGAAGTATATGGCTCGACTCTCCTCTTAAAGCCAAGTAGATAAGGGGTATTTATAGCCCCAAGGGTCCACAAATGTCTTGGGATTTGTGGGCATAGAAATTCCCGCCCAAAGAGCCTTTCCCAAAAGCTTCCACGTGTCCCTGTTATTTACATCAGACAGAAAAAGAAAAATTAAACAGACTGTGTCGACAAACCTTACTTATGTGTCGACACCCTGTCCCAATCATCATAAAGATGTCCCTGGAATCTGGAACTAGTGTCGACACACAACCAGATTGTGTCGACACCACTGGGTAATTTCAGATGATTTTATTCTGGGACGATGTACTAGTGTCGACACACAGTTGAGCTGTGTCGACACTACAGAGTCATTTCTTAAGTCTTTATGTTGAGCCATTGAACTAGTGTCGACACACAGTTGAGCTGTGTCGACACCACTAAGTACTTTTGAGCTGTAAATGTGAAGGAAACAACGTGAGATAAGAATGTAAGCATGAATTCAAAGTATTAATGAATCACATTTGGCTATCATCAAAATCAGAGATCCAACAAGTTTTACCCGCCGCATATCAAACATCCTAAAAGGCGTCGACTATGTTAGACGCAAATAATTTGTGCACAACAAAGCCTTTCAGACCCCAAGAAAAATTCCTAAAAACCCTATAAAAATCCAAAAAAATAGGAAAATCACTCAAGAGGTTAATTAAAGAGAGCTAGTTTGAGGCATTGTTGTATAACATTAAATTTACTCGACATTTTGTAAAAATGTCGTGTCTACAACTACCTCACCTTGGCATCTACTTTGCAAGGAAATGGAGCGGGATGACACGAAATGGAAGCAAGGGAATGGATGGAATTGAGTGGAATGACTGAAAAGTGGAAACCAAGGTGTGATGAGACACGCCTCAACAACATATGACTGGAGTTGTTCTTCAATTCAAAGTGGAGTAGCTTTTAGAAAATCTCAAGAGAGAACTTAATGTTTGGACGAAAAGAAAGGGTGTGCACGTGGGCACGAAGGGGAGAAAGATGAACTTCTAGTATCGGGGAAGTACCTATCGACACAATCCTGTAGGTTTCACCATTGGGAAGCGTTTACCAGTTTGTGGACGTGCTGCAACCAAGGTGGATCTATAGGGAAAATAGATGAATTGATATAGGATTCGAAAACAAGGAGTTTCTCAAGAGATGATCTTCAAACATCAACATGATGAACTAAGTACTTGACTCGAAATGGAATATTTCATGTTAATTGGAATTGAGGATAAGTAGTTCTCTTCAGTTAAGCACGAGAGTAATCTTCCAGAAATGTGCTCAAAGTCCTACATGATGCGTGCTGGGCTAAAATAAAAAGATTAAAGCAAAAGATAATATAAAATAATCAAGGATAATATTGCTACGACGCTGAAGTAATGATACCGGATGGAATCCATCATCCTTCTTGCAAAATGTAACGGCCTATCCTTAAGTCGTAAGAATCCTCTAGAATCATCACTGTTTTTTGCGGCGGAGGGGAACTCAAATTCCTAATTCATCAGAGCCTCGAGGTCCTCGATATGATCTAATAGAGTATAACATATAGTACAATGTAGTTATACAATACCAGAGACTGGGGAATCGCCGAAGATGATCATGAAATGTATGGCGAGAAATGTGTCTAGAACCCGCACTCAAAGACTCATCAGCGCTGACAAGCAACAGATAATAGAGCAAAATAGGAAAAAAATGTTTCTTGAAAATTGCGGCAGGGTAAATGGATGCGCTTCACATACCTGAATCACAACGGCCTAGTCGACCACGATTTACCTTTACTAGTCGCAATGGAAGTCGGAGTAAGCGCTTTGAATCGCGATGTATGTGTCGGACGCGATTTTGACTTTCCACCCGAGGCTTGATTTTCTTGTCTGTTTTGGGGGTTTAAAAACACCCCCAAACAATGCTCTCTTCATGCATTCAACTTCTTTAAAGATGAAGAATCAAGCAATTAAAGTGAGGAAAAGAAGAAGAGAAGGAGAGGAAGCCATGGAGCATGATGGAGCCCCCTCATCCAAAAGACCAAGAATTGAAGGTTTTCAAACGCTAAGCAAGATAAAGGGACATATTTGCAAGCTAATTCAGGCAAAATTGGTGAGTTGAAGTGATTTTCACTTGTTCTTGAAGTGTCCTTTCACTATTCTTAATGTTGTTATTATTTCCTCTCTATTTCCTTTTTTTTTTCCCTCTTCCTCTCCCAATAACCATCATGGCCGGTCCATCTAACCCACCTCCTACTCATGCCAACCACTCCATACACCATGCTACTCCATCCTTCCGTGATCATGTCACCATACTCTCATGCGCCAAACCACCATGCATATTTCCTATAGGATTATCCTCTTTTCCCAGGCAATCGTAGGTACATGCAACTTCCATGGCTCCAAAAATTGACTGCCTCCATTACTCTTGACATGAAAACCATACTCTTCCGTTGGGGAATCCAAAATCTAGCTGTCCATGCCAAAAGATATTATGAAGTACACCTTGATTGGGCGGGAATGGTGGCTTTGGTAGAATTATGGCATCCTCAAACCCACACCTTCCTCTTCAAGACCTTTGAAGCAACCATTGTATTGGAAGAAGTTGAACTTTTGCTAGGTTTGAAGCGGATGAAAAGGGGCGACGAGGATGAGATGGCGATCATGTCGAGGAGCTATACAAGCAAAGCGGTACTTTAAAGCTTCATGGATCCAATAGCGGCTAAAAGCATCCAAACCGCAAAAGGTATAAATTTACAACAATTGGCAGTCTGGACGATGGAGGAAATACCGAAAGCGGCAGATGATGAGAGATTGGAGAAAGTGATGAGAGGGTTCGCCATATGCTTTCCGGGTGCACTCCTCTTCCCATCAATTCACAACATTCTTTAGGACGACCAATTAAGCACGGTGTGCGGCATATGAGAGGAAGAGAGACTGGACCAGCGGTGCTAGCCTTCCTCTACAGTGGACTCACGGCGGCGAGCTTGGGTAGGCCTCCCTATGGTTCCATGTTTTTATTTACTTGTTGGACTAACCTGCACTTCAAGTTTGATGTGAACAATGAAGTCCCTAGCTCATCCGACATCTTCTCCAAAAGTCCACTTCGCCATATGGACAATTTAGTAGGCTTAGAAGGACGTGTGGCTAACCGTGTGCCACAACTTAAGACGCGGGCTTATTGGCATGATCACCTCTGAAGCATGCCCAAGAATGCATTCACTTGTACTCCGGCGCCTCTTCTAGCTAGGGACTTACGTATGCGGCTAGCACCCGGTGTGGATTTGCGATTGATTTGGGCGGTTGAATTCGTGCTTTACAACCCACACCGCTGCCTCTCTCAACTAGGACTCCCATAGCGCAACTTCGAGGGGCCGTCTCATCTACCGCCAATCAAGAGATGGGAGATCGGTACCAACAATGACAGAGAAGAGGCGGGCACCATCAAAGCGATGTGGAAGGTATGCTCTTTCAGGCGGCTGGTCTCACATATGGAGGAGGTCGAAGATGAATGTATGGCTTATGTAATGGAGCTCCTAAAAATCTGGCCCAAAGTGGCCGTTTGTAAGCTCCAAAATTGATTCATCAATATGAATTATATTGCATCCTTTACACGGCCAAAATGCACCATCATATGTGATTGTACCATCCGAACAACTTTGATTTTCTCCTCAAAAATGGCCCTCGGGTGGGCCTTATGAATCGCAAAGGACACAGGCGTCGCGTGTACCACCAGAATCCGCGTCCAATAAGACCACCGTGTTTAACAGTAATCACGTCCAGTTATCCCGATGTGTTTCAATTGTACTTCAAAATTAAAAAACCGCGCACCTTAAACTCAGCACCGGGTCAATGATGGCTCTCTGAATCACAGCCATGGCCTCCGCCGCATTTTAAGTGAACGTTTCAAATTCGCCTCGTCTGTATCAGATGCGATTTAAACCTGTGCCAAAGGCTACAAAATGCCTGAGGGTGCCTCCTTCCCACTCTTTAACCTCTCTCGACTCTCACACTCCCTCTCGAGCTCATCTCCCTCTCTCACAACTCCCATCTGTTACTCTCCCTTTCTCTTGCACTCTCTCAACTCGCGATGACTAAAGCCTCGGCTTCAAAGCGGCGATGGGGCGAGGGGAGCCCGGTGGACAAACGCTCGCTAGCGGCCATGGAGGAAGAGGTGCCGAAGGAAGAGGAAGCGGTGCTGAGAGGATGACGCGGCCGTGAGGCACCACCCTATAGTGACACGGTATGTATCTGAACCTTCCCTTTGTGGTTTTACACTGGTGAGAGGAGACGAGGGTTGTCAGGCCAGAGGAAGAAGGGGGGGTGAATCGCGATGACACCAGTCGTCGCGTTTCAAAGGGTTGAATCACGACGACTTTGGCCGTCGTGTTTCAAAGTGAACTGTGACCGTCTTAGCAGTCACGATTCAAGTAGAACCGCAACCACTGTGTTGGTCGCGATTCACAAGGGCTATCTAAGAGGAGGGAATTTGGTCTGTTTTGTGCACAATTTTTAATTATTTTGAGTTATTTGACTTGTGCTGACTTGTACATGTTCCTTTTGGTGTGCAGGGAGTTATGAGTCTTTGACTTCAATGGCCGGTAGTGATAGCGGCGTACCAGGGGCTCCCGAACATTCAGAGGGAGAGAGTCTGAGGGATGGGGTTCGAGCTGATCTTGGAGATCGAGCGCTTTTATGTGGATAGCCCCCTGGTATAGGCACTGCAAGAGAGGTGGGACCGGGTGAGTAGGGCTTTCCTGATGCCCTGGGGGCACATGGTGCTCAATTTAGAGGATGTAGTGAGGATCACCGGCCTCCGGGTGGATGGGGAGGCAGTGACGGGGGTGACGTACGCGGACTACACTGAGTTCACGCAGGATCTTCTAGGGCTGGAGTCGGCAGGTGTAGATGACCTCAGTGAAGGGAGGATGGTCGACCGAGTGGAGTTGTTAGGCAGCCTGGGTCTGCGAGGAGTTGGGCGGACGGGCGAGGAGTTGTTGCACGAGTTTGTGTAGCAGGCGGCGGGATTGGCCCGGGCAGTGTATGGCCAGGACCTGGAGGATGAGGAGCCGGTGGACCGGGACCTGAGGAGGTTCCTTGTATTGTTTTTAGGAAAGATGTTGCTGGGGACAAAGGGAGACGACATTCACTGCCAGGTTTTAGAGATTTTGTTAGATTTGGAGAGTGTAGGGCGGTATCCTTGGGGTGCGGCCTTCTTGGCGCACACCTTCGCGGACCTCTCCAGTAGCACAGGCCGCGAGACCACGGTGGGTAGATTCACCCGTTTCCTCCAAGTACCCTTTCTTTTGCTTGCTTTAATTTTCCTGCATTGAAATTGTTAGTCAAACTAATTCACATGTTCATGTAAGCAGGTTTGGAGTTATTACTACTTCCCCTTGGGGAGGGCGACTGAGGTGCGTCCTGACGCACTGCCCCAGGCGTGGAGGTGGCTGCCGGTGGTGATGACAGCAACTTTCTCTCTCCAGCTCGACACCCTCTACCGAGACATCTGGGATTTCCCGGCCCTCCTGGTATATGCCTACCTCATTTCTTTCTTGCATTCTATATGATTGATAGCATGTGACAGACATATGCATGTGTGCTGGTGGTCTGGCAGCCCTATGTGGGCATGGTTGACGCTAGCCAGTTGTGGGTGGAGAGCGGCCGACCTCAGTTGGGTTGGGACCTGTGTGTCCATTGCCTAAACGAGATCGAGCTGCTCTGCCTACGGCTCACCATGCGGACACTAGGACTGCACCAGATGTGGTCCGATGAGGTGGAGCCCCAGGGGATTGGGAGGAGGACACGGGGGAAGGCGAAGCGGGGGGATTGGCGCCTACGCTTCCCCGACTAGTTCGTCTACTGGCAGCGCGGAGGATACCTTGTTGAGTCCGATGCATCAGACAATTTTTCTTACATCCAGCGCTATCAGGAGGTCTACGGGGAATGCGACTTCATGAGGACGGCTCGGTTATGCCACCTCTAAACCTTGACAAATTCATTGTGATGTGTATGATTACCTTATTAGAATGTGTGCACATGCAGGAGGCATGGGACGTCCTGATCGACACCCTGCGGGCTCAGCTGGCGAGTACAAAGGCCCGGCATGCACTGGAGGCTCTGGTAAGTTTAAAGAACATACCTGTGTTTTGTTTACCTTGTGTTGACTTGATTTTCAATATGTGCAGCGTATAGTGTAGATGGCCGTGGAATGCACCGATGCGGCGGCTGCCTCCACAAGCCAGAGCGGCTGATCCAGAGGTGGCCTCACTCGGGAGAGAGTTGTCGGCGGCAGTAGCTAGAGTGGATGCAGCGGAGCGCGACCATGCTGCACAGGTAAGTACATCAATTACATGTATATAAATGAATTACCCTGTACTTACATGTATCTCCTTTGTGTGCAGTCTGATGAGCTTCAGAGCACCATTACTCAGGCGACGCTAGCTGTTGATGAGGTGCCTGAGCTGCGCAGTAGTTGTCTGAGCTGCGCACTCGTGAGGCTGCAGAGCTACAGTGACAACTCGTCGTGGATCGACGGAGAGATTCTTGCGAGCGAGAGCGTGGCCGCTGGGAGCAGGAGCGCATCCATTGGGACTAGGATCGGGAGCAATTCACCTAGCAGGCCATGGATGCGCACACGAACTTGGGCATCTCTGAGCACCTGTTGCGCGAGGCAGAGAGGACCGATACCAGTGAGGTCGTGAGTGCGCCGTGAGGGAGGGGCGAGCCAGTGCCTACTCTGCCAATTACTTAGTGACATCCTCTGAGTACCAAGGACGTCCCAGAGGGACGCGCCGCCCAGAGGTCGATCGACTTCCCCACCTCTATGAGGCCACACCTCCTCGATCGACCGTTGACCCCGGCGAGGCAAAGAGCAACCGACAACCCGCGGGCCAAGAGTGGTGACGAGAGTTAGGCCACCCATCATGATATGTTCCTTTATTTTTTTGTTTTCCATGATGATGTTTACCCGGTGGGGTACTTTATGATGTACTTTTGGGGCTAGCCCCCCTTTTGGCCTTCATATATATATCTTGTGTCTTTTACCTCCTCCCTTTCTATCTTGCCTGAAAAGCACTTAAACAACAAGTTAAATGTTTGTTCTGACTCAGCCCCCTGCACATTAGGCGGACTAGGCTTCATGATCTTGTCAAGGGGCTGAGCCTTTATTAAATAAGGCAAAAACGAGGGAACAACATAATTAAAAATCCAACACGCAAGCAGACACATGCTAACAGGAAATTAAAAATGAGCATGCATTCAAACAAATGGAGCATGAGTTTTTTTGTATTTTCATCATATTTAATTTTTTTTTGGATTTTAGAATATTTGATTTTTTGTGGTTTTGAAAATATGCGATTTTTTTAGATTTTGCAATGTTCAATTTTTTTGGGTTTCGAAATTTCTTTTTTTTATTTTGAAATATTCTATATTGTTTTGCGTTTTGAAATATTCTATTTTTTGGGTTTTGAAATAATGGCCGGAACCCGGCATAGTCCTTCTAAAAAGACGTGCGGAACAAAGGGAATCTACTTTAATTGAAAAAAAAACTCGATACATGGGCCCTTCAATTACTCAGCGATCATTAATAGTTTATAATACTTCTCAGGTGTGCTAAACAGAGGTTGGACGTGCTTAAATGGTGCCTTTACCCAAGGTGGCTTTCGGCGACGTCCTCTTCAGGTTATCGTTGCACCGCCTTGACCCTAGGACATAGTCTGCCAACAGTTTGGGTGACCAGGGAGACACTTATTCCTCTACCCCTCACTTAATGGGGTTCAGTCTTTTGGCTTATGGGGTTTTGGCATGCTTACGACCAGGTCCATTTGGATCTCTACGGGGACTTTGTCGCTCTTGACGTGCTTTTATATTTGGCTGGCCTTGTTTTGGCTCTTTTGCTTTGATTTGCATTGTTTTCTTTCTTTTCCCCTTATTGGGCCCTGACCTACACCCATTTAAGCTTTGGACAGATTCAAGGGTCAATCCCTCATGTTCCCCTTTCTATTGGCGGACCGAGTGGAAAGAAACAGGTAATCTCCTAGACTCTTGGTTGGGCATTGATCTTCCTAAGATTTCATGCTTCTAGCTTCCAAGGGTGAGCGTGTAAGTGTGTGGGTGTCGATACCTCACGTTAAACCACCAAGAATAAGAAATGAATTAGAAATGACAGCTTTTCAATTTAGGGTCCGTGTACGATGCAAATCCAAACACCTATGTAAGGGTAATATTTCTTCAGGTAAAGCCCAATCCAAGGGTAAGAGAGCTCCTCACCCTCTACATTCACTAGCCTGTACGCATTCCCTAGATATGTTTCCTTTACTATGTACAGCAATTCCCACTTTGGTTGGAGTTTGGATCGAGGACCACCGATTTTTACAAAGATTTTTTGACTACCATCTCACCGACCTTGAATTTTCTTTCAATTTACCTTATTTGATGAAAACGAGTGAGCCTATTCTAATATGATCTGTGTGTTTTGCGATGAACAGACGCTTCTCATAAGAGTTCCAGTTGTGCTAGGAGCGATTCACGCCGCTCATCGATTGACAAGTCCTTGTCAAGCTGGATCTTAGTGGGAATGAGAATCTCGTATGGTACTATAGCCTCATTCCATAAGTGGGGCGAACGGTGATGCCCTGTGGGAGTACGGATTGAAGTGCGGTAGCCCATAGAGCTTCTACAAGCTTTTCTGGCCAATCGAGAACTTGTTAGCCTCACAGGTTTTTCTTGATGATTTTAATAAGGTCTTTTTTGTGGCCTCTGCTTGGCCATTGCCTTGTGGATGATATGGAGATGATGATGCAATGCAATTTTATACTGTTGCCAGAGGTCACGAAGCTCTCTGAGAGATGAATTGCGGTCCATTTTCGCGATGATAGTACTTGGGAGGCCGAACCTGGGGATGATATCCTCATTGATGAACTTGCAAACGGTTGTTGCCTGACTTCCGCGTATGCTTCAGCATCCGCCCACTTGGTGAAGTACTCCGTTGCGGTGAGGATGTATGACTGTGTTGTTCTAAGTGTTGGATCACCAAGGGACCAATGATATCGAAATCCACATAGCGAAAGGCCTGGGGAGGATATTGGGTGAGTGTAGAGGATGGAGAATGGATTTTGTCAACGTGCAGTTGGCATTGAAACAGCCTAATAAAGATGGAACAATCCTCCTTAGAGTGGGCCAGTAAAAGCCTTGCCTAAGGATCTTCTTGGCAAGCGTTTGGTTGTTCACATGTTGTGATGACTCTCATTATATCGGTACGGTTATACCAACCACATCGGTATAGTGAACGTTATCACAGTGGGGCATTTACCCAAACGCTATCACATGACTGAGATACACACAAATATAGATACAGAGTAGCGGAAGAAAAGAACCATTGTCTTCATTTCATTCATCTCATCATCCACATTTAACATACATGATTCATGTAACAATTTAAAGATCTCAAGTCCACATAATCCACATAAAGAAGTGCTAAAATAAATACATAGTTTGTTCATGATTACATGATAATTCTAATACTACCTTACAATACATACTATGAAATCACAAAATGTCACAAGTGAACTCCAAAGAGCTAGTCTCCACGCTCGGAGTCGCTCTCCACTGCCTCCTCTAACGGTGTAGCGTCACCAACTAAACCTGTACGCCGAAGCAAGTAATAAGTCTAAAAGACTCAGCAAATAACCACACATATCATACATGCATATATCATAGCAGGTTTCATCCCAAGTCACAAGACAAAACACGTAGCATGCTTGACATCAATAAGAGACACCTATCATGGTAATTCTACAAATTAAACACATGGTTCATGATTTCAGATTTTCCAAAATAAAACGTCCTATCACATGGTTTCTACTTATTCCATCACATAAAGGTTTTACCTCCAATTAAGCAAAACATGAGAGCAACCAAACATGGTGTGCTTACATACATGAAAGGAGACCTTCCTATCATGATTTCTACACATTCTTGCACATGCACATTGTCGTTTTATACACTTTTAGCTTGCTGTTTTGACATAAATTAGAAACTCACAACAATCACATGAGACCTACAATCTCAATTAACTATATCATGGTGGCGCTTAAACATGGAAAGTTTACACATAAGCAAGAAAAGCTACTAGCATGGATTCTACGCATTTGTACACATGTAAAACATTTCATAACTACAATTAGGTTGCTGTTGTGACACAAGTTTAACATTAACATATCACGGATCACCATTTCATCATCTAACACATTAGTTTCACATATTGGCACAATTTCCTCATTCACATAGTTCACTTTTTACACATTGCACATTTACACATGTTCACATTACACGACTTACACATGTACACATTCACATTTTCACACTTTAGTGCCGTGACACATAGTCCAAACCACCATTAGAAGGACACATACACATCACATACACATAGACGCCACCTAGGCAATACAGTGACGACTCTTGGACTGCGCAGACCGGGAGAACAAGTCTCCACTCTAACCAGTGGTACTTGTCCACCTCCAGGATTTCATCCTAATGCCCTTAGGATCTTAACACATTGAACCTTCTCATGGGGACTTTTCCATGATACGGTTCAACGGCCCTCTATGGAAGCAGTGTCACACTTGGCACAGTCTTACACATTACACATACCGATTTTAGTACACATTTACACAAGACATCCTCATACCTTTGTGTTCTCTCTCTCACACACATGGCTCTATCTTTCCTAGCATGATGCTACTGATAACAGGGATTAACATTCACTAACTTGTATTAATCAGGTTGGAAAAAACATCATTAAGTCATATTCATGATAGCATGTATTATCACATTTTTCACATGATTTTCATAACACACTTTGCAGTCATTAGAATAGAATGAAAATTTAACCACATACTCATTTCAGGGTTATAATCTTACATGAATTTTCCAGATTTTTCAGAGTTAACATATATTTTCAGAAATTAAAACATTCAGCCTCATATTATCCATAATTCAATTCCACACCGAACACAACATGAATAGCAGATTCAACAGACCTCAACCTGAAACCAACATATACCTTATCACAGGAATTTTTCCCGGATTTATTACACAACACACAATTTACTGGAAATTTCACAAACCCTACGCATGTTTTCTATTTTCAGAACAGAAATTTACAGTAATTCATACGAGCATGGAGAAATTCAGAAATTGCATGCAACCCCTGCACACATGGTTCATAAAATTTAGGGCACCCAAATTCCTCACGAGTTGCACAAACAGAAACTAACATGATCTAGGATTTTTATCATACATGCATTTTTCATAAATGACACCTTTCATACCAATTTCAGAAATTGTAGGGACCTCACCACACATACCACCATTTAATACATATCATAGTACGGTTACCATATATCCTCATGCAAGAACCTCGAAAATATATCATATAGAAGGAGAGAACAGCTCACTGTTCTGTCCTGATGATCTTAACGGCATAGTCTGGCCGTTAATGGAGCTTAACGGCAACATCGTTGGCCGTTAATGAAGACTTGGCGGCAAGGATCTTGCCGTCAAGTTCAGGTTGTGTAGAAATACAGACCCGAGCTCCAAAAGACAAGAAGAATGGGGGTTCCAGGACTCGATTTAAAATCTGTAAAAATAACAAAACCCTACTAGACATCTACATGGACGAAATGTGAGGGTTACTTGCCTTTAAACAAGTCTCCAAAGGGATTAAGATGGTGGTGAAGCTCTCCTTGGGCAGTCCCAAGAAGCCTCCACAAATGCTCTCCTCCGGGTTCTAGGTTGGTGTAGAAGCTAAACCGCGGTTGGGGAAGTCTTCCCCGATGTTCCAGCTACCCTCGCCGGATTGAAGCCTCCAAAGTTCAGTCTTTGTGTAGCTCGAGCTAGGGTTTTCTCTATCTCTTGAAAGAGGTCAAGAGAGGTTTTCTGGTAAAGAAGGGGGTATGGTTTATAGCAAAGGGGTTTGGGAAACCTCGGAGACGTGATGGGAAAGCCTGCTAGCCGTTGGGGACATCTCCCCAATGGCTGGGCTTGCTTGCCCCCGGAGTTTCGGGGTCTGCAACACATGCAGGTCAGAGATCTTAACGTCCACATCCATGGACGTTGGATTAAGTTTTGGCATCCATCGAGGTGGATGCTGACTCAGCATGGATGTCCATCCATGTGGACGCCAACTGGGTCCTTCGGCCAAAACTCAAAACATGCAGAAACCATGCTTAACTTATACCTATGTACGTGCCATACATATGTATTATCACGTACACACTACCACCATGCAATTCATACATTATTTACAACTAATTATACACATGCACACATAAGTATAACTAGTTAATACATACGTAGATATGTACATCTATGCATACACAACATGAATATTTACACGAAATAAAATAATGCAACAAAATTCGAGGGCCTTACACCCTCTCCCCCTTAAAGAAACTTCGTCCTCGAAGTTTAAACAAAACTACTCAAACAAACGGGGATACTTCTTCTTCATCGCATCCTCAAGCTCCCAAGTAGCCTCCTCTCGCGAGAAGTTCCGCCATAGAACTTTCACCGACGCAATACCCTTGTTCCGGAGATGCTGAACCTTGGTCAAGAATAGCTACTGGTTGCTCCACATACGACAAATCTGGCTGAATCTCCACTGGCTCATGACTAATCACATGAGATGGATCTCGGACATACTTCCTGAGCATAGAAACGTGGAAAACAGGATGAACACTAGCTAAAGCTGGGGGTAAAGCTAGCTCATATGCCACGCTGCCCAATCGTCTGAGAATCTCATACGGGCCAATGAATCTAGGGCTCAACTTACTATGCCTGCCAAATCTGACGACACCACGAGTAGGTGATATCTTCAAGAAGACATGTTCACCCACCTCGAACTCCAAATCCTTCCTTCTGTTGTCGGCGTAGCTCTTCTGCCTATCCTGCGCCGCAACAAGCCTCTTCCTGATAAGCTGGACCTTATCCGAAGTCTCCTGAACTAACTCCGGACCGATCAACTGCCTATCACGGTCTCCTCCCAACATAAAGGAGATCTGCAAGGCCTACCATACAACGCCTCAAATGGAGCCATACCAATACTCGCATGAAAGCTGTTGTTGTATGCGAACTCCACTAGAGGTAAATGACGCTCCCAATCATCCTTCCAATCCAGTACACACGCTCTCAACATATCCTCGAGCGTCTGGATAGTCCTCTCGGACTGTCCATCAGTCTGGGGATGAAACGCCGAACTGAGCTTCAGCTCCGAACCTAACGCATGCTGAAGACCCTTCCACAACTCGAAGTAAATCTCGGATCTCGATCCGAAATGATCGACTTCGGCACACCATGCAATCTAACCACACTACTAACATACAATCTAGCTAAGCTCTCAACCGACTGCTTCTTCTTCATAGGCAAGAAATGCGCAGTCTTCGAGAATCTATCTACAACTACCCAAATCGAGTCATTGCCCCTTCTAGATCGAGGCAAACCCGAAACAAAGTCCATAGTGACAGCTTCCCACTTCCACACTGGGATCTCCATCCTTTGCATAAGGCCGGATGGTCGCTGTCGCTCGGCCTTACTTGCTGGCATACTAAACACGGGATACATAATCCGCTACATCCCTCTTCATGCCAGACCACCAAAAGGACCTCTTCAAATCCTGGTACATTTTCGTGTTACCCGGATGAATAGAGAATCTCGACCTGTGAGCCTCCGCTAACACATGCTCACGGACATCTACCAAATCAGGGACACAAACACGGTGATGGAATCTAATCACACCGTCCTCATCACGAGCAATGCCTGCCTTGCCCACTAACTCTAAGAGTCTAGGGTCGGCTTTCTGTTGCTCGATCACCTCATCCAAAACCGAGGACCTAAGGGATAACTGAGCTACAAAAGCCTGGCATAGCGATGGCTCTAACTCAGTCAACGCGCAAGCCGCATCCTCCAACATCTTCCAATCCTGCTGGAGAGATGGCCTCTTTCTACTCAGAGCATCCGCTACGACATTCGCCTTCCAGGGTGATACTGAAGGTCGAAGTCATAGTCCTTCAAGAACTCAATCCATCTTCTCTGCCTCAGGTTTAATTCCTTTTGGGAGAAAAGATACTTCAAGCTCTTGTGGTCGGTAAACACCTCAAATCTGACACCATAAAGATAGTGCCTCCAGATCTTTAGTGCATGAACCACTGCTGCGAGCTCCAAATCATGAGTCGGATAGTTCTTCTCATGCTCTTCAACTGACGAGAAGCATAAGCCACTACCCTTCCTTGCTGCATTAGCACACAGCCTAAGCCAATCCGAGACGCATCCGTGTAGATAGCAAAACCCTCTACACCGCTCGGTAAGACTAACACCGGAGCTGACGTGAGCTTAGTCTTCACAATTGAAAACTACTCTCACACTTCTCGGACCAGACAAACTTCACTCCCTTTCTGGTGAGCTGAGTCAATGGGGCGGCGATGGATGAAAATCCCTCAATGAATCGCCGATAGTAACCAGCCAAACCCAGAAAACTACGAATCTCCGAAGGGGTCTTGGGAGTCTCCCAATCCATAACTGCCTGGACCTTTGCTGGATCAACTGCAACACCAGCACCGGAGATAACATGCCCGAGGAAATGAACCTCGCGCAACCAGAAATCGCACTTGCTGAACTTAGCATACAGCTTGTGCTCACGGAGGACCTCTAATACTACCCTCAAATGCTGACGGTGTGTGGCCTCGTCCGAAGAGTAGACCAGCACATCATCAATAAACACCACAACAAAGCTATCTAGATACGGCCTAAACACCCTGTTCATGAGATCCATGAACGCTGCAGGGGCGTTGGTCAATCCGAAAGGAAGAACCAAAAACTCATAATGTCCATAACGGGATCTGAATGCCGTCTTGGACACATCCTCACTCCGAATCCTCAACTGATGATAACCAGATCGCAAATCAATCTTAGAAAAGACTGATGCATCTTGCAACTGGTCAAACAAATCATCAATACGAGGTAAGGGATACCTGTTCTTCACAGTCACTTGGTTAGCTTTCTGTAGTCAATGCATAACCTAAGTGACCCGTCTTTCTTCTTGACGAATAATACAGGTGCGCCCCAAGGGGAAACACTAGGGCGAATAAATCCCTTATCTAGCAACTCTTGCAACTGCCTCCTAACTCGGCTAACTCCGCAGGTGCCATCCGATATGGAGCCTTCGAGATAGGAGAGGTGCCCGGAAGCAACTCTATGGTAAACTCTATCTCTCTATCCGGTGGCAAACCAGACAAATCATCAGGAAAGACATCTGGAAAATCCTGCACTACATCAATCTCTGCAAGAGTAGGTGACTCATCAGCCTCTGGTACTAATACCACGCTGGCAAGAAAAGCGTCACAACCCTTGTTTACCATGCGCATCGCCTTCATGGCAGAGATGACCAACTTTCCCGCCAAGTTCCTTGGCAAGGGATGAGAGAACTCGTCCTCACCAGGAATGCGGAAAACAATCCTCTTTCCACGACAATCTACTAACGCATAGTGCTCCTCTAGCCAATCCAGACCAAGAATAGCATCATAGTCCTTCATCTTTAGCAAGAAGAAACACCCTTCTAGGACTCTATCCTCAATGCACACAGGTAACGACGGAATGCACTTCCTAGTCGATACCGTACCCGCAGGGGTGTGCACAGACAAAGGGACCTCTAAATCCTCAGACTCTATGCCTGACTCTAGGGCTAACTGCCTAGCGAACCGCTCGGAAATGAACGAGTGAGTAGCACCCGTATCAAACAAAACCAGAGCGTGCACACCTAGAAGTAAAACCGTACCTTCGGTGACATGCTCCGCCTGCTCGGCGTCCTCGCGCGCTAAAGCAAACACTCGAGCTGGGGCTCGAGGCCTTCCTGGTCTTCCTGTAGCTGGCGCTGCTGCCGCTACCGCTGCTTGGGCTGGCGCTCCGCGCTGGACTCCCTGCTGAAGTCTCGGACAATCCTTGATCTTGTGGTCGCTACTTCCGCACTTCAAGCACTTTCCCGTAATCATCCAACATTCGGAACCACCATGTGTCTTCCCACAGTGGGGACACTCTTTCTTCACACCAGGGGAACGTACAGAGGGTACCTGAGCATTGCGACTGCTACTGATCGCTGCTGTGTCTGGTACACTGCTTTCTTCTTGTCCTGCCGCTGAAACGTAGCTGCAGGCCTCTTCTGCGAAGCCTTCTTCTCTTCAAGGTATTGCTCCATCTCACCCTCCTGTCTGCAAGCAGCACTAAGTGCCTCGTCCAAGGTGCGATGATCGAACGCCACTAGCCTCTCCTCAGTGATGGCTTGAGTCCCATCACAAACTTCTTTGCTTTCCTGCGCTCATCTGTCACGATATGAGGTGCATACTTAGATAGTTCTGCAAACCTTGCCTCATACTCTAGCACGGTCATGGAGCCTTGAGTCAAAGAGAGGAACTCTGCTCCATCCGATCTTGAATATGCTCGGGGACGAACTTGGCCCGAAAGAGCCTCACGAACTCGTCCCAAGCAACATCAACCGCGCCGTCTTCAAACCGGTACGCAGCAATGAAGCCCACCATACATCAGCTCTTTCCTGCAGTACACCGTTCATAAGCACCATCTAAACAAATCTAACTTAACAGAACATACAAGCATATAAACTAAAGCATACCTGTAGCATGTAGGTGGCTAATGTGACCTTATCCTCATCTGCACACCTGATGGCTCGGAAGATCTTTTCTATCTCCCTCATCCAGCTTTCTGCCAACAATGGATCGCTCTCCCCCTTAAAAGAGGGTGGTAGCATCCTCTTGAATCTCTCCATGATGGAAGGTCCACCATGGTCCTGAGCTGGAACTTGAGCTGCTACATCAAACAACGAGCAATTTCATATTCAACACAACATCATGAAATTTTAAATAACACAGACTACTAGTTGTTTTATTAGTCTAACCTGAGCCTCCAACTGTGCCTGGAGTGCGCCTGAGTATGAGCCTGCGCTGCATGGCTTGCACCAGACCTTGCATGAATACTCCATAATCCACAGGCGGCGGTGGGGGAAGTACAGGACCTGAGGTGCCGGGGCCTGTTGCTCCGCCGCTCCTCACGTCTCGGCTCGTCCTCACGGGCCGGCGCTCGCCACGCCTACCTCTCGAAGCCATGGCTGCAATAAATTTCAGCCACTATTAGAGCTACGTTAATTTATTTCTAACCATTTCTTATCTATTTCATTCATTATTAATCAATTCTACACATGTGGACATTCCTATGTAGACTTAGCATGTAATGAAGATGATGATGCATGTATATTTATGTATAATCTCAATCGGTCGCTCTGATACCAATCCTGTGACGACCCTCATTATACCGGTACGGTTATACCAACCCACGTCGGTATAGTGAACGTTATCACAGTGGGGCATTTACCCAAACGCTATCACATGATTGAGATACACACAAATATAGATACAGAGTAGCGGAAGAAAAGAACCACTGTATCTTCATTCATCTCATCATCCACATTTAACATACATGATTCATGTAACAATTTAAAGATCTAAAGTCCACATAATCCACATAAAGAAGTGCTAAAATAAAATACATAGTTTGCCATGATTACATGATAATTCTAATACACTGCCTTACAATACATACTATGAAATCACAAAATGTCACAAGTGAACTCCAAAGAGCTAGTCTCCACGCTCGGAGTCGCTCTCCACTGCCTCCTCTAACGGTGTAGCGTCACCAACTAAACCTGTACGCCGAAGCAAGTAATGAGTCTAAAAGACTCAGCAAATAACACCACACATATCATACATGCATATATCATAGCAGGTTTTCATCCCAAGTCACAAGACAAAACATGTAGCATGCTTGACATCAATAAGAGACAACCTATCATGGTAATTCTACCAAATTAAACACATGGTTCATGATTTCAGATTTTCCAAAATAAAACGTCCTATCACATGCTTTCTACTTATTCCATCACATAAGGTTTTACTTCAATTAAGCAAAACATGAGAGCAACAAACATGGTGTGCTTACATACATGAAAGGAGACATTCCTATCATGATTTCTACACATTCTTGCACATGCAATTGTCGTTTTATACACTTTTAGCTTGCTGTTTTGACATGAATTAGAAACTCACAACCAATCACATGAGAGCTACAATCTCAATTAACTATATCATGGTGGCGCTTAAACATGGAAACGTTTACACATAAGCAAGAAATGCTACTAGCATGGATTCTACGCATTTGTACACATGTAAAACATTTCATAACTACAATTAGGTTGCTGTTATGACACGAGTTTAACATTAACATATCATGGATCACCATTTCATCATCTAACACATTAGTTTCACATATTTGCACAATTTCCTCATTCACATAGTTCACTTTTTACACATTGCACATTTACACATGTTCACATTACACGACTTACACATGTACACATTCCATTTTTCACATTTAGTGCCGTGACACATAGTCCAAACCACCATTAGAAGGACACATACACATCACATACACATAGACGCCACCTAGGCAATACAGTGACGACTCTTGCACTGCGCAGACCGGGAGAACAAGTCTCCACCCTAACCAGTGGTACTTGTCCACCTCCATGATTTCAACCTAATGCCCTTAGGATCTTAACACATTGAACCTTCTCATGGAGACTTTTCCATGATACGGTTCCACGGCCCTCTATGGAAGCAGTGTCAAACTTGGCACAGTCTTACACATTACACATACCGATTTTAGTACACATTTACACAAGACATCCTCATACCTTTTCATCTCTCTCTCTCACACACATGGCTCTATTTTTCCTAGCATGATGCTACTGATAACAGGGATTAAATTCACTAACTTGCATTAATCAGGTTGGAAAAACACATCATTAAGTCATATTCATGATAACATGCATTTATCACATTTTTCACATGAAATTTTCATAACACACTTTGCAGTCATCAGAATAGCATGAAAATTTAACCACATACTCATTTCAGGTTTATAATCTTACATGAATTTTCCAGATTTTTAGAGTTAACATATATTTTCAGAAATTGAAACATTCAGCCTCATATTATCCATAATTCAATTCCACACCGAACACAACATGAATAGCAGATTCAACAGACCTCAACCCTGAACCCAACATATACCTTATCACAAGAATTTTCCCCGGATTTATTACACAACACACAATTTACTGGAAATTTCACAAACCCTACGCATGTTTTCTATTTTCAGAACAGAAATTTACAGTAAATCATACGAGCATGGAGAAATTCAGAAATTCAGGGCACAGACTGACCCCTAACACATGGTTCATAAAATTTAGGGCACCCAAATTCCTCACGAGTTGCACAAACAGAAACTAACATGATCTAGGATTTTTATCATACATGCATTTTTCATAAATGACACCCTTCATACCAATTTCAGAAATTGTAAGGACCTCACCACAATACCACCATTCATAATACATATCATAGTACGGTTACCATATATCCTCATGCGAGAACCTCGAAAAAATATCATATAGAAGGAGAGAACAGCTCACTGTTCTGTCCTGATGATCTTAACGGCATAGTCTGGCCGTTAATGGAGCTTAACGGCAACATCGTTGGCCGTTAATGAAGAACTTGACGGCAAGGGATCTTGCCGTCAAGTTCAGGTCTGTGCAGAAATACAGACCCGAGCTCCAAATACAAGAAGAATGGGGGATCCAGGACTCGATTTAAAATCTGTAAAAATAACAAAACCCTACTAGACATCTACATGGACGAAATGTGAGGGTTACTTGCCTTTAAACAAGTCTCCAAAGGGATTAAGATGGTGGTGAAGCTCTCCTTGGGCAGTCCCAAGAAGCCTCCACAAATGCTCTCCTCCGGGTTCTAGGTTGGTGTAGAAGCTAAACCGCGGTTGGGGAAGTCTTCCCCGATGTTCCAGCTACCCTCCTGATGCAGTAGGTCGCCGGATGAAGCCTTGAATCGCCGGATTGAAGCCTCCAAAGTTCAGTCTTTGTGCAGCTCCGAGCTAGGGTTTTCTCTATCTCTTGAAAGAGGTCAAGAGAGGTTTCTGGTGAACAAGGGGGTATGGTTTATAGCAAAGGGGTTTGGGGAACCCCGGAGAGGTGATTGGAAAGCCTGCTAGCCGTTGGGGACATCTCTCCAATGGCTGGGCTTACTTGCCCCCGGAGTTTCGGGGTCTGCAACGCATGCAGGTCAGGGATCTTAACGTCCACATCCATGGACGTTGGATTAAGTATTGGCGTCCATCGAGGTGATGCTGACTCAGCATGGACGTCCATCCATGTGGACGCCAACTGGGTCCTTCGGCCAGAACTCAAAACATGCAGAAACCATGCTTAACTTATACCTATGTACATGCCATACATATGTATTATCATGTACACACTACCACCATGCAATTCATACATTATTTACAACTAATTATACACATGCACACATAAGTATAACTAGTTAATACACACGTAGATATGTACATCTATGCATACACAAACATGAATTTTTACACGAAATAAAATAATGCAACAAAATTCGAGGGCCTTACACCCTCTCCCCCTTAAAGAAACTTCGTCCTCGAAGTTTAAACAAAACTACTCAAACAAACGGGGATACTTCTTCTTCATCGCATCCTCAAGCTCCCAAGTAGCCTTCTCGCGAGAAGTTCCGCCATAGAACTTTCACCGACGTAATACCCTTGTTCCGGAGATGCTGAACCTTCCGTCCAAGAATAGCTACAGGTTGCTCACATACGACAAATCTGGCTGAATCTCCACTGGCTCATGCTAAACATGAGATGGATCTCGGACATACTTCCTGAGCATAGAAACGTGGAAAATAGGATGAACACTAGCTAAAGCTGGGGGTAAACCTAGCTCATATGCCACGCTGCCCAATCGTCTGAGAATCTCATACGGGCCAATGAATCTAGGGCTCAACTTACTATGCCTGCCAAATCTGACGACACCACGAGTAGGTGATATCTTCAAGAAGACATGTTCACCCACCTCGAACTCCAAATCCTTCATTCTGTTGTCGGCGTAACTCTTCTGCCTATCCTGCGCCGCAACAAGCCTCTTCCTGATAAGCTGGACCTTATCCGAAGTCTCCTGCACTAACTCCAGACCGATCAGCTGCCTATCACCGGTCTCCTCCCAACATAAAGGAGATCTGCAAGGCCTACCATACAACGCCTCAAATGGAGCCATACCAATACTCGCATGAATACTGTTGTTGTATGCAAACTCCACTAGAGGTAAATGACGCTCCCAATCATCCTTCCAATCCAGTACACACGCCCTCAACATATCCTCGAGCGTCTGGATAGTCCTCTCGGACTATCCATTAATCTGGGGATGAAACGCCGAACTGAGCTTCAGCTCTGAACCTAACGCATGCTGAAGACCCTTCCAAACCTCGAAGTAAATCTCGGATCTCGATCGAAATGATCGACTTCGGCACACCATGCAATCTAACCACACTACTAACATACAATCTAGCTAGCTCTCAACCGACTGCTTCTTCATCATAGGCAAGAAATGCGCAGTCTTCGAGAATCTATCTACGACTACCCAAATCGAGTCATTGCCCCTTCTAGATCGAGCAAACCCGAAACAAACTCCATAGTGACAGCTTCCCACTTCCACACTGGGATCTCCATCCTATGCATAAGGCCGGATGGTCGCTATCGCTCGGCCTTTACTTGCTGGCATACTAAACACCGGGATACATAATCTGCTACATCCCTCTTCATGCCAGACCACTAAAAGGACCTCTTCAAATCCTGGTACATTTCGTGTTACCCGAATGAATAGAGAATCTCGACCTGTGAGCTTCCGCTAACACATGCTCACGGACATCTACCATGTTAGGGACACAAACACGGTGATGGAATCTAATCACACCGTCCTCATCACGAGCAATGCCTGCCTTGCCCACTAACTCTAAGAGTGTAGGGTCGGCCTTCTGTTGCTCGATCACCTCATCCAAAACCGAGGACCTAAGGGATAACTGAGCTACAAAAGCCTGGCATAGCGATGGCTCTATCTCAGTCAACGCGCAAGCCGCATCCTCCAACATCTTCCAATCCTGCTAGAGAGATGGCCTCTTTCTACTCAGGCATCCGCTACGACATTCGCCTTCCCAGGGTAATACTGAAGGTCGAAGTCATAGTCCTTCAAGAACTCAATCCATCTTCTCTGCCTCAGGTTTAATTCCTTTTGGGAGAAAAGATACTTCAAGCTCTTGTGGTCGGTAAACACCTCAAATCTGACACCATAAAGATAGTGCCTCCAGATCTTTAGTGCATGAACCACTGTTGAGAGCTCCAAATCATGAGTCGGATAGTTCTTCTCATGCTCTTTCAACTGACGAGAAGCATAAGCCACTACCATTCCTTGCTGCATTAGCACAAGCCTAAGCCAATCTGAGACGCATCTGTGTAGATAGCAAAACCCTCTACACCGCTCGGTAAGACAAACACCGGAGCTGACGTGAGCGTAGTCTTCAATAATTGAAAACTACTCTCACACTTCTCGGACCAGTCAAACTTCACTCCCTTTCTGGTCAGCTGTGTCAATGGGGCGGCGATGGATGAAAATCCCTCAATAAATCACCGATAGTAACCAGCCAAAGCCAGAAAACTACGAATCTCCGAAGGGGTCTTGGGAGTCTCCAATCCATAACTGCCTGGAACTTTGCTGGATCAACTACAAAACCAGCACTGGAGATAACATGCCCGAGGAAATGAACCTCGTGCAACCAGAAATCGCACTTGCTGAACTTAGCATACAGCTTGTGCTCATGGAGGACCTCTAATACTACCCTCAAATCTTGACAGTGTGTGGCCTCGTCCGAAGAGTAGACTAGCACATCATCAATAAACACCACAACAAAGCTATCTAGATACGGCCTAAAAACCCTGTTCATGAGATCCATGAACGCTGCAGGGGCGTTGGTCAATCCGAAAGGAAGAACCAAAAACTCATAATGTCCATAACGGGATCTGAATGCCGTCTTGGACACATCCTTACTCCGAATCCTCAACTGATGATAACCATATCGCAAATCAATCTTAGAAAAGACTGATGCATCTTGCAACTGGTCAAATAAATCATCAATACGAGGTAAGAGATACCGGTTCTTCATAGTCACTTGGTTCAGCTTTCTGTAGTCAATGGATAACCTAAGTGACCCGTATTTCTTCTTGACGAATAATATAGGTGCGCCCCAAGGGTAAACACTAGGGCGAATAAATCCCTTATGTAGCAACTCTTGCAACTGCCTCCTTAACTCGACTAACTCCGCAGGTGCCATCCGATATGGAGCCTTCGAGATAGGAGAGGTGCCCGGAAGCAACTCTATGGTAAACTCTACCTCTTTATCCGGTGGCAAACCAGACAAATCATCAGGAAAGACATCTGGAAAGTCCTGCACCACATCAACCTCTGCAAGAGTAGGTGACTCATCAGCTTCTGGTACTAATACCACGATGGCAAGAAAAGCATCACAACCCTTGTTTACCATATACATCACCTTCATGCAGAGATGACTAACTTTCCTGCCATGTTCCTTGGCAAGGGATGAGAGAACTCGTCCTCACTAGGAATGCGGAAAACAATCCTCTTTCCACGACAATGTACTAACGCATAGTGCTCCTCTAGCCAATCCAGACCAAGAATAGCATCATAGTCCTTCATCTTTAGCAAGAAGAAACACCCTTCTAGGACTCTATCCTCAATGCACACAGGTAACGATGGAATGCACTTCCTAGTCGATACCGTACCTGTAGGGGTGTGCACAGACAAAGGGACCTCTAAATCCTCAGACTCTATGCCTGACTCTAGGGCTAACTGCCTAGCGAACCGCTCAAAAATGAACGAGTGAGTAGCACCCATATCAAACAAAACCCGAGCGTGCACACCTAGAAGTAAAACCATACCTTCGGTGACATGTTCCGCCTGCTCGGCGTCCTCACGTGCTAAAGCAAACACTCGAGCTGGGGCTCGAGGTAGCTGGCGCTGCTGCCACTACCGTTGCTGGGGCTGGCGCTCCGCGCTAGACTCCCTGCTGATGTCTCGAACAATCCTTGATCTTGTGGTCGCTACTTCCGCACATCAAGCACTTTCCCATAATCATCCAACATTCGGAACCACCATGTGTCTTCACATAGTGGGGACACTCTTTCTTCACACCAGGGGAACGTACAGAGGGTACCTGAGCATTGTCGAATGCTACTGATCGCTGTTGTGTCTCGTACACCGCCTTCTTCTTGTTCTGCCGCTGAAACGTAGCTGCAGGCCTCTTCTGCGAAGCCTTCTTCTCTTCAAGGTATTGCTCCATCTCACCCTCCTGTCTGTAAGCAGCACTAAGTGCCTCGTCCAAGGTGCGATGATCGAACGACACTAGCCTCGTCCTCAGTGATGGCTTGAGTCCCATCACAAACTTCTTTGCTTTCCTGCACTCATCTGTCACTATATGAGGTGCATACTTAGATAGTTCTGCAAACCTTGCCTCATACTCTAGCACGGTCATGGAGCCTTGAGTTAGAGAGAGGAACTCCTGCTCCATCCGATCTTGAATATGCTCGGGGACGAACTTGGCCCGAAAGAGCCTCACGAACTCGTCCCAAGCAACATCAACCGCGCCGTCTTCAAACCGGGTATGTAGCAATGAAGCCCACCATACATCAGCTCTTTCCTGCAGTACACCGTTCATAAGCACCATCTAAACAAATCTAACTTAACAGAACATACAAGCATATAAACTAAACCATATATGTAGCATGTAGGTGGCTAATGTGACCTTATCCTCATCTGCACACCTGATGGCTCGGAAGATCTTTTCTATCTCCCTTATCCAGCTTTCTACCAACAATGGATCGCTCTCCCAGTTGAAAGAGGATGGTAGCATCCTCTTGAATCTCTCCATGATGGAAGGTCCACCATGGTCCTGAGCTGGAACTTGAGCCTGCTACATCAAACAACGAGCAATTTCATATTCAACACAACATCATGAAATTTTAAATAACACAGACTACTAGTTGTTTTATTAGTCTAACCTGAGCCTCCAACTGTGCCTGGAGTGCTGCCTGAGTATGAGCCTGCGTCTGCATGGCTTGCACCAGACCTTGCATGAATACTCCATAATCCACAGGCGGCGGTGGGGGAAGTATAGGACCCTGAGGTGCCGGGGCCTGCTGCTCCGCCCGCTCCTCACGTCTCGGCTCGTCCTCACGGGCCGGTGCTTTGCCACGCCTACCTCTCGAAGCCATGGCTACAATAAATTTCAGCCACTATTAGAGCTACGTTAATTTATTTCCTAACCATTTTCTTATCTATTCTCATTCATTACTAATTAATTCTACACATGTGGACATTCCTATGTAGACTAGGCATGTAATGAAGATGATGATGCATGAATATTTATGTATAATCTCAATCGGTCGCTCTGATACCAATCCTTGTGACGACCCTCATTATACCGGTACGGTTATACCAACCCACGTCGGTATAGTGAATGTTATCATAGTGGGGCATTTACCCAAACGCTATCACATGATTGAGAAACACACAAATATAGATACAGAGTAGTGGAAGAAAAGAACCACTGTCTTCATTTCATTCATCTCATCATCCACATTTAACATACATGATTCATGTAACAATTTAAAGATCTCAAGTCCACATAATCCACATAAAGAAGTGCTAAAATAGAATACATAGTTTGTCCATGATTACATGATAATTCTAATACACTGCCTTACAATACATACTATGAAATCACAAAATGTCACAAGTGAACTCCAAAGAGCTAGTCTCCACGCTCGGAGTCGCTCTCCAGTGCCTCCTCTAACGGGGTAGCGTCACCAACTAAACCTGTACGCCAAAGCAAGTAATGAGTCTAAACGATTCAGCAAATAACACCACACATATCATACATGCATATATCATAGCAGGTTTTCATCCCAAGTCACAAGACAAAACACGTAGCATGCTTGACATCAATAAGTGACAACCTATCATGGTAATTCTACCAAATTAAACACATGGTTCATGATTTCAGATTTTCCAAAATAAAACGTCCTATCACATGCTTTCTACTTATTCCATCACATAAAGGTTTTACCTCCAATTAAGCAAAACATGAGAGCAGCCAAACATGGTGTGCTTACATACATGAAAGGAGACCTTCCTATCATGATTTCAACACATTCTTGCACATGCACATTGTCGTTTTATACACTTTTAGCTTGCTGTTTTGACATAGATTAGAAACTTACAACCAATCACATGAGAGCTACAATCTCAATTAACTATATCATGGTGGCGCTTAAACATGGAAACGTTTACACATAAGCAAGAAATGCTACTAGCAAGGATTCTACGCATTTGCACACATGTAAAACATTTCATAACTACAATTAGGTTGCTGTTGTGACACATGTTTAACATTAACATTTCACGGATCACCATTTCATCATCTAACACATTAGTTTCACATATTTGCACAATTTCCTCATTCACATAGTTCACTTTTTACACATTGCACATTTACACATGTTCACATTACACGACTTACACATGTACACATTCACATTTTTCACACTTTAGTGCCGTGACACATAGTCCAAACTACCATTAGAAGGACACATACACATCACATACACATAGACGCCACCTAGGCAATACAGTGACGACTCTTGGACTGCGCAGACTGGGAGAACAAGTCTCCACCCTAACTAGTGGTACTTGTCCACCTCTAGGATTTCATCCTAATGCCCTTAGGATCTTAACACATTGAACCTTCTCGTGGGGACTTTTCCATGATACGGTTCCACGGTCCTCTATGGAAGCAGTGTCACACTTGGCACAGTCTTACACTTTACACATACCGATTTTAGTACACATTTACACAAGACATCCTCATACCTTTGTGTTCTCTCTCTCTCACACACATGGCTCTATTTTCCTAGCATGATGCTACTGATAACAGGGATTAACGTTCACTAATTTGCATTAATCAGGTTGGAAAAACACATCATTAAGTCATATTCATGATAACATGCATTTATCACAATTTTCACATGAAATTTTCATAACATACTTTGTAGTCATCAGAATAGCATGAAAATTTAACCACATACTCATTTCAGGTTTATAATCTTACATGATGTTTTCCAGATTTTTCAGAGTTAACATATATTTTCAGAAATTAAAACATTCAGCCTCATATTATCCATAATTCAATTCCACACCGAACACAACATGAATAGCAGATTCAACAGACCTCAACCCTGAACCCAACAAATACCTTATCGCAGGAATTTTCCCCGGATTTATTACACAACACCCAATTTACTAGAAATTTCACAAACCCTACGTATGTTTTCTATTTTCAGAACAGAAATTTACAATAATTCATACGAGCATGGAGAAATTCCTGAAATTTCAGGGCACAGACTGACCCCTGCACACATGGTTCATAAAATTTAGGGCACCCAAATTCCTCACGAGTTGCACAAACAGAAACTAACATGATCTAGGATTTTTATCAAACATGTCTTTTTCATAAATGACACCTTTCATACCAATTTCAGAAATTGTAGGGACCTCACCACACATACCACCATTCATAATACATATCATAGTACGATTACCATATATCCTCATGCGAGAACCTCGAAAAAATATCATATAGAAGGAGAGAACAGCTCACTGTTCTGTCTTGATGATCATAACGGCACAGTCTGGCCGTTAATGGAGCTTCACGGCAACATCGTTGGCCGTTAATGAAGAACTTGGCGGCAAGGGATATTGCCGTCAAGTTCAGGTCTGTGCAGAAATACAGACGCGAGCTCCAAAAGACAAGAAGAATGGGGGTTCCAAGACTCGATTTAAAATCTGTAAAAATAACAAAACCCTACTAGACATCTACATGGACGAAATGTGAGGGTTACTTGCCTTTAAACAAGTCTCCAAAGGGATTAAGATGGTGGTGAAGCTCTCCTTGGGCAGTCCCAAGAAGCCTCCACAAATGCTCTCCTCCGGGTTCTAGGTTGGTGTAGAAGCTAAACCGCGGTTGGGGAAGTCTTCCCGATGTTCCAGCTACCCTCCTGGTGCAGTAGGTCGCCGGATGAAGCCTTAAATCGCCGGATTGAAGCCTCCAATGTTCAATCTTTGTGCAGCTCCGAGCTAGGGTTTTCTCTATCTCTTGAAAGAGGTCAAGAGAGGTTTTCTGGTGAACAAGGGGGTATGGTTTATAGAAAAGATGTTTGGGGAACCCCAGAGAGGTGATGGGAAAGCCTGCTAGCCATTGGGGACATCTCCCCAATGGCTGGGCTTGCTTGCCCCCGGAGTTTCGGGGTCTGCAACGCATGCAGGTCAGAGATCTTAACGTCCACATCCATGGACGTTGGCTTAAGTATTGGCGTCCATCGAGGTGGACGCTGACTCAGCATGGACGTCCATCCATGTGGACGCCAACTGGGTCCTTCGGCCAAAACTCAAAACATGCAGAAACCATGCTTAACTTATAGCTATGTACGTGCCATACATATGTATTATCATGCACACACTACCACCACGCAATTCATACATTATTTACAACTAATTATACACATGCACACATAAGTATAACTAGTTAATACATACGTAGATATGTACATCTATGTATACACAAACATGAATTATTTATACAAAATAAAATAATGCAACAAAATCGAGGGCCTTACACCCTCTCCCCCTTAAAGAAACTTCGTCCTCGAAGTTTAAACAAAACTACTCAAACAAACGGGGATACTTCTTCTTCATCGCATCCTCAATCCCCCAAGTAGCCTCTTCTCGCGAGAAGTTCCACCATAGAACTTTCACCGATGCAATACCCTTGTTCCGGAGATGCTGAACATTCCGGTCAAGAATAGCTACTGGTTACTCCACATACGATAAATCTGGCTGAATCTCCACTGGCTCATGGCTAATCACATGAGATGGATCTCGGACATACTTCTTGAGCATAGAAACGTGGAAAATAGGATGAACACTAGCTAAAGCTGGGGGTAAAGCTAGCTCATATGCCACGCTGCCCAATCGTCTGAGAATCTCATACGGGCCAATGAATCTAGGGCTCAACTTACTATGCATGCTAAATCTGACTACACCACGAGTAGGTGATATCTTCAAGAAGACATGTTCACCCACCTCGAACTCCAAATCCTTCCTTCTGTTGTCGGCGTAACTCTTCTGCCTATCCTGCGCCGCAACAAGCCTCTTCCTGATAAGTTGGACCTTATCCGAAGTCTCCTGCACTAACTCCAGACCGATCAGCTGCCTATCACCAGTCTCCTCCCAACATAAAGGAAATCTGCAAGGCCTACCATACAACGCCTCAAATGGAGCCATACCAATACTCGCATTAAAGTTGTTGTTGTATGCGAACTCCACTAGAGGTAAATGACGCTCCCAATCATCCTTCCAATCTAGTACACACGCCCTCAACATATCCTCGAGCGTCTGGATAGTCCTCTCGGACTGTCCATCAATCTGGGGACGAAATGCCAAACTGAGCTTCAGCTCCAAACCTAACACATGCTGAAGACCCTTCCACAACCTCGAAGTAAATCTCGGATCTCAATCCGAAATGATCGACTTCGGCACACCGATAGCTCTACAAAAGCCTGGCATAGCGATAGCTCTAACTCAGTCAACGCGCAAGCCGCATCCTCCAACATCTTCCAATCCTGCTGGAGAGATGGCCTCTTTCTACTCAGAGCATCCGCTACGACATTCACCTTCCCAGGGTGATACTGAAGGTCGAAGTCATAGTCCTTCAAGAACTAAATCCATCTTCTTTGCCTCAAGTTTAATTCCTTTTGGGAGAAAAGATACTTCAAGCTCTTGTGGTCGGTAAGCACCTCAAATCTGACACCATAAAGATAGTGCCTCCAGATCTCTAATGCATGAACCACTGCTGCGAGCTCCAAATCATGAGTCGGATAGTTCTTCTCATGCTCTTTCAACTGACGAGAAGCATAAGACACTACCCTTCCTTGCTGCATTAGCACACAGCCTATGCCAATCCGAGACGCATACGTGTAGATAGCAAAACCCTCTACACCGCTCGGTAAGACTAACACCGGAGCTGACGTGAGCTTAGTGGTCAATAATTGAAAACTACTCTCACACTTCTCTCGGACCAGTCAAACTTCACTCCCTTTCTGGTCAGCTGTGTCAATGGGGCGGCGATGGATGAAAATCCCTCAATAAATCACCGATAGTAACCAGCCAAACCCAGAAAACTACGAATCTCCGAAGGGGTCTTGGGAGTCTCCCAATCCATAACTGCCTGGACTTTTTCTGGATCAACTGCAACACCAGCACCGGAGATAACATGCACGAGGAAATGAACCTCGCGCAACCAGAAATCGCTCTTGCTGAACTTAGCATACAGCTTGTGCTCATGGAGGACCTCTAATACTACCCTCAAATGCTGACCGTGTGTGGCCTCGTCCAAAGAGTATACCAGCACATCATCAATAAACACCACAACAAAGCTATCTAGATACGGCCTAAAAACACTGTTCATGAGATCCATGAACGCTGCAGGGGCGTTGGTTAATCCGAAAGGAAGAACCAAAAACTCATAATGTCCATAACGGGATCTGAATGCCGTCTTGGACACATCCTCACTCCGAATCCTCAACTGATGATAACCAGATCACAAATCAATCTTAGAAAAGACTGATGCATCTTGCAACTGGTCAAATAAATCATCAATACGAGGTAAGGGATACCTGTTCTTCACAGTCACATGGTTCAGCTTTTTGTAGTCAATGCATAACCTAAGTGACCCGTCTTTCTTCTTGACGAATAATACAGGTGCGCCCCAAGGGGAAACACTAGGGCGAATAAATCCCTTATCTAGCAACTCTTGCAACTGCCTCCTTAACTCGGCTAACTCCGCAGGTGCCATCCGATATGGAGCCTTCGAGATAGGAGAGGTGCCCGGAAGCAACTCTATGGTAAACTCTATCTCTATATCCGATGGCAAACTAGACAAATCATCAGGAAAGACATCTGGAAAGTCCTGCACCACATCAATCTCTGCAAGAGTAGGTGACTCATCAGCCTCTGGTACTAATACCACGCTGGCAAGAAAAGCGTCACAACCCTTGTTTACCATGCGCATCACCTTCATGGCAAAGATGACTAACTTTCCTGCCACGTTCCTTGGCAAGGGATGAGAGAACTCGTCCTCACCAGGAATGCGGAAAAAATCCTCTTTCCACGACAATCTACTAACGCATAGTGCTCCTCTAGCCAATCTAGACCAAGAATAGCATCATAGTCCTTCATCTTCAGCAAGAAGAAACACCCTTCTAGGACTCTATCCTCAATGCACACAGGTAACGACGGAATGCACTTCCTAGTCGATACCGTACCCGCAGGGGTGTGTATAGACAACGGGACCTCTAAATCCTCAGACTCTATGCCTGACTCTAGGGCTAACTGCCTAGCGAACCGCTCGGAAATGAACGAGTGAGTAGCACCCGTATCAAACAAAACCCGAGCGTGCACACCTAGAAGTAAAATTGTACCTTCGATGACATGCTCCGCCTGCTCGGCGTCCTCCCGCGCTAAAGTAAACACTCGAGCTGGGGCTCGAGGCCTTCCACGTCTTCCTGTAGCTGGCGCTGCTGCCGCTACTGTTGCTGGGGGTGGCGCTCCGCGCTGGACTCCCTGCTGATGTCTCGGACAATCCTTGATCTTGTGGTCGCTACATCCGCACTTCAAGCACTTTCCCGTAATCATCCAACATTCGGAACCACCATGTGTCTTCCCACAGTGGGGACACTCTTTCTTCACAGCAGGGGAACATATATAGGGTACCTGAGCATTGCTGACTACTACTGATTGCTGTTGTGTCTAGTACACCGCCTTCTTCTTGTCGTGCCACTGAAACATAGCTGCAGGCCTCTTCTGCGAAGCCTTCTTCTCTTCAAGGTATTGCTCCATCTTACCCTCCTGTCTGCAAGCAACACTAAGTGCCTCGTCCATGGTGCGATGATCGAACGCCACTAGCCTCGTCCTCAGTGATGGCTTGAGTCCCATCACAAACTTCTTTGCTTTCCTGCGCTCATCTGTCACGATATGAGGTGCATACTAAGATAGTTCTGCAAACCTTGTCTCATACTCTAGCACGGTCATGGAGTCTTGAGTTAGAGAGAGGAACTCCTACTCCATCCGATCTTGAATATGCTCGGGGACGAACTTGGCCCGAAAGAGCCTCACGAACTCATCCCAGGCAACATCAACCGCACCGTCTTCAAACTGGGTACGCAGCAAATGAAGCCCACCATACATTAGCTCTTTCCTGCAGTACACCGTTCATAAGCACCATATAAACAAATCTAACTTAACAGAATATACAAGCATATAAACTAAAGCATACCTGTGGCATGTAGGTGGCTAATGTGACCTTATCCTCATCTGCACACCTGATGGCTTGGAAGATGTTTTCTATCTCCCTCATCCAGCTTTCTACCAACAATGGATCACTCTCCCCCTTGAAAGAGGGTGGTAGCATCCTCTTGAATCTCTCCATGATGGAAGGTCCACCATGGTCCTAAGCTGGAACTTGAGCCTGCTACATCAAACAACGAGCAATTTCATATTCAACACAACATCATGAAATTTTAAATAACACAGACTACTAGTTTTTTATTAGTCTAACCTGAGCCCCCAACTGTGCCTAGAGTGCTGCCTGAGTATGAGCCTGTGTCTGCATGGCTTGCACCAGACCTTGCATGAATACTCCATAATCCACAGGCGTCGGTGGGGGAAGTACAAGACCCTGAGGTGCCGGGGCCTGCTACTCCGCCCGCTCCTCACGTCTCGGCTCGTCCTCACGGGCCGGCGCTCCGCCACGCCTACCTCTCGAAGCCATGGCTGCAATAAATTTCAGCCACTATTAGAGCTACGTTAATTTATTTCCTAACAATTTTCTTATCTATTATCATTCATTATTAATCAATTCTACACATGTGGACATTCCTATGTAGACTTAGCATGTAATGAAGATGATGATGCATGAATATTTATGTATAATCTCATTCGGTCGCTCTGATACCAATCCCTGTGACGACCCTCATTATACCGGTACGGTTATACCAACCCACGTCGATATAGTGAACGTTATCACAGTGGGGTATTTTCCCAAACGCTATCACATGATTGAGATACACACAAATATAGATATAGAGTAGCGGAAGAAAATAACCACTGCCTTCATTTCATTCATCTCATCATCCACATTTAACATACATGATTCATGTAACAATTTAAAGATCTAAAGTCCACATAATCCACATAAAGAAGTGCTAAAATAAAATACATTGTTTGTCCATAATTACATGATAATTCTAATACACTGCCTTACAATACATACTATGAAATCACAAAATGTCACAAGTGAACTCCAAAGAGCTAGTCTCCACGCTCGGAGTCGCTCTCCACTGCCTCTTCTAACGGTGTAGCGTCACCAACCAAACCTGTACGCCGAAGCAAGTAATGAGTCTAAAAGACTCAGCAAATAACACCACACATATCATACATGTATATATCATAGCAGGTTTTCATCCCAAGTCACAAGACAAAACACATAGCATGCTTGACATCAATAAGTGACAACCTATCATGGTAATTCTACCAAATTAAACACATGGTTCATGATTTCAGATTTTCCAAAATAAAAAATCCTATCACATGTTTTCTCCTTATTCCATCACATAAAGGTTTTACCTCCAATTAAGAAAAACATGAGAGCAACCAAACATGGTGTGCTTACATACATGAAAGGAGACCTTCCTATCATGATTTCTACACATTCTTGCACATGCACATTGTCGTTTTATACACTTTTAGCTTGCTGTTTTGACATAAATTAGAAACTTACAACCAATCACATGAGAGCTACAATCTCAATTAACTATATCATGGTGGCGCTTAAACATGGAAACGTTTACACATAAGCAAGAAATGCTACTAGCAAGGATTCTACGCATTTGCACACATGTAAAACATTTCATAACTACAATTAGGTTGCTGTTGTGACACAAGTTTAACATTAACATATCACGGATCACCATTTCATCATCTAACACATTAGTTTCACATATTTGCACAATTTCCTCATTCACATAGTTCACTTTTTACACATTGCACATTTACACGTTCACATTACACGACTTACACATGTACACATTCACATTTTTCACACTTTAGTGCCATGACACATAGTCCAAACCACCATTAGAAGGACACATGCACATCACATACACATAGACGCCACCTAGGCAATACAGTGACGACTCTTGGACAGCGCAGACCGGGAGAACAAGTCTCTACCCTAACCAGTTGTACTTGTCCACCTCCAGGATTTCATCCTAATGCCCTTAGGATCTTAACACATTGAACCTTCTCATGGGGACTTTTCCATGATACGGTTCCACGGCCCTCTATGGAAGCAGTGTCACACTTGGCACAGTCTTAGACATTACACATACCGATTTTAGTACACATTTACACAAGACATCCTCATACCTTTGTGTTCTCTCTCTCTCAAACACATGGCTCTATTTTTCCTAGCATGATGCTACTGATAACAGGGATTAACGTTCACTAACTTGCATTAATCAGGTTGGAAAAACACATCATTAAGTCATATTCATGATAACATATATTTATCACATTTTTCACATGAAATTTTCATAACATACTTTGTAGACATCAGAATAGCATGAAAATTTAACCACATACTCATTTCAGGTTTATAATCTTACATGAATTTTTACAGATTTTTCAGAGTTAACATATATTTTCATAAATTAAAACATTCAGCCACATATTATCCATAATTCAATTCCACACCGAACACAACATGAATAGCATATTCAATAGACCTCAACCCTGAACCCAACATATACCTTATCACAGGAATTTTCCCCGGATTTATTACACAACACACAATTTACTGGAAATTTCACAAACCCTATGCATGTTTTCTATTTTCAGAACAAAAATTTACAGTAATTCATACGAGCATGGAGAAATTCCAGAAATTTCGGGGCACAGACTGCACACATGGTTCATAAAATTTAGGGCACCCAAATTCCTCACGAGTTGCACAAATAGAAACTAAAATGATCTAGGATTTTTATCATACATACATTTTTCATAAATGTCACCTTGCATACCAATTTCAGAAATTGTAGGGACCTCACCACACATACCACCATTCATAATACATATCATAGTACGGTTACCATATATCCTCATGCAAGAACCTCGAAAAAATATCATATAGAAGGAGAGAACAGCTCACTGTTCTGTCCTGATGATCTTAACGGCATAGTTTGGCCGTTAATGGAGCTTAACGGCAACATTGTTGGCCGTTAATGAAGAACTTGGCGGCAAGGGATATTGCCGTCAAGTTCAGGTCTGTGCAGAAATATAGACCCGAGCTCTAAAAGACAAGAAGAATGGGGGTTCCAGGACTCGATTTAAAATCTGTAAAAATAACAAAACCCTACTAGACATCTACATGGACGAAATGTGAGGGTTACTTGCCTTTAATCAAGTCTCCAAAGGGATTAAGATGGTGGTGAAGCTCTCCTTGGGCAGTCCCAAGAAGCCTCCACAAATGCTCTCCTCCGGGTTCTAGGTTGGTGTAGAAGCTAAACCGCGGTTGGGGAAGTCTTCCCCGATGTTCCGTCTTTGTGTAACTCCGAGCTAGGGTTTTCTCTATCTCTTGAAAGAGGTCAAGAGAGGTTTTCTGGTGAACAAGGGGGTATGGTTTATAGCAAAGGGGTTTGGGGAACCCCGGAGAGGTGATGGGAAAGCCTGCTAGCCGTTGGGGACATCTCCCCAATGGCTGGGCTTGCTTGCCCCCGGAGTTTCAGGGTCTGCAACGCATGCAGGTCAGAGATCTTAACGTCCACATCCATGGACGTTGGCTTAAGTATTGGCATCCATCTAGGTGGACGCTGACTCAGCATGGACATCCATCCATGTGGACGCCAACTGGGTCCTTCGGCCAGAACTTAAAACATGCAGAAAACATGCTTAACTTATACCTATGTACGTGCCATACATATGTATTATCATGTACACACTACCACCATGCAATTCATACATTATTTACAACTAATTATACACATACACACATAAGTATAACTAGTTAATACATATGTAGATATGTACATCTATCCATACACAAACATTAATTATTTACACGAAATAAAATAATGCAACAAAATTCGAGGGCCATACAACATGGCCACCACATACACCCGAATGAGCCTCCTCAACAACCTTCTGAACTTCATCGTCATCCAGGCATCTGAGCAAAACTCCAATGAGTCCCCTTCTATAAAGAGTATTTCCAACCAATGTGTACTTCTGGCACAGTCTCCTTATTACTTTCTTCTCATCAGTTGTGGCCTCCTCAGCATACGTCTAATTTCTGCAATATTTAGCTATCTCGTAGTACCATGGTTTCTCCTCATCTTCCAATTCATCTTCTAGCTCCACTAACATGATTTCACTTTTGCCTTTCCTTTCTATCTTCTTCAACATCTCCTCCTTAATCTAGAGAAGGACGGGGTCTTAAACAAAAGGAGTATGACGGCGTGTAATTTGGATGATGTCAAAATCCCCAGGATAGCACATGTGAAGAGTTGTGCCGATAGTGGAAAGAGCATCTACTAGAAGATTCTGATGTTGAGGCACATGGACAAAGATCAGTTTGGATAATAGCTTGGCGTAAGCGGAGGCAAGTTCTTGGTATGGTTTGAGCTTTGGATCTCGGGTGTGATATTTGTTTAGCACTTGCCGTAGAACCAGTTGACTATCACCTACAATCCGCAGATGGGTGACACCATAGAAGTGGGCGAGTTGCAGAACGGCCAACAAAGCTTCGTATTCGGCTATGTTGTTGGTGGCAGAAAACTCCAATTTATAAGATAGTGGAATGGTGACACCCTCAAGTGATAGTAGAGCAATCCCAATACCCTTTACATGAGAATTCAAAGCTTCATCAAAATGTAATGTCCACATAGGATCGGATTGGCTAAGGGACACTAATTCCTCATCTGAAAACTCCGAACGAACATGATCGAATTGTGGAATAGGGTGATGAGAGAGATGTTTTGCTATGGCATAGCCTTTGATGGATTTCTGCTAAATGCAGATGATGTCAAACTGGGAGAGAATGCTTTGCCAACGTGCTAGCCTATCAGTGAGCACAAATTTTCAAACTTGATAGGATTCATATGGGTGATTAGATGGACCCCATGAGCAAGAAAGTAGTGCTTCAATTTCTGCACTACCCATACGAGAGCGGCACATGTCTTCTCCATTGCTGTGTACCTTTACTCGCAGGGGTTGAGAAGCTTAGACAAGTAGTACGCCGCCCTTTCCTTACCTTCTTCATCTACTTGTGCAAGGATAGCTCCTACTGAGTCTTCCAAGACAGATACATAGAGAACGAGTGGTTTGCTTGGAGTCGGCGGCCTCAGGACAGGGGGATTAGCCAAATACTCCTTAAGTCCATCAAAATCTGCCTGACACTTCTCATCCCAATGGAATTCGACTCCCGGCATGGTGAGGTCGTAGAAGGGTGTACACCTTTGCAAATGTTGGGAGACAAACCGACGAATAAACTGCAGCCTCCTGATTAAACCTCGAACTTCCTTGAGATTCTTGGGAGGGGGCATCTCTCTTATTGCCTTCGCCTTGTTGGGATCAATCTCTATACCCCTCTTGCTCACAATGAAATCTATAAGCTTACCCGATGATACACCAAACACACAATTCTTGGGGTTCATTTTCAACTGATATTCCCTTGACCTTTACAGGACCTTTGTTAGAACCCCAGGATGCTCAGCCATTGTTCTCGATTTCACTACCAGGTCATCCATGTACACCTCAATGTAAATGTGAAACATGTCATGTAAGATAGCCATCATAGCTCTTTGATAAGTAGCTCCAGCAGTCTTGAGTCCAAATGGCATGACCACATAACAATAAGTTCCCCATGGTGTAGTGAACGAAGTCTTCCCCAGGTCTTCCTCAGCCAGCTTGATTTGGTTGTACCATGAGAAGCCATCCATGAAGGAGAGGGTTTCATACCCAGCCGTGTTATCTATGAGAACGTCGAGGTGAGGCAATGGAAAATCATATTTCGGACACGCGCGGTTGAGGTCCCGAAAATCAATGCAAATTCTGACTCTTCCATCCTTCTTCATGACTTGGACGATGTTTGCCACCCAATTTGGATAAAGCATGACTCTAATAAATTTGGATTTATGGAGCTTGTCGACTTCATCTTTCATTTACAAAGCCATTTGTGGCTAGAAATGCCTCAACTGCCGCTTAATGGCAAAGGACCCCGGCTTCAGTGTAAGACGATGTTCAACAAGCGCGGTGTCTAAGCCTGGCATATCCTCATAGCTCTATGCAAACGTGTCCTTATATTCCCTAAGAACCTCAATGGTTGCCTCCTCTTCAGCTGGTGATAAGTTACTGCTTATGAGGACGGTCCTAGGGTTTTCCTCAGTTCCCATGTTGATTTTCTTGGTGGTTTCTTCTATAGCAGCTGACGGTTCGTCGAATCTTTTAACTCCACTTGCAAATGCGTCAGCCTCATTCTCAAACTCTTCATCACCTTCCTCAATTGGGTAATCATCATCCATTATTTCATAGACTTCGAACTCATCATCAATTAAGCACAATGACTGCTCATATTCTTCATCTGGCAACTGCAAAGGCTCTTCTATGAATTTTGGAATTGCTAGACATGCCTTGCACCTATGGGCTATATCAGCGAGGAATCGATGTGAAACCCTCCTATCCTTGGACTTATTTTTGGATACTACCCCTAGATTATTGCTACCCTGACCTAGACTCTCACTACAACTACCCGAATCTACAACAAGGGGGGAGGAGGAGGAAAAGTAGTAAAAGAAGGTCCCTGCGTGGGGGAAGATGGAGAAGGGGTAAAAGTGGTAAAGAACTTCCCTGCGTGGGGGAAGGAGGAGGAGGAGGAAAAGAAGTAAAGGTCCCCTGCGTGGAGGGTAGAGGAGATCCCTGTGCGGAGGGAAAATGTAAGTCGATCATTGGATCGAGGAGGAGTGGCCCGTGGGTTGGGGCACACTCGGAGGAAAGGTAAGAAGTCTCGTCGATGGAGACGATGGAATCAGCCATTGAAAAATTGGCATTTTTTTATGTATTTTGATTTTTTTGGTTTTTTTATCATGCAAAGGGAAAGAGGGCGAGGTGATATCGCCAATCTAGAAAGTTGAGAAATGAGTGTGTGCTCGAGAGGAGGGAGGTTGGGGGAGAGAGGGAATTCAAGAACAAGCGTCTGCTCGAGGGAGTGGAGAGAAATAGTAAAGTGGGGTGTCGGTTCCCGAGGAATGCTTAAAGAGATGAAAAATGGCCACGCAGTGATCTGGAGGAGATTGGGTGAGATGCCTAGAGAGAAGAGGCCCGCCCTGAGCCTAGTTGCTGTGGGAGCTTCTGTGGGAGGGGTGCTTGTTATCTTTGCGCTGCCTCCTGATTGTGGTTACTGCCAGGTGCTCGATATTTGCCGGTGTGAAGAGTTGACTTAAGGAGTCAACAATGTCATTCATATAAAACCACCGGCTCCATTCTGATTCAGACTCGCCCCTCTTTATTTGCTTCGGGGGCCTGCGGTTCTCAACAGCTCTATACGTGGCCAGTGGTGGACGATGAACTGGTTCGGCAGTAATGGTAGATGTCTGTTCAATCCCTGCTTGCAGTGGCCCCTTCTTAAAGTGCTGGTACATGGACCATGTAAGTGGTTGTCCCTGCTTATGATCTGCCTTGCCTGGCTTGTATCCTAGTCAAGCTCCGGGTCTTGATTTACTATCTTTTACAGCTTCAGTCCTGCCCTGTAGATGTGCTCCAATCCCCTTGCCTGGCTGGTACCCCATTCTCAGCATTATGTGCCACCCCTTCTCAGTGATGATCTTGCTTCTCTTTGCAACACTAACTGATGATGAACTGGTTGGGCTCTGCTGCATGTCGAACGTGTCTAGCACAGACATAAGTGGCTAATTGCTTGGCCATATGGAAGGGATTGAATTGTCAATCATGGCGTCCACCTCCAAGATGGTCGGCTTGCTGGCGACTTTGACAACCCGCACCATGTACGGGAACTTCAGACATTGATGTATAGTCGAAATGACGGTGCCAAGTGCCTGGATGAATGGCCTGCCCAGGATCATTCAGAAGCTCGGGTCCATGTCTAAAATATGAAAATCCATCTCAGTGACGGATGGACCCAGCCCTACCTTCAAAGAAACCACTCCTTTTGGCGACCTACTAGTGTTGTCGTAGGCCTTGACAGTGATGGAGGAGGGTCGGACCGACTATAGAGTGACCCCCAAAAATTCAACGTGTCCAAAGACATGACATTAATGGAAGCTCTGGTGTCCAGCAGGCACTGGGACACGCTGATACCGTTGATTTTGACTGTCAGGCATAAGGCATACGCTGAGACTCCACCGATGCTAACTCGGATTCATGGAATTCAATGGCCAGATGCCGGCTTGTGGGGGCTAGGACCACAGTGATTTGGTTCACTGGCAGGTCCTCGTTCACCATCACCCTCTGTAGGTAGTGCATAAGGGCTTCTTGTTGCACTAGCACCTCTTAATTAATTCTAAAATGGATATCTTGTCGGTGTCTTATCCAAGTGCTTAAGCAAATCATACTGAGTTCTTGGGATAGACTCCTCTTGCTGGGCTTCTTCTTCTTGAGGCAAGGGTGCCTAGTCTTCCTGCTGGGGGAATATTCTATTAAAAATTTGCCAACTCCGAGCACCATCGTTTCCTCGGAGTTATCTCCCACTACAGTTGCTGCGGCCAACAGAATGAAAGATAGATGGGGGCTAGAGTGTTGCGGGGTGAACATTTGGTGCGGTAGTTGGATACCTGCCGCCCTCGGGGGTGGGATGGGAGTACGTAAGAAGGGAGCTGGGGGTGGGGGTGATGAGGGTGCGGTTGGGGGGTGCGGAGGAGAGGTGGATTAGATGATGGTGGTTGTGAGGTGGTGGTGGTAGGAGGTTGGCATATGAGTGGATGGTTGGCTTGAGGTGGTACGGTGGTAGTGTGGCATAGAATGGGGGCTTGAGGATGTGATGGTTGTGTCGTTGGGACTACGGTGGTTGGCGGATAAGTGGTGGGTTGGATGGCTGGCTAGAGGGTGATGGTCGATGTGTGGCGGTTGTAGGATGCGTGGAAAGGTGGGTAGTGGGTTGGAGGTAGTGGGTGTACGGTTGAAGGAGGGTAGGGTAAAGGAGGATGGGGGGGGTAGAGGTAGAAGTGGAGGATACTTCCATCGACCTATCGGGTGTACTTTCAGTGCAGGGAGATGCTCTGAGGGCGTTGACTTGCTGATTCAGAGCCTGATGCTCTGGGAGGGGGTTCCAAACTATGCCCATGTTGGGTTGTTGCGATAGGGGTTGGTGTGCCATCTGCTGGGGTTGCTGTTGCTGTTGCTGCTATTGTTGCTGGTCTTGCCTGGGTGGCCTCCTCGCCTTCATCTCGGTGATGTACTTTCTCATCTCCTCCTAGTCTATGCCTCCATTATCATTCAGATCATAAATGTAGTCTTTAAAATGAAAACATGTCTCCAAAGTCTGGCCCAGTCCCCGGTGGAATACACAATAACGAGAAGTATCACATTGGGAGGCCATTGTAGCCTTTCCCTCGCAGGGTGAGTGCATTGGCGGCCATAAGAGCATTGAATATGTCAGGTAAGGTCTCCGACAATGAGGGTAGTGGGCTCTTCTTGGGCCAGGGGGGCGCCTAGGCTGCTGAGGGTCATAGGGGCCTAGAGGGGGAACTTGGTTATCTTGTGGAGGAGGAGGAGGTGGTTTCTATGGCTGCTATTGGGAGGGGCAGGTTGCCGGTACTGAGGCTATGGTGCCTGGCGGTACTAAGGAGGTGGTGAAGGAGCTTGACGGTATTGGTTGGGAGGAGGTTGTTGATATTGGGGCTGCAGAGGTTGTTGGGCTGTTGGGGTGGTGCCCTAAATATGGGACGATTGTTTGGCTTGAATTGGGGTTGTTGTGGTTGTTGAGGCCTGAAGTTGGGTTAGGACGGTAGATGGAGGGGCTGGGGTTACCCATAGCACTCACCTGCTCATTTTGCATGCCCCTTCAGTCGTGGGACCGCCCGTAGGTGAACCACCATTGCTCTTCATGAAAGTCCGGGCCTTCGGCTCAAACATAGCCATAATAGGAGAGTCCTTTAGCTGGGTTTGGATATAGCGGGCTCTCTCATATAACTCCTCCATGGTTGTAGCTTATTCATTGCCAGGATATGTCAAAACTATGGCATGGCATTCGCAGTGATCATTTTGACTTGTTCGGGCTCAGACAATAGATCTCTCAACCATTCAGCCATGATCTCCACCTGTCAGCATAGTGCAAAAAATCCTCACCCGCCTTCATTTTCTCAGCCATCGGGTCAGTGATAGATAATGCAGGACCAACACGGTCCCTGTACCACTGCAGAAACTGCTCTGTATTGCCTCGAAGTCCTTGGCATCTATGGGCTCCAAAGAATAGAACCACTCGAGGGCGGGCCCATCCAAAGATCGGAGAAAGAGGAAGACTAGGGAATGATTATCGTTCTGACAAAAGGATATTCGTACATAAACTCCTTGATATGCACAAACGGATTGCCACTACCATTGTAGCGGCAGTAGACTAGGAGCTCGGAAGGGGAAAGGTGAAAGACTGGTAAAAGGATGTGCCAGTTCAAAAGAATCTTTGGGTGCAGACACCCTCTTTAGGTCTTGTTCTAAACGACTCACCTTTTCCAAGAGGGCTGGGTGAGCTGATCGGAAGAAGGTTTGTGAGGCACCCCGGAGGAATGATGTTGGGGTGCACTCACTTGGACAGAATTGTAGTGAATCGACGCGCCAGCGGGCGCAGAAGGTGGGTTGTTGCCCGAGGGCAGTGAATGGGCCTTGCCATAGTGGGGCTTGGTTGTACAAGGGTGGCCTCCCAACAGGGCTGTGGGGGCGAGAATGTGTAATAGAGTTTGCCCATGAGGGGGCAGAGGAGGCTCGGACCGTCGGGTTGCGAGTGCGTTCAGCATAGAAAGCACCCGTGTTCGGGTCGAGAGACTGGATGGGTTCGGCGATGGATTTCCCGTTCAGAGCAGCTTGAACCTCCTGGAGTTGGGAGGGTTGGAGGTTTTGGAGGATGTCCACAAGCTAGGATAGATCAATAGAAGTAGAGGCATTTGTAGTGGCATGCCTCGGGGAAGGTGGGGAGATTGTGAATCCATCGCATTGACTTGCGAAGTGGATTGACAATCATGGGGTTGATTATGGATTTGTGCAAAGTGGTGCAATGGAATCATGTACTTCATCAATACACATGCTCTTGATAACCCATACCTTCGTACTAGGCCATTCTGAGAGATTTGCCTGAACGAAGCAAGATAAAACTTAAACACACAAGTGATTAGCAAGCAACTACCAAACAATACTCAAACAAGTTTGAGAGAAGATGTTAATGGCTTTTAATCAAACACTTAGGGATGCTTACGTCCAGTTGATTGTTCCAATATAGTTCAAAGTTGGTTTTATTTGAAATGTGTCACTCCAAAGTAGGTATGGGCCTAAATGGATGAGAAGAGAACTTCGGGCTCACTAAACACACTCCCTCACACAAATGGTGTACTCTAACATGGGTCTCTGGGGTGGTATAACCTGCTCAGTCCACCGTGAGGGAATCCACGAGGTACGGAGACTTACGGAGGTCCCGATGAGGATTCTCTTGTCCAATGAGATGGAATGCCCAATGGAGAGATAGACCTCACCGAGAGAGGTGTTTGGATCCTAGTGTAAGGAGGGAAGGAGGCCCCTCAGCCGAAGTAAGCCCTGCAAAGATGCAAATAATGAAAGATGATAGAAACCCTACTCACTATAACATACTGAATTGCGGCGAGTTCAGCCACCACGCTTCAATGAAAATGCGTCCGTTCTATCAGTCGCGGATCTAACAGCTCATAGAAGCTGTAAGAGCCACGACGACTCCCTCCGGCTTCTATCACAGAATCGCGACGGGTAAAACCGCCGCACAAAAACACAAATCGCGATGTCTGAACACGTCGCGAATTCAAAAACAACTGAGAGTTTAAATGAAAGTAGTAATCAACAGAGCATGCTTTTCAAACATTAGTTGATGGAAATATAAGTCAAATCAAGATGGATTTAACGACCCAGAATCCGCATTACAGTAACCAACCAGTAACCTGAATTCTGACCGCTAACCCACGAGACAAGCTCGGAAGGGTAAAAGTGAACGTCCGAGGAGACTATATATAAGAAGATACACACCACGTAAAGCTGTAAAATTCACTATACATGAAACATAACATGTACAACTCAGAGTCCGAGCTAAGTAAAGAGTACAGATGTACAACAAAAGTACTACTCACTACAGCTAGACTCGCCTGGAACGAAAGTCGACGATGACCCACCTGAAAGGGAGGGGAGTGAGTCTCAAGAAAAGAGGCCCAATAGGGAAAAGTAACCCCCACCGGCAACAGTACTAAAGTGCGGAAAGTAAAAACAGAAAGTAAATACACGTTGCATCACAACCAAAAACTAGTACAACCATGCGTCTCCTTGACAGGAGTGCGTTATAAGACTGTAAACCTCGCGGCTCAGTAACACACACTCACACACACACAGTAAGTAGGACTCAGCTAGGGTCTGTGGCTCGGCGTCCCGTCACCACAGAGTCTCTCAACCCCAGCAACGTGTGCACACTACAGATGCTCTCTCTCGCGTCTGGTCCACGACCGATTTTCCCCCTACGCCTGACTCTAGCGGTAGAGAAGGGGCTCCACGGAGACTGGCTCAAAACCACCACAAGGAGTACGCACAGGACAAAGACGCTCTCAATGTCCTGGCTCACCGACGGAGGACCCCCCACATGCCAGTCATCTAGACACAGCGTCTCTCTATGTCCGGGTGATAAACAGAAACAGAGGCACGGTAACTCAACGCGAGTACAGACGGTAACATTCTCAATGTCCGAAACACCGTACAATAGACGGACACCTCGTGTCATGTCACGACCAGTTAATTACGCATATGCACAAGCGGAGCCCACACTCTAAGCCTGGCAGAATGTGTTAACAGGCGGACATCGCACGTCAACACCTTGAAACACAAAACAGGACCAAAGCCTGCTGGGACACTAATATTAACGGCGACATCGAATGTCGCCAATCAAGATGTAGACGACACTCACAATACCGCTAACACTTAATCAACGGCAATAGACCTTGTCGTTTATATCAACATTGAAGATCTCAACGTCAACACATGTGACATTAATATCTTCAGTCCCCTAGACCCAAAACATCGCCGGGTCAATCAATTAGGCAAAACTGCCCAACAGCCTAAAATTGAAGGAGGGAAACATCTCCTCACATCTTCTAACACTACCAGAACTTCGTAAATTCACGATCCAATAATTGGATTGCCCAAAACACCCAAAATCCCGGCATGGCACAACCTAACCGAAAAACATAATTAGCATACCAATCTACAATAGTTAAGCTGTTGATCGTTAAGGAGGGTTTAAGGGGTAAGTCCCTACCATAGAACGCCCCCAAAACTCCTAAACAGTCATCAATCGCGCCGTAACCCTCGAAGTCTCCCCGCGAATCACACCCAATCTTCGCGTTTTTCGCTTGATCTAACACCGCCACACGTACCAGGGCCCCCACGAGCTCCCATCAACCATTGGAGGTGGTGGAAATAGACATAGGCAAAAGTGGAGGGAAAGAGAGGAAAGGTTTCTGCTCTCGGGGCTGCCCTATTTCTATAGGCGCGACAAATAGACGTCCACATACCTCGCCGCCTATTTGAACCACCAATGGGTTGAGTCCGGACCGCTTGCCGTCAAGTTCAACGACAAACGTCCACATCGCTGAACGCTAAAACCAAGTCAACGGCTAGCCCCTGGCCGTCAACCACAAGTCAACGACAATATCCATTGTCGTCAACCACATCCGAACCTCTACAAGACCCAATAAGGATCCGCTAAGACCCGAGACCTTACAGCCCTCCCCCTTAAGGAATTTTGCCCCAAAATTCAAACAACATAAAAAAATGACTCACCAAAGAGGTACGGAAACTGCTCGCACATTTCGTCATCTCGCTCCCATGTCGAATCACCACCTGAATGCCGCTGCAACGCAACACGAACTAAGGGGATTGCCTTGTTCCTCAACCTCTGAACTCGGCGATCCTCAATATGCAATGGAAACTCTGGTACTGTCAACACTGGAGTCACCTCAGACCACTATGTGCTCGGGAGAACGTGATATTCGTCAGAAAGGTACCTCCGAAGCATCGACACGTAGAACACATCGTGGACTGTTGCCCACTCTGACGGAAGCTCAAGTCTATACGCCAAACCTCCGACACACTCAGTAATGGTGAAAGGTCCAATAAAGTGGGGACTCAACGTTCCACGCCTACCGAACCTCACCACTCCTTCATAGGAGACACACGGACAAACACCTGGTCTCCTACTTGAAACTCGAGCGGTCGTCTGCGTGATCTGCATAACTCTTCTGCCGACTCTGAGCTGACTGAAGCCTCTGCCTCACAAGCTGAACTACCTCAACTGCCTTTGTACTAACTCTGGCCCCGTGACAATCCGTTCGCCAACCTCGAACCAGTCTAGAGGAGTGCGACACGGTCGTCCATACAAAGCCTCATATGGTGCCATACCGATATGGAGTGATAGCTATTATTATATGCGAACTCGACTAACGGCAAGTGAGCTTTCCACGATCCCTGCCACTCTAGACAACAAGCTCTAAGCATGTCCTCTAAAGTTAGATAGTCCGCTCTGACTGACCATCTGACTTAGGGTGGTAGGCGGAACTAAAAGCCAACTCTGTCCCAAAGCTCTCTGGAAACTACGCCAGAACCCAGAAGTGAAGCGAGGATCCCTATCTGACACAATAGAGATCGGCACTCCGTGCAAAGGAACAATCCACTCTACGTACAATGCGGCCAACCTACTCACACCCCAACTAGTCCTGACAGGCAAGAATCTAGCAGTCTTCATCAATCTATCCACAAGAACCCAAATGCTGTAAACCTCCAGCTGTCCTCGGCAAACCACAACAAAGTCAGTCGTCACATGGTCCCACTTCCACACCGGAATCTCTAACCGCTGCACAAGTCCTCCTGGACGCTGATGTTCGGCCTTCACCTGCTGGCAGAACAAACACCTAGCAACAAAAGCTGCTATGTCTCTCTTCATCCCAGGCCACCAAAACTGACGTCTCAACCTGTGATACATTTTGGTCGACCCTGGATGAATCGAGTACCTGGAACCATGTGCCTCCTGCAACACAATTCTCCTGACAGACTCCTCAACAGGAACATAGAATCTATCTTGGAACCTAACAGTCCCGTCCTCGGGAAGCTCAACCTCTGGGAGAAGTAACACACTGTGTAACTCGGGATCTGCCTGCTGAGCCTCAACAACCTGTCTCACAACGACAGGAGCCGACAACAAACTGCCCAACATACACAGTCGATGACTGGATGAAACTCTGAAAGACCCTTCTGCCGCAGGACTGCCACAACTGCCATTCCCTTAGCATCAGATGATTCATCTGTGCTTTCCTACTCAAAGCATCTGCAACTACATTCACTTTTCCAGGCTATACTCAATCCTAAAATCATAGTCTTTCAGATATTCCATCCATCGACGCTGCCTCATATTCATATCCCTCTGAGAAAACACATACCTCAAGCTCTGGTAGTCGGTACGGACTACAAAACTCCTCCGTACAGGTAAAGACGCCAAATCCTCAAAGAAAATACCACAGCTGCAAGCTCTAGGTCATGGGTCGGGTAATTCTCCTCGTGGGGCTTAAGCTGGCGAGACGCATAGCCACCACCCGACCTTGCTGCATCAAAACCGCACCCAGACGAATACTTGAAGCATCTGTGCAAACCTCAAAACCCTCCTCACCTGAAGGCAACACAAGGACTGGCACTGACGTAAGCAGTCGCTTCAACTCTATGAAGCTTGCTCACACTGCTCCGACCACAAAAACGGAACCCCCTTCTCGTCAGCCGAGTCAAGGGTGCAGCAACCTTAGAAAAGTCCCGAACAAACCTGCGGTAGTAACCTGCCAAGCCCAAAAAGCTACGAATCTCAGACACAGTCCTGGGACTCTCCCACTGCAAAACTGCCTCGACCTTCGCTGGATCTATAGAAACTCCCTCACCTGAGATCATGTGCCCCAAAAAAGTGAACCTGTTGTAGCCAAAACTCACACTTACTATGTTTGGCATACAACAGGTGCTCTCGCAAATTCTGTACACGATCCTCAGGTGCTCGGCGTGCTCCTCCTCCGAAGCGTAGTACACCAGAATGTCGTCAATAAACACTATGACAACCGGTCCAAGAACGGGTGGAACACCCGGTGCATCAGATCCATGAAGGCGGCTGGTGCATTGGTGAGCCCAAACGGCATCACCAAAAACTCAAAATGTCCATACCTAGTTCGGAAAAGCAGTCCTCTCAATGTCAGAGTCTCTAATCCGCAACTGATAGTAGCCCGACCTCAGGTCGATCTTCGAAAAGACATGAGCAGACTGAAGATGATCAAAGAGATCGTCAATCCTAGGCAATGGATACCTATTCTTGATGGTCACTTGGTTCAACTTCCTATAATCATACACAATCTCAGGCTACCATCCTTCTTCCAGACAAACAAAATAGGTGACCCCCAAGGAGAAAAGCTAGGATGAATATAGTGTGACGGCCCTCATTATACCGGTACAGTTATACCAACCCACGTCAGTATAGCGAGAGTCCTCACAGTGGGACATTTACCCAAACGATACATACAGCTGAGATACACGCGAATATACAACAGAGTAGCGGAAGTAAAAGACAACTGTCTCCATTCATTCATCGTCCACATTTAACATACATGAAGTTTGAAATAACAATAAGGAACTAAAACTTCACATAATTTAAATTGCTGAAATTTAAATACATAATGTCCACACTTATACATCCTTTTCATGATATTTCTAATACAATGTCCAAATTACATACTATGAATGCACAAGTCACAAAGAAACTCCAAGACTAGCTAATCTCCGCGCTCGGAGTCCGTCTCCACTGTCTCCTCCAAAGGTGCCACGTCACCAACTACACATGTACGCCGAAGCAAGGAGTGAGTCCAAAGATCAGCAAGCAACACTACTCATAACATACATGTATGAGTCATAGGGGTTTCTACATGCACATTCAAACTTTACAACACATGGCATGCTAATTATTGAAGGTTCAACCTGTCATGAAAGTTTTACAAATTATACATGGATCATGCTTTCAGAATTCTAAGAATAAACTTTACCTATCACATGCTCTCTATTCCATTTACTCATGAAATTTTGTCTTTAAAGAACCAAGACATGAGACTACCAACATGAACACTGCATATATGAAAGGAAAACACAACTAGCATGAGTTATACATGTTCTTAAGCATAACATAGATATTTTCACATGCTTTAAGTTGTGGTTTCACATGGTTTAATGGCTGTAAACCTACACATGAGAGCTACAATATGCTTTAAAACAAATCATGTGAACAACCAATCATGCACTTGCATACGTGCTCATCAATTATCCCTAACATGGATTCTAGACATTTTTGCACATATAAATGATGATAACGACATGAATTACTGATTTCACATGGTTTCAGATTTGTCTCACATGGATTTCAACAACATATTTCACATTTAGAATTTCACATTTTCTTTACACAAGTTTTCTCTTTCACATGGTTACACTTTGCACATACACATTCACATGGTTCACTTACACATTTACACATGAACACATACACATTACACATTTCACATTACACATTTTAGGTGCCGTGACACATAGTCCCAAACCACCAAGAAGGACATATACACATCACATTACACATAGACGCCATCTAGGCATTCCAATGGCGACTCTTGGACTGCGCAGACCGGGAGAACAAGTCTCCACCCTAACCAGTGGTACTTGTCCACCTCCAGGATTTCCCCCTAATGCCTTAGGGTCACTTACACATTGAACTTTCTCAAGGGGACTTTTCCCTGATACAGTTCCACTGCCCTCTGTGGAAGCATGTCACACTTGGCACAATTACACATTTACACATTTTACCGATTTTTACACATGGTTTACACATATCACTTTCATCTCATTCACTTTCTCACTCACATGCACATCTCTTTTTTCCTAACATGGCACTACAGATTTCAGGAGCTTAACACACAGTAATTTCACCATTCAAGTTAGGTTTAAGCAATATCTAATCACATTACGATAACATTCATAGATTTCTATATTTCACATGGAAAATACATAACTTCTTATATACTGGTCCAAATGACCTGAAATTTTAACCACATGCTATTTTCGGGTTCTAGATCATACACTCAATTTTTCAGATTTTTCTGAGCTAAATGGAATTTACAGTAAATAAAACACCTATTTAGCATGCTATTCACAATTTAAGTTAACATGGGGTTTAACACATCATGCAATTTTGCCACTTACTGTTTAACATAGGTTATGTCACATACATGATTGAGAATACAGAAATTACTTTAAATCATACAATTGTAGATCGATCACCACAAATCATTCTTGCATGCCGTTTATTTACCGAACCGAGTTTATTGGCAATTTATACAAGCATGGACAAATTATCAAAATTGAGAATACATATACTGATCTACTAATCTTCATGCTCTGACAAAACTAAGGCATTCAGACTAATCCTAATCATGAAACATGGATTGGCAAGATTTCAACATTCATGCTTACACATTCACGGTATAAAATTTCCTACATTCACCATCATACATCACACTCATCCACACACCACAATTGACAATATACATAGTGTATAGGGTTACCATATATCCTCATCACGGAAACCATACCGAAAATAGTGTATAGGAAGGGCAGAACAGGTCACTGTTCTGTCCAGAGGAACTTGGCGGCAGTCTCTGGCCGCTGACTCAGGGTCAGCGACATGGTCGATGGACGCCAAGCATGATATCGGCGTCCATTGACCTTGCCGTCATGCAGGTCTGTGCAGAAACACAGACCCGACCTCTCAAGATTGGGTGAATGTGAGGGTCTAGGACTCGAGGGAAAATGTACAAAAATTGTAAATCCTACCTAGACTCATACGGGGACATCATGGTTAGGTCACTTGCCTTTTAAAATTGCTTCAAAGGATCAAAGTGCTCGGAGAAGCCCTCCTTGGGCTGTCCCAAGAAGGTGCAGAAACGCCTCTAGATCTCTTCCTCGGTCTGGATGAGATCCACAGCAGGGGGATGTCGGGGAAGCCTCCTCCTTCGCTCCAGCTATTTCTTGTCGGAGAAGATGGCCGGATCAAGCTCCAGGGAGTCGGATTTTGGGTGCAAAAGTGGGGTTTTCTCAGTTTTCTTCTAGGGTTTCTTCTCTCTTTTCTCCTCTTGCAAGGGTGAGAGAGGGGTGGGAAAGGTAGCTCCGGGTCAGACTTAAGGAGAAGCCTTTCTCCCACTCTTAGGGTGACTTGACGCCCTCAGAGCTGTTGGGGACAGCCCCCCAATGTCTGGCTTTCTTGTTTCAGAAGTTTGCAGCTCTGCTGCGCATGCAGGCCAGAGAGATTGGCGTCCATATCGCTGGACGCCAGGATTAGTGTTGGCGTCCATGTCTGGACGCTGACACTACCTCAACGGCTAGGGGTTGACGCCAAGGTGGCCTTCGGCCAGAACTTAAAATATGCAGAAAACATGCATACCATGCTGTATACATGCAATATGTATATGGTAGTGTATCCATACTATCACCATTCAATACATGCATTATCTACATCTAATAAAACATATGCACACATAATTTATACTAATCAATACGACGTAAATATGTATATACATACACAAGCACAATATACACATGCAAATACGAATAATGCGACGAAATTCGAGGGCCTACACCCTCTCCCCCTTAAAGAAACTTCGTCCTCGAAGTTTAAACGACACTACTCAAACAAAAGGGGACACTTCTTCTTCATCGCATCCTCAAGCTCCCACGTAGCCTCCTCACGTGAGAAGTTCCGCCATAGAACTTTCACCGACGCAATACTCTTGTTCCGGAGATGTTGAACCTTACGGTCAAGAATGGCTACCGGTTGCTCGAATACGAAAGATCTGGCTGGATCTCCACTGGTCATGACTAATCACATGAGACGGATCTCGGACATATTCCTGAGCTAGATACGTGGAAACCGGGTGAACGCTAGCCAAAGCTGGGGGTAAAGCTAGCTCATACGCCACACTGCCCAAACGTCTGAGAATCTCATATGGGCCAATGAATCTAGGGCTTAGCTTGCTATGCCTGCCAAATCTGACAACACCTCGAGTAGGCGATATCTTCAAGAAGACATGATCCCAACCTCGAACTCCAAACTTTCTCCTATGTCGTAATAACTCTTCTGCCTATCCTGTGCCGCAACAAGCCTTTTCCTAATAAGCTGATCTTATCTGAAGTTTCCTGAACTAACTCTGGTCCGATCAACTGCCTATCACCAGCCTCCTCCCAACATAAAGGAGATCTGCAGGGCCTACCATACAAAGCCTCGAATGGGCCATACCAATACTAGCATGAAAGCTGTTGTTGTATGCGAACTCCACAAGAGGTAAATGACGCTCCCAATCATCCTTCCAATCCAGAACACACGCTCTCAACATATCCTCGAGCGTCTGGATAGTCCTCTCGGACTGTCCGCGGTCTGGGGATGAAACGCCGAAATGAGCTTAGCTCCGAACCTAACCATCCTGAAGACCTTCCACAATCTCGAAGTAAATCTCGAATCTCGATCCGAAATGATCGACTTCGGCACACCATGCAATCTAATGATACCACTAACATACAATCTAGTTAAACTCTCTACTGACTGTTTTTCTTCATAGGCAAGAAATGAGCAGTCTTCGAGAATCTATCTACAACCCCAAATCGAGTCATTGCCCCTTCTAGATCGAGGCAAACCCGATACGAATCCATAGTGACAGCTTCCCACTTCCATACGGGGATATCCATCCTCTGCATAAGGCCGGATGGTCGCTGCCGCTCGGCTTTCACTTGCTGACATACTAGGCATCTAGACACATAATCCGCAACATCCTTCTTCATGCCGGACCACCAAAATGATCTCTTCAGGTCTTGATACTCTTAGTGTTACCCGGATGAATAGAGAATCGCGATCTATGAGCCTCCGCTAAACATGCTCACGGACATCTACCACATCAGGGACACAAACACGGTGCTGAAATCTAATCACACCGTCCTCATCACGAGCAATGCCCGCCTTACCCACTAACTCTAACAATCTAGGGTCGGCTTTCTGCTGCTCAATCACCTCATCCAAGACTGAGGATCTAAGGATAGCTGAGCTACAAAAGCCAACACAGCGATGGCTCTAACTCGGTCATAGAGCACGCTGCATCCTCCAACATCTTCCAATCCTGTGGAGCGAAGACTCTTCCTACTAAGAGCATCGCTACGACGTTCGCCTTTCCAGGATGATACTGAAGGTCGAAGTCATAGTCCTTCAAGAACTCAATCCATCTCCTCTGCCTCAGGTTTAATTCCTTTTGGGAGAAAAGATACTTCAAGCTCTTGTGGTCGGTAAACACCCCAAATCTGACACCATAAAGATAGTGCCTCCAGATCTTTAGTGCATGAACCACTTGCTGCGAGCTCCAAATCATGAGTCGGATAGTTCCTCTCATGCTCCTTCAACTGACGAGAAGCATAAGCCACTACCCACTCTCGCTGCATGAGTACACAGCCTAAACCAATCTGAGATGCATCCGTAAAATGGCAAAACACCTTCTGGACCACTAGGCAAACCAATACCGGAGCAGAAGTAAGCTTAGCCTTCAATAGCTGAAAGCTACGCTCACATGCCTCAGACCATACGAACTTCTCACCTTTCCTGGTCAGCTTTGTCAAAGGGGCGGCGATGGATGAGAAACCCTCAATGAATCGCCGATAATAACCAGCTAACCCAAGAAACTACGAATCTCCGAAGGAGTCTGGGAATCTCCCAATCCATAACTGCCTGGACCTTTGCTGGATCAACTGCAACCCAGCGCCGGAGATCACATGCCCGAGAAAGTGAACCTCGCGCAACCAGAACTCGCACTTGCTGAACTTCGCATACAGCTTGTGCTCACGGAGAACCTCTAAGACTAACCTCAATGCTGACGGTGCGTGTGGCCTCATCGGAGAATAGACCAACACGTCATCAATAAACACAACAACAAAGCTATCTAAATACGGACTAAACACCAGGTTCATGAGATCCATGAACGCTGCAGGGGCGTTGGTCAATCCGAAGGAAGGACCAAAAACTCATAATGTCCATAACGGGATCTAAATGGCGTCTTGGACCACATCCTCACTCCTAATCCGTAGCTGATGATAACAGATCGCAAGTCAATCTTAGGAAAAGACTGATGCATCCTGCAACTGGTCAAACAGATCATCAATCCGAGGTAAGGGGTACCTGTTCTTCACAGTCACCTGGTTTAAGCTTTCTATAATCAATACACAACCTAAGTGACCCGTCTTTCTTCTTGATGAACAATACAGGTGCGCCCCAAGGGGAAACACTAAGGCGAATGAATCCCTTATCAAGCAATTCTTGCAATTGCTTCCTCAACTCGGCTAACTCTGCAGGGGCCATCCGATATGGGGCCTTCGAGATAGGAGAGGTGCCTGGAAGCAACTCTATAGTGAACTCTATCTCCCTATCGGTGGCAATCCAGACAAGTCATCGGAAAAGACATCTGGAAATTTGCACCACACGATTCTCTGCAAGAGTCAGTGACGAACCAGCATCGGGTACTAGCATAACGCTGGCAAGAAATGCGTCACAGCCTTGTTCACCATGCGCATCGCCTTCATGGCAGAGATAACTAACTTCCCGCTAAGTTCTTTGGCAAGGGATGAGAGAACTCGTCCTCACCAGGAATGCGGAAAACAATCCTCTTCCGACGACAATCCACTAACGCATAGTGCTCCTCTAGCCAATGCAGACCAAGAATAACATCATAGTCCTTCATCTTTAGCAAGAAGAAAACACCATCTAGGAATCTATCCCAATGCACATAGGTAACGACGAAATGCACTTCCTAGTCGATACCGTACCCGCAGGGGTGTGCACAGACAAAGGGACCTCTAACTCCTCAGACTCTATGCCTGACTCTAGGGCTAACTGCCTAGCGAACCGCTCAGAAATGAACGAGTGAGTAGCACCCGTATCAAACAAACCCGAGCGTGCACACCGAAAAGTAAAACCGTACCTTCGGTGACATGCTCCGCCTGCTCGGCGTCCTCGCGAGCAAAGCAAACACTCGAGCTGGGGCTCGAGGCCTTCCTGGTCTTCCTGTAGCTGGCGCGGCTGCCGCTACTGCTGGTGCTGGCGCTCCACGCTGAGCTCCTTGCTGAAGTCTTGGGCAATCTTTGATGTTCTGTGTAGCTGCTGCTCCCACACTTCAAGCATCTACCCGCTACCAACCAACACTCGGAACCACCGTGTGTCTTCCCCAATGGGGACACTCTTTCTTCACACCAGGGGAACGTACAGAAGGTACCTGAGAGTTGCTGACTGCCACTGGTTTCTGCGGTGTCTGGTACACCGTCTTCTTCTTATCCTGCCGCTGGAATGTCGCTGCCGGCCTCTTCTGCGAAGCCTTCTTTTCCTCCAGATATTGCTCCATTTCTCCCTCCTGCCTGCAGGCAGCACTGAGGGCCTCGTCTAGCGTGCGGTGGTCAAACGCCACGAGTCTCGTCCGCAGTGATGGCTTGAGTCCATCACGAACTTCTTGGTCTTCCTGCGCTCATCCTCTACGATATGCGGTGCATACTTAGAAAGTTCAGAAAACCTTGCCTCGTATTCCAGCACGGTCATGGAGCTTGCGTCAGGGAGAGAAATTCCTGCTCCATTTTGTCTGGATATGCTCTGGGACGAACTTGGCTCGAAAGAGCCTCACGAACGCGTCCACGTCACACTAAGCTCCGTCCTCAAAGCGTGTACGTAGTAGGGAGGACCACCATACATCAGCTCTCTCTGCAATACACCTTCATAAGCACCAACTAACAATTCTAACTTGACAAAACAACATACAAGCATAAACTAAAACATACCTGTAGCATGTAGGTGGCTAATGTCACCTTATCCTCATCAGGGCACCTGATAGCTCGGAAGATTTTCTCGTCTCCCTAACCAGCTTTCTGCCATTAGTGGATCACTCTCCCCCTTAAAAGAGGGTGGGGTCATCCTCTTGAATCGCTCCATGATGGGAGGTCCACCATGGTCCTGAGCTGGTGCCTGAGCCTGCTACATTAAACAATAAACAATATACGAAAAACACAATATCATGCAATTTAAATAGCAAACTACATAGTTGTTTCATTATTCTACCTGGGCCTCCAATGGGCCTGGAGTGCTGCCTGGTTATGAGCCTGCGTCTGCATGGCTTGTACCAGACCTTGCATGAATACTCCGTAATCCACAGGCGGCGGTGGGGGAAGTACAGGGCCTCGCGGTGCTGGGGCCTGTTGCTCCGCCTGCTCATCACGTCGCGGCTCGTCCTCACGGGCCGACGCTCCACCACGTACCTCTCGAAGCCATGGCTGTAATAGAATTTCAGCCACTTAGAGTTAGGTTACTAAGTTTTCTAACCATTTTCTTATCTATCTTTCACTTCTTATTAGTGTTTTCTACACATGTGGACATACTTAGCATGCAATGGGGATGATGACTTAGGTATATTCATGTGCAATCTCAACCGGTTGCTCTGATACCAATCTCTGTGACGGCCCTCATTATACCGTACGGTATACCAACCCACGTCGGTATAGCGAGAGTCTCACAGTGGGACATTTACCCAAACGATACATACAGCTGAGATACACGCGAATATACAACAGAGTAGCGAAAGTAAAAGACACTGTCTCCATTCATCATCGTCCACATTTAACATACATGAAGTTTGCAATTAAAATAAGGAACTAAAAGTTACATTATTTAAATTGCTGAAATTTAAATACATAATGTCCACACTTATACACTTTTCAGATATTTCTAATACAATGTCCAAATTACATACTATGGAATGCACAAGTCACAAAGAAACTCCAAAGACTACTAATCTCCGCGCTCGGAGTCCGTCTCCACTGTCTCCTCCAAGGTGCCACGTCACCAACTACACCTGTACGCCGAAGCAAGGAGTGAGTCCAAGGACTCAGCAAGCAACACTACTCATAATACACGTATGAGTCATAGGGGTTTCTACATGCACATTCAAATTTGCACACATGGCATGCTAATTATTGAAGTTTCAACCTATCATGAAAGTTTTACAAATTTATACATGGATCATGCTTTCAGAATTCTAAGATAAAACTTTACCTATCACATGCTCTCTATTTCATTTACTCATGAGATTTTGTCTTTAAAGAACCAAGACATGAGAACTACCAACATAAACACGTGCATATATGAAAGGAACACAACTAGCATGAGTTTTACGCGTTCTTAAGCATACACATAGATATTTTCACATGTTAAGTTGCTAGTTTCACATGGTTTAATGGCTGTAAACCTACACATGAGAGCTACAATATCGCTTAAAACAAATCATGTGAAAACCAATCATGCCACTGCATACGTGCTCATCAATTATCCCTAACATGGATTCTAGACATTTTTGCACATATAAACATGATGATAACGACATGAATTCACTGATTTCACATGGTTTCAGATTTGTCTCACATGGATTCAACAACATATTTTCACATTTAGAATTTCACATTTTCTTTACACAAGTTTTCTCTTTCACATGTTACACTTGCACATACACTCACATGGTTCACTTACACATTTACACATTTACACTGACACATACACATTACACATTTTAGGTGCCATGACACATAGTCCAAACCACCAAAGAAGGACATATACACATCACATTACACATAGACGCCATCTAGGCATTCCAATGGCGACTCTTGGACTGCGCAGACTGGGAGAACAAGTCTCCACCCTAACCAGTGGTACTTGTCCACCTCCAGGATTTCCCACTAATGCCCTTAGGGTCACTTACACATTGAACTTTCTCAGGGGGACTTTTCCTGATACAGTTCCACTGCCCTCTATGTGAGAGATTGGTAACGTTGGGGTTATGCTAGGAGCTTAACTATATGTATAAGCACCCTAAGTTTAGAAGAATTATAAGTATTATTGCTGCAGTAACTAGAGAAGATGGCTGGCGAGCATGCACAAATGCACGAATTACAACAGACCGTACAAGGGTTAACTCAAGCCCTTAACAACGTGATTCAAGCAGGAGCAAGAAATGGTACAGGAGGCTTATATGGGAACTTTCAACGAATAAAACCCCTAGGTTTAATGGAACTCCGGATCCCGACGAAGCTGAAAATTTGGGTTAAGGCGATGCGAAACGAATCTTTAGAGTTATGCAATGTTCAGAGCAGAAGAAAGTCCTTCTGGCAAACCTTCCAGTGGACCGCAATGCTAGAGCCGGGTGGGAAGATGCCACTCGAAAATTACCCAACATCAACATAGAGTGGGATAAATTTTTAGAACTCTTCAACACCAAATATTTTCTGAGAGGATTCCTTGTGAGAAGAAGGCAAAGAATTCGCAATTTAAAACAATGAATGATGTATGTAGAAGATATGAAGCGCAATTTGAAAGACTAGAACAGTATGCACCACATTGGTGAGTACGGAAAAGATGAGGGCAAAAGAGATTCTTAGAAAGGTTGAGAATGTGTACTAGGAAAAGTTGGCTCCACTAGACATTGAAGTATATTCAGTCATGGTATTGAGAGCTGAATTTGTAAGGACCTCGAATTTCCGTCACATTAATTGTATTTGTATGTGTATATTTCTGCTTGTGTATGTATATACATATTTACGTACATTTAATTAGTACAATTACGTGTGCATGTGTTTATACTAGATGTAAATAATGCATGTATTGAATGGTGATAGTATGGATACATACCATATACATATGCATGTATTATGCATGCATGGACGCCACACTAATCCTGGCGTCTAACGATGTGGATGCCTATTTCTCTGACCTGCATGCGTTGCAGAGCCAGAAAATCTGGAAACAAGGAAGCTCACCCATTGGGGAGCTGTCCCCAACGGCTCTGAGAGCCATCTTGTCACCCTGTGAGTGGGAGAGAGGCCTCCCCATATGTCTGAACCCGGATCTGCCTTCCCAACCCTCTCTTCACCCTTTGCAAGAGAGAAACAAGAGGAGAAAACCCTAGCTTCTGAGCTGTGAGAAAATCCCCACTTTGCACCCAAAAATCTGACCCTCTGAAGTTGGATCCGGCCATCTTCCACGACAAGAAGCTAGCTGGAGTGAAGGAGAAGACTTCCCCGGCCGTACCTTGGAGCCATCTTCATCCAAGAGCCCGGAGGACATTCTGCACTTCTTGGGACAGCCCAAGGAGAGCTTCTCCGAGCATTTAGATCCATTGGAGCAATTTCTAAAAGGCAAGTGACCCTACCATAAGGTTCCCGTATGAGTCTAGGACGGTTTTAACATTTTTGTGTATTTTTCTTCGTGTCCTTGACCCCCACATTCACCCTATCTTGAGAGCTCGGGTCTGTGTTCTGCACAGACCTGCATTAACGGCAAGGTCCCTGGACGCTGAGATCATGATTGGCGTCCATCGACCATGCCGCTGACACTGAGTTAGCGGCCAGAGACCGCCGCCGAGTTCATCTGGACAGAACAGTAAACTGTTCTGCCCTCTTATACGATTATTTTCGATGGTTTTCCGTGATGAGGATATATGGTAACCCTATACACTATGTATACTGGTAAATGTGGTGTGTGGATGAGTGTGATGTGTGGTGGTGAATGTTAGAGATTATTATCCCATGAAATTTCAAGCATGATTTGTTGATGGTTCTTGCCAATCCATGTTTTATGATTAGGACTAGTCTGAGTGCCCTAAGTTTTGTCAGATCATGAAGTTAGTGGATCAGTGTATGTGTACTCAAATTTGATAAATTGTCCATGCTTGCATAAATTGCTATTAATTTAGTTCGGTAAATAAAAAGGCATGCAAGAAAGAATTGTTGTGATCGATCTATGGTTGTATGATTTAGGGTAATTCTGTATTTTCAGATCATGCATATAACAGTAGTCTCTGTTCAGACAGTAAGTGGCAAAAATGTATGATGGTGTTTAGCTCCATGTCAACTTAAATTATGAATAGCATGCTAAATAGGTATTTGATTTTCTGTAAATTCCATTTAGCTCAGAAAAATCTGAAAAATTGAATGTATGATCTTGAACCCGAAAATAGCATGTGGTTAAATTTTCAGGTCATTTGGACCAGTATATAAGGAGTTATGCATTTTTCCATGTGAAATGTAAAAATTTATGCATGTCATCGTAAAGTGATTAGATATCGTTTAAACCCAACCTGATTGGTGAATTTACTGTGTGTTAAACTCCTGAAATCTGTAGTGTCATGTCAGGAAAACAGAGATATGCATGTGAGTGAGAAAGTGAATGAGATGAAAAATGATATGTGTAAAACCATGTGTAAAATCGGTAAAATGTGTAAATGTGTAACTGTGCCAATGTGACACTGCTTCCGTAGAGGGCAGTGGAACTGTATCAGGGAAAAGTCCCCTGAGAAAGTTCAATGTGTAAGTGACCCTAAGGGCATTAGGGGAAATCCTGGAGGTGGACAAGTACCACTGGTTAGGGTGGAGACTTGTTCTCCCGGTCTGCGCAGTCCAAGAGTCGCCATTGGAATGCCTAGATGGTGTCTATGTGTAATGTGATGTGTATATGTCCTTCTTTGGTGGTTTAGACTATGTGTCACGGCACCTAAAATGTGAATGTGTAATGTGTAATGTGTATGTGTTCATGTGTTAATGTGTAAGTGAACAATGTGAAATGTGTATGTGCAAAGTGCAACCATGTGAATTGGGAAACTTGTGTAAAGAAAATGTGAAACTAAAAATGTGAGAATATGACATTGAAATCCATGTGAGACAAATCTGAAACCATGTGAAATCAGTAATTTCATGTTGTTATCATCATGTTTATATGTGCGAAAATGTCTAGAATCCATGTTAGGGATAATTGATGAGCACGTGTACAAAATAGCATGATTGGTTGTTCACATGGTATGTTTTAAACAACATTGTAGCTCTCATGTGTAGGTTTACAGCCATTAAACCATGTGAAACCAGCAACTTAAAGCATGTGAAAATGTCTATGTATGTGTTTAAAAACATGTAAGATCCATGCTAGTTGTGTTTTCCCTTCATATATGCACAGTGTTCATGTTGGTAGCTCTCATGTCTTGGTTCTTTAAAGGCAAAATTTCACAAGTAAATGGAATAGAGAGCATGTGATAGGTAAGTTTTATTCTTAGAAATCTGAAAGCATGATCCATGTATTAAATTGTAGAACTTTCATGATAGGTTGCAACTTTCAAATGACTAGCATGCCATGTGTTGAAATTTGTGAATGTGCATGTAGAAACCGCTATGACTTATACGTGTATGTTATGAGTAGTGTTGCTTGCTGAGTCTTTAAGACTCACTCCTTGCTTCAGCGTACAGGTATAGACGGTGACGAGACTCTCGTGGAGGAGACGGTAGAGACGGACTCCGAGCGCGGAGTTTAGATTGTTGGAGCAGTTGCATCCTTTTGTGCTTTCATAGTATGTAAAAGTGACATTGTACTAGAACTATCATGAGAAAATTGTATAAGTGTGGACATTGTGTACTTAAATTTCAGCAATTTAATTATGTGAACTTTTAGCTCTTAATGTAATTGCAAATTCATGTATGTTTAATGTGGATGATGAATGAATGAAGACAGTTGTCTTTTACTTCCGCTACTCTGTTCGTATATTCGCGTGTATCTCAGCTGTTTGTATCGTTTGGGTAAATGTCCCACTGTGAGGACTCTCGCTATACCGACGTGGGTTGGTATAACCGTACCGGTATAATGAGGGCCGTCACAGAGATTGGTATCAGAGCGCCGGTTGAGATTGCACATGAATATACCTAAGTCATCATCCCCATTGCATGCTAAGTATGTCCACATGTGTAGAAAACACTAATAAGAAGTGAAAGATAGATAAGAAAATGGTTAGAAAACTTAGTAACCTAGCTCTAATAGTGGCTGAAATTTATTACAGCCATGGCTTCGAGAGGTAGGCGTGGTGGAGCGTCGGCCCGTGAGGACGAGCCGCGACGTGATGAGCAGGCGGAGCAACAGGCCCCGGCACCCCAGGCCTGTACTTCCCCCACCGCCGCCTGTGGATTACGGAGTATTCATGCAAGGTCTGGTGCAAGCCATGCAGACGCAGGCTCATACCCAGGCAGCACTCCAGGCACAGTTGGAGGCCCAGGTAGAATAATGAAACAACTAGTAGTTGCTATTTAAATTGCATGATATTGTGTTTATTGTGTATTGCCTATTGTTTAATGTAGCAGGCTCAGGCACCAGCTCAGGACCATGGTGGACCTCCCATCATGGAGCGATTCAAGAGGATGACCCCACCCTCTTTTAAGGGGGAGAGTGATCCATTAATGGCAGAAAGTTGGTTAAGGGAGACAGAGAAAATCTTCCGAGCCATCAGGTGCCCTGATGAGGATAAGGTGACATTAGCCACCTACATGCTACAGGTAGACTTTTAATTTTGTATGTTTGTATGTTCTGCTTAATTTAGAATTTGTTAGTTGGTGCTTATGAAGGTGTATTGCAGGAGAGAGCGGATGTATGGTGGTCCTCCCTACTACGTACACGCTTTGAGGACGGAGCAGTAGACGTGGCGTGGGACGCGTTCGTGAGGCTCTTTCGAGCCAAGTTCGTCCCAGAGCATATCCAGGACAAAATGGAGCAGGAATTTCTCTCCCTGACGCAAGGCTCCATGACCGTGCTGGAATACGAGGCAAGGTTTTCTGAACTTTCTAAGTATGCACCGCATATCGTAGAGGATGAGCGCAGGAAGACGAAGAAATTCGTGATGGGACTCAAGCCATCACTGCGGACGAGACTCGTGGCGTTTGACCACCGCACATTGGACGAGGCCCTCAGTGCTGCCTGCAGGCAGGAGGGAGAAATGGAGCAATATCTGGAGGAAAAGAAGGCTTCGCAGAAGAGGCCGGCAGCGACGTTCCAGCGGCAGGATAAGAAGAAAACGGTGTACCAGACACCGCAGCGATCCGTGACAGTCACAACTCTCAGGTACCTTCTGTACGTTCCCCTGGTGTGAAGAAAGAGTGTCCCCATTGCGGGAAGACACATGGTGGTTCCGAGTGTTGGTTGGTAGCGGGTAGATGCTTGAAGTGCGGGAGCAGCGACCACAAGATCAAGGATTGCCCAAGACTTCAACAGGGAGCTCAGCGTGGAGCGCCAGCCCCAGCAGTAGCGGCAGCCGCGCCAGCTACAGGAAGACCAGGAAGGCCTCGAGCCCCAGCTCGAGTGTTTGCTTTAGCTCGCGAGGACGCCGAGCAGGCGGAGCATGTCACCGAAGGTACGGTTTTGCTTTTAGGTGTGCACGCTCGGGTTTTGTTTGATACGGGTGCTACTCACTCGTTCATTTCCGAGCGGTTCGCTAGGCAGTTAGCCCTAGAGTCAGGCGTAGAGTCTGAGGATTTAGAGGTCCCTTGTCTGTGCACACCCCTGCGGGTACGGTATCGACTAGGAAGTGCATTCCGTCGTTACCTGTGTGCATTGAGGATAGAATCCTAGATGGGTGTTTCTTCTTGCTAAAGATGAAGGACTATGATGCTATTCTTGGTCTGGATTGGCTAGAGGAGCACTATGCGTTAGTGGATTGTCGTCGGAAGAGGATTGTTTTCCGCATTCCTGGTGAGGACGAGTTCTCTCATCCCTTGCCAAGGAACTTGGCTGGAAAGTTAGTCATCTCTGCCATGAAGGCGATGCGCATGGTAAACAAGGGTTGTGACGCTTTTCTTGCCAGCGTGGTGTTAGTGCCAGAGGCTGATGAGTCACTTACTCTTGCGGAGATTGAGGTAGTGCAGGATTTTCCAGATGTCTTTCCTGATGACTTGTCTGGATTGCCACCGGATAGAGAGATAGAGTTTACTATAGAGTTGCTTCCGGGCACCTCTCCTATCTCGAAGGCTCCATATCGGATGGCACCTGCGGAGTTAGCCGAGTTGAGGAGGCAGTTGCAGGAGTTGCTTGATAAGGGATTTATTCGCCCTAGTGTTTCCCCTTGGGGCGCACCTGTATTATTCGTCAAGAAGAAAGACGGGTCACTTAGGTTGTGTATTGACTATAGGAAGTTGAACCAAGTGACTGTGAAGAACAGGTATCCCTTACCTCGCATTGATGATTTGTTTGACCAGTTGCGAGAGGCATCAGTCTTTTCTAAGATTGACTTGCGATCTGGTTATCATCAGTTGAGGATTCGGAGTGAGGATGTGTCCAAGACGGCATTTAGAACCCGTTATGGACATTATGAGTTCTTGGTCCTTCCTTTCGGATTGACCAACGCCCCTGCAGCGTTCATGGATCTCATGAACCGGGTGTTTAGGCCGTATTTAGATAGCTTTGTCGTAGTGTTTATTGACGATGTGTTGGTCTATTCTCCGGATGAGGCCACCCACCGTCAGCATTTGAGGTTAGTGTTAGAGGTTCTTCGTGAGCACAAGCTGTATGCAAAATTCAGCAAGTGCGATTTTTGGTTGCGCGAGGTTCATTTCCTCGGGCATGTTATCTCCGGCGCTGGTGTTGCAGTTGATCCAGCGAAGGTCCAGGCAGTTATGGATTGGGAGGTTCCCAAGACCCCTTCGGAGATTCGTAGTTTTATTGGGTTAGCTGGTTACTATCGGCGATTCATTGAGGGTTTCTCATCCATCGCCGCCCCCTTGACAAAGCTAACCAGGAAGGGTGAGAGGTTCGTATGGTCTGAGGCATGTGAGCGTAGCTTCCAGCTATTGAAGGCTAAGCTTACTTCTGCTCCGGTATTGGTATTGCCTAGTGGTCTAGAGGGCTTTGCCATTTATACGGATGCGTCTCAGATTGGTTTAGGCTGTGTGCTCATGCAGCAAGAAAGGGTAGTGGCTTATGCTTCTCGTCAGTTAAAGGAGCATGAGAGGAACTATCCGACTCATGATTTGGAGCTCGCAGCAGTGGTTCATGCACTAAAGATCTGGAGGCACTATCTTTATGGTGTCAGATTTGAGGTGTTTACTGACCACAAGAGCTTGAAGTATCTTTTCTCCCAAAAGGAATTAAACCTGAGGCAGAGAAGATGGATTGAGTTCTTGAAGGACTATGACTTCGACCTTCAGTATCACCCTGGAAGGCGAATGTCGTAGCGGATGCTCTTAGTAGAAAGAGGTCTTCGCTCCAGCAGGATTGGAAGATGTTGGAGGATGCGGCGTACTCTATGACCGAGTTAGAGCCATCGCTGTGTCAGGCTTTTGTAGCTCAGTTATCCCTTAGATCCTCGGTTTTGGATGAGGTGATCGAGCAACAGGAAGCCGACCCTAGATTGTTAGAATTAGTGGGTAAGGCGGGCATTGCTCGTGATGAGGACGGTGTGATTAGATTTCAGCACCGTGTCTGTGTCCCTGATTTAGTAGATGTCCGTGAGCATGTGTTAGCGGAGGCTCATAGATCGCGATTCTCTATTCATCCGGGTAACACTAAGATGTATCAAGACCTGAAGAGATCATTTTGGTGGTCCGGCATGAAGAAAGATGTTGCGGATTATGTGTCTAGATGTCTAGTATGTCAGCAAGTGAAGGCCGAGCGACAGCGACCATCCGGCCTTATGCAGAGGATGGATATCCCAGTGTGGAAGTGGGAAGCTGTCACTATGGACTTCGTTTCGGGTTTGCCTCGATCTAGAAGGGGCAATGACTCGATTTGGGTAGTTGTAGATAGATTCTCGAAGACTGCTCATTTCTTGCCTATGAAGAAGAAGCAGTCAGTAGAGAGTTTAGCTAGATTGTATGTTAGTGGTATCATTAGATTGCATGGTGTGCCGAAGTCGATCATTTCGGATCGAGATCCGAGATTACTTCGAGGTTGTGGAAGGGTCTTCAGGATGCGTTAGGTTCGGAGCTGAAGCTCAGTTCGGCGTTTCATCCCCAGACCGATGGACAGTCCGAGAGGACTATCCAGACGCTCGAGGATATGTTGAGAGCGTGTGTTCTGGATTGGAAGGATGATTGGGAGCGTCATTTACCTCTTGTGGAGTTCGCATACAACAACAGCTTTCATGCTAGTATTGGTATGGCTCCATTCGAGGCGTTGTATGGTAGGCCCTGCAGATCTCCGTTATGTTGGGAGGAGACTGGTGATAGGCAGTTGATCGGACCGGAGTTAGTTCAGGAAACTTCGGATAAGATCCAGCTTATCAGGAAGAGGCTTGTTGCGGCACAGGATAGGCAGAAGAGTTATGCCGACAACAGGAGAAAGGATTTGGAGTTCGAGGTTGGCGATCATGTCTTCTTGAAGATATCGCCTACTCGTGGTGTCGTAGATTTGGCAGGCATAGCAAGCTAAGCCCTAGATTCATTGGCCCATATGAGATTCTCAGACGTTTGGGCAGCGTGGCGTATGAGCTAGCATTACCCCCAGCTTTGGCTAGCGTTCACCCTGTATTCCACGTATCTATGCTCAGGAAGTATGTCCGAGATCCGTCTCATGTGATTAGTCATGAGCCAGTGGAGATCCAGCCAGATCTTTCGTATGTCGAGCAACCAGTAGCTATTCTTGACCGGAAGGTTCAGCATCTCCGGAACAAGAGTATTGCGTCGGTGAAAGTTCTCTGGCGGAACTTCTCACGAGAGGAGGCTACTTGGGAGCTTGAGGATGCGATGAAGAAGAAGTATCCCCTTTTGTTTGAGTAGTGTCGTTCTAACTTCGAGGACGAAGTTTCTTTAAGGGGGAGAGGGTGTAAGGCCCTCGAATTTCCGTCGCATTAATTGTATTTGTATGTGTATATTTGTGCTTGTGTATGTATATACATATTTACGTACGTATTAATTAGTACAATTACGTGTGCATGTGTTTATACTAGATGTAAATAATGCATGTATTGAATGGTGATAGTATGGATACATTACCATATACATATTGCATGTATATATGCATGGCATGCATAGTTTTCTGCATGTTTAGAGTTCTGGCCGAAGGCCAGATTGGCGTCAACCCCTAGCCGTTGAGGTGGTGTCAGCGTCCACCCATGGACGCCAACACTAATCCTGGCGTCTAACGATGTGGACGCCTATTTCTCTGACCTGCATGCGTTGCAGAGCCAGAAATTCGGAAACAAGGAAGCTCACCCATTGGGGAGCTGTCCCCAACGGCTCTGAGAGCCATCTTGTCACCCTGTGAGTGGGAGAGAGGCCTCCCATATGTCTGAACCCGGATCTGCCTTCCCCAACCCTCTCTTCACCCTTTGCAAGAGAGAAACAAGAGGAGAAAACCCTAGCTTCTGAGCTGTGAGAAAACCCCACTTTGCACCCAAAAATCTGACCCTCTGAAGCTGGATCCGGCCATCTTCCACGACAAGAAGCTAGCTGGAGTGAAGGAGAAGACTTCCCCGGCCGTACCTTGGAGCCATCTTCATCCAAGAGCCCGGAGGAAGGAGATCTTGGAGGACATTTTGCACTTCTTGGGACAGCCCAAGGAGAGCTTCTCCGAGCATTTAGATCCATTGGAGCAATTTCTAAAAGGCAAGTGACCCTACCATAAGGTTCCGTATGAGTCTAGGACGGTTTTAACATTTTTGTGTATTTTTCTTCGTGTCCTTGACCCCCACATTCACCCTATCTTGAGAGCTCGGGTCTGTGTTCTACACAGACCTGCATTAACGGCAAGGTCCCTGGACGCTGAGATCATGATTGGCGTCCATCGACCATGCCGCTGACACTGAGTTAGCGGCCAGAGACCGCCGCCGAGTTCATCTGGACAGAACAGTAAACTGTTCTGCCCTCTTATACGATTATTTTCGATGGTTTTCCGTGATGAGGATATATGGTAACCCTATACACTATGTATACTGGTAAATGTGGTGTGTGGATGAGTGTGATGTGTGGTGGTGAATGTTAGAGATTATCATCCCATGAAATTTCAAGCATGATTTGTTGATGGTTCTTGCCAATCCATGTTTTATGATTAGGACTAGTCTGAGTGCCCTAAGTTTTGTCAGATCATGAAGTTAGTGGATCAGTGTATGTGTACTCAAATCTTGATAAATTGTCCATGCTTGCATAAATTGCTATTAATTTAGTTCGGTAAATAAAAAGGCATGCAAGAAAGAATTGTTGTGATCGATCTATGGTTGTATGATTTAGGGTAATTCTGTATTTTCAGATCATGCATATAACAGTAGTCTCTGTTCAAACAGTAAGTGGCAAAAATGTATGATGGTGTTTAGCTCCATGTCAACTTAAATTATGAATAGCATGCTAAATAGGTATTTGATTTTCTGTAAATTCCATGTAGCTCAAAAAATCTGAAAAATTGAATGTATGATCTTGAACCCGAAAATACCATGTGGTTAAATTTTCAGGTCATTTGGACCAGCATATAGGAGTTATGCATTTTTCCATGTGAAATGTAAAAATTTATGCATGTCATCGTAAAGTGATTAGATATCGTTTAAACCCAACCTGATTGGTGAATTTACTGTGTGTTAAACTCCTGAAATCTGTAGTGTCATGTCAGGAAAACAGAGATATGCATGCGAGTGAGAAAGTGAATGAGATGAAAATGATATGTGTAAAACCATGTGTAAAATCGGTAAAATGTGTAAATGTGTAACTGTGCCGATGTGACACTGCTTCCGTAGAGGGCAGTGGAACTGTATCAGGGAAAAGTCCCCCTGAGAAAGTTCAATGTGTAAGTGACCCTAAGGGCATTAGGGGAAATCCTGGAGGTGGACAAGTACCACTGGTTAGGGTGGAGACTTGTTCTCCCGGTCTGCGCAGTCCAAGAGTCGCCATTGGAATGCCTAGATGGCGTCTATGTGTAATGTGATGTGTATATGTCCTTCTTTGGTGGTTTGGACTATGTGTCACGGCACCTAAAATGTGAATGTGTAATGTGTATGTGTTCATGTGTTAATGTGTAAGTGAACAATGTGAAATGTGTATGTGCAAAGTGCAACCATGTGAATTGAAACTTGTGTAAAGAAAATGTGAAACTAAAAATGTGAGAATATGACATTGAAATCCATGTGAACAAATCTGAAACCATGTGAAATCAGTAATTTCATGTTGTTATCATTATGTTTATATGTGCGAAAATGTCTAGAATCTATGTTACGGATAATTGATGAGCACGTGTACAAAATAGCATGATTGGTTGTTCACATAGTATGTTTTAAACATATTGTAGCTCTCATGTGTAGGTTTACAGCCATTAAACCATGTGAAACCAGCAACTTAAAGCATGTGAAAATGTCTATGTATGTGTTTAAAAAAATGTAAGATCCATACTAGTTGTGTTTTCCCTTCATATATGCACAGTGTTCATGTTGGTAGCTCTCATGTCTTGGTTCTTTAAAGGCAAAATTTCACAAGTAAATGGAATAGAGAGCATGTGATAGGTAAGTTTTATTCTTAGAAATCTGAAAGCATGATCCATGTATTAAATTGTAGAACTTTCATGATAGGTTGCAACTTTCAAATGACTAGCATGTCATGTGTTGAAATTTGTGAATGTGCATGTAGAAACCGCTATGACTTATACGTGTATGTTATGAGTAGTGTTGCTTGCTGAGTCTTTAAGACTCACTCCTTGCTTCGGCGTACAGGTATAGACAGTGACGAGACTCTCGTGGAGGAGACGGTAGAGACGGACTCCGAACGCGGAGTTTAGATTGTTGGAGCAGTTGCACCCTTTTTGCTTTCATAGTATGTAAAAGCGACATTGTACTAGAACTATCATGAGAAAATTGTATAAGTGTGGACATTGTGTACTTAAATTTCAGCAATTTAATTATGTCAACTTTTAGCTCTTAATGTAAATTGCAAATCTCATGTTGTTAATGTGGATAATGAATGAATGAAGACAGTTGTCTTTTACTTCCGCTACTCTGTTCGTATATTCGCGTGTATCTAGCTGTTTGTATCGTTTGGGTAAATGTCCCACTGTGAGGACTCTTGCTATACCGACGTGGGTTGGTATAACCGTACCGGTATAATGAGGGCCGTCCCAGAGATTGGTATCAGAGATGCCGGTTGAGATTGCACATGAATATACCTAAGTCATCATCCCCATTGCATGCTAAGTATGTCCACATGTGTAGAAAACACTAATAATAAGTTAAGATAGATAAGAAAATGGTTAGAAAACTTAGTAACCTAGCTCTAATAGTGGCTGAAATTTTATTACAGCCATGGCTTTGAGAGGTAGGCGTGGTGGAGCGTCGGCCCGTGAGGACGAGCCGCGACGTGATGAGCAGGCGGAGCAACAGGCCCCGGCACCACGAGGCCCTGTACTTCCCCCACCGCCGCCTGTGGATTACGGAGTATTCATGCAAGGTCTGGTGCAAGCCATGCAGACGCAGGCTCATACCCAGGCAGCACTCCAGGCACAGTTGGAGGCCCAGGTAGAATAATGAAACAACTAGTAGTTGCTATTTAAATTGCATGATATTGCGTTTATTGTGTATTGCCTATTGTTTAATGTAGCAGGCTCAGGCACCAGCTCAGGACCATGGTGGACCTCCCATCATGGAGCGATTCAAGATGATGACCCCACCCTCTTTTAAGGGGGAGAGTGATCCATTAATGGCAGAAAGTTGGTTAAGGCAGACAGAGAAAATCTTCCGAGCCATCAGGTGCCCTGATGAGGATAAGGTGACATTAGCCACCTACATGCTACAGGTAGACTTTTGATTTTGTATGTTTGTATGTTCTGCTTAATTTAGAATTTGTTAGTTGGTGCTTATGAAGGTGTATTGCAGGAGAGAGCGGATGTATGGTGGTCCTCCCTACTACGTACACGCTTTGAGGACGGAGCAGTAGGCATGGCGTGGGACGCGTTCGTGAGGCTCTTTCAAGCCAAGTTCGTCCAGAGCATATCCTGGACAAAATGGAGCTGGAATTTCTCTCCCTGACGCAAGGCTCCATGAAGTGCTTGTGACGACCCTTATTATACCGGTACGGTTATACCAACCCACGTCGGTATAGTAGAGGGTATCACAGTGGGACATTTACGCAAACACTATCACATGATTGAGATATACACAAATATAAATACAGAGTTGCGGAAGTAAAAGAACCATGTCTTTCGTTTCATTCATCATCCACATTTAACATACACGATCCAAATAACAATTCAATAGACGAAACTTTCATAATTGAAATTAAACCAAACTACATTGTCCACAAGATTAAAGTTCTACATTTAATACATAATTTGTCCATATTTACAAAATGATAACTCTAATACAAGCTACAATTTACATACTATGAAACAAAAAGGACACAACGTCAACTCCACAAGCTACTCTCTACGCTTGGAGTCGCTCTCCACGGTCTCCTCCAAAAGTGTGTCACCAACTAAACCTGTACGCCGAAGCAAGGAGTGAGTCTAAAAGACTCAGCAAGTAACTCCATACACATCATTCATGCATACATCATAGTAGGTTCTACTATTTCAATTTGCAAGGCAACATACAGCATGCTTGAACATTAATAAGAGACAACTATCATGGTATTTCTACAAAATCAAAACACATGGTACATGGTTTAAGATGTTTCAAATAACACTTCCTATCACGTGCTTTCTACTCATTTAATCACATGAAGACTATACTTCCAATTTGACTATAACATGATAGCAATTTACATGGGATTCTGCACATTCCTGCACAGGCTAACTACCAATTCACATGTATTAAGGTTGCTGTTTTGACATGGAATTAGAATATCATAGCATGAATTATCGTCTCACACTCTAACATATTCACTTCACATAGTTACACATTCCCATATTTCACATGGTTCATTTTTCACCCATTACACATGCACACATGTTCACATTTCACCTTTTACACATATATACATTCACATTTCACATGTTACACATATTCACATTCACATTTCACATTTTATTTTGCCGTGACACATAGTCCAAACCACCACTAGAAGGACACATGACATAACACATAACACATAGCACATCACCTAGGCAATACAGTGATGACTCTTGGCACTGCGCAGACCGGGAGAACACGTCTCCACCCTAACCAGTGGTACTTGTCCACCTCCAGGATTTCATCCTAATGCCCTTAGGATATCTTAACACATTGAACCTTCTCATGGGGACCTTTCCATGATACAGTTCCACAGCCCTCTATGGAAGCAGTGTCACACACGGCACATTTTACACATTACACATTCCGATTAACACACGTTTTACATATGATATTCACACTTTCTTATTTATACACATGGTTCTGTTCTTCCCTAGCATGATGCCACTAATAACAGAAATCAAGCATTTAGTAGCTCTCATGGATTAATTGGAACGCACCTCATTTAACCTTAATCATAGTACATGTATTTATAACTCATTTTCACATGGAAATCTCATAGTGTAGGCTACTGTTATCCAATTTTCCTAAAAATTTAACCACATGCTGTTTTCGGGTATAAGAACACACATACAAATTTTCACAATTTTCTGAATTCACATGCATTTATAGAAATTAAAACATTCAGTTTCATGCCATTCATAAACTAAGCTAACATAGATCATAACATGGATTTCAGATTTGATCATGCACAGGCATGAACCACACATACATATTGGCACAAGAATTTTTTTTTCCAAATTTATTTCCCATCACACGATTTACTAAAATTTTCACAAGGTCTACACATGCTTTCTATTTCTCATTGTAGGAATTATAAAAATTCGCATGAATATGGAAAATTTCCCAAGTTTGCAGGGCATGGACTGATACATATAAACATGGTTCATAAAATTCTACCGCATTTAATTCCTCAGAAATCATGAGAACAAAATTAAACATGCATAATCTCTTTCCTACACATGCCTTCCAATAATTCTAATAAATTATGCCATCTACAGAAAAATACAGAAATTTTCACACACATCACATTATCTATTTTACATAGCATATAAAATTTACATTATATCCTCATACGTAGAAATCCGGAAATTAAAGATATAGGGCAGAACAGTTCACTATTCTGTCAAGAAGAACTTAACGGCATAGTCTGGCCGTCCAACAAAGTAAACGGCAATATCGTTGGCCGTCAACGGAAGATCTTGACGGCGAGGGATCTTGCCGTCAAGTTCGGGCCTGTGCAAAAACACAGTCCGAGCTTCAAAGAATGGTGAATGTAGGGGATCCAGGACACGAGGAAAATCCATAAAAATGATAGAAACCTCTTAGACACATACATGGACAAGGTGCAAGGGTTACTTGCCTTTGGAAAAACTCCTAAAGGGATCAAAATGGTCGGAGAAGCTCTCCTTGGGCAGTCCCAAGAAGCCTCCAAGATGCCTCCACTCCGGCTTCTGTGATGCTCCCCTCTGCAACCCAGGGCCGGGGATGTGCAGCCGGATGTGTTGTCTCCCTCCTTGTCGAAGTAGATCTCCGGATGAAGCCTTGGATCGCCGGATCAAAGCCTCCAAACTCCAAGTTTTCTCACAGGTTCTAGGGTTTTTGTTTTTCTCCTTACAAAGAGCCAAGAGAGCTCTTGGAGGGGGGGGGGGGTTTTGCCACAAGGGCCATTTTAGAGAGGACCCCTCACCCACGCAGGGGTCGGTGGGAAGGTCGGGGTAGCCGTTGGGGTGGTTGGCATCTCCAATCAAAGGCATGGCACACTATGCTGCTGCAGACTGGTCTGTCAGGACATAGACGTCCACCTATATGGCTGTCTATTCAATATTAGACGTCCACCGATATGGACGTTAACAATAAGTGAACGTCCATTAATGTTGACGTCGACTAACCCTTCGGCCAGAACCCAAAACCATGCAAAACCCTAATTTCTCCTAAGTTCATGCATGCAATACGTAGGTATAATATACACTATTCACATCATGCAATTAACCACGCATATATTTGAGTATATACACACATACCTAGTGCTTACACAATAATTATATATAATACTTACATGATAATGCATATACATACACAAGCATAAAATTGCACACAATAAAATAATAAGGACAAAATTCGAGGGTCTTACACTTCTCCCCCTAAAAAAAAACTTCGTCCTCGAAGTTAGGACAACACTACTCAAACAAAAGGGGATACTTCTTCGTCATCGCATCCTCAAGCTCCCAAGTAGCCTCCTCCCGCGAGAAGTTACGCCATAGAACTTTCACCGGCGCAATACTCTTGTTCCGGAGGTGCTGAACCTTCCGGTCAAGGATAGCTACTGGTTGCTCCACATACGACAGATCTGGCTGGATCTCCACTGGCTCGTGACCAATAACATGAGATGGATCTCGGACATACTTCCTGAGCATAGATACGTGGAAAACGGGGTGAACACTAGCCAAAGCTGGGGGTAAAGCTAGCTCATAAGCCACGTCACCCAATCGTCTGAGAATCTCATACGGGCCAATGAATCTAGGGCTCAACTTACTATGCCTGCCAAACCTGACGACACCACGCGTAGGCGATATCTTCAAGAAGACATGATCACCTACCTCGAACTCTAGATCCTTCCTCCTGTTGTCGGCATAGCTCTTTTGTCTATCCTGAGCCGCAACAAGCCTCCTCCTAATCAACTGGATCTTATCCGAAGTCTCCTGAACTAACTCCGGACCAATCAGCTGTCTATCGCCAGTCTCCTCCCAACACAAAGGAGATCTGCAAGGCCTACCGTACAACGCCTCAAATGGAGCCATACCAATACTCACATGAAAGCTGTTGTTATAAGCGAACTCCACAAGAGGTAAATGGCGCTCCCAATCATCCTTCCAATCCAGCACACACGCTCTTAACATATCCTCGAGCGTCTGGATAGTCCTCTCGGACTGTCCATCAGTCTGGGGATGAAATGCCGAACTGAGCTTCAGCTCCGAACCTAAAGCATCTTGAAGACCTTTCCACAACCTCGAAGTAAATCTAGGATCTCGATCCGAAATGATCGACTTCAGCACACCATGCAACCTAATGACACTACTAACATACAGTCTAGCTAAACTCTCAACCGACTGCTTCTTCCTCATAGGTAAGAAATGCGCAGTCTTCGAGAATCTATCTACGACTACCCAAATCGAGTCATTACCCCGTCTAGATCGAGGCAATCCCGAAACAAAATCCATAGTGACAGCTTCCCACTTCCATACTGGGATATCCATCTTCTGCATAAGGCCAGATGGTCGCTGCCGCTCGGCTTTCACTTGCTGGCATACTAAACACCTAGACACATAATCCGCTACATCCTTCTTCATGCCAGACCACCAAAAAGATCTCTTCAGATCCTGGTACATCTTAGTGTTACTCGGATGAATAGAGAATCTCGACCTATGAGCCTCTGCTAATACGTGCTCACGGACATCCACAATGTCAGGAACACACACACGGTGATGGAACCTAATCACGCCGTCCTCATCACGGGCAATGCCTGCCTTGCCCACCAACTCTAGGAGTCTAGGGTCGGCTTTCTGTTGCTCGATCACCTCATCCAAAATAGAGGACCTAACGGACAACTGAGCCACAAAAGCCTGACATAAGGGCTCTAACTCGGTCATCGCACACGATGCATCCTCCAACATCTTCCAATCCCGCTGGAGCGAAGACCTCCTCCTGCTAAGAGCATCCGCTACGACGTTCACCTTCCCAGGGTGATACTGAAGGTCGAAGTCATAGTCCTTGAGGAACTCAATCCATCTCCTCTGCCTCAGGTTTAATTCCTTTTGGGAGAAAAGATACCTCAAGCTCTTATGGTCGGTAAACACCTCAAATCTGACACCGTAAAGATAGTGCCTCCAGATCTTTAGTGCATGAACCACGGACGCAAGCTCTAAATCATGAGTCGGATAGTTCCTCTCATGCTCCTTCAACTGACGAGAAGCATAAGCCACTACCCTTTCATGCTGCATCAATACACAACCAAGGCCAATCCGAGACGCATCCGTGTAGATAGCAAAACCCTCTACACCGCTCGCAAGACCAACACCGGAGCTGACGTGAGTTTAGTCTTCAATAGTTGAAAACTACTCTCACACTTCTCGACCACACAAACTTCACTCCCTTCCGGGTCAGCTGAGTCAATGGGGCGGCGATGGATGAAAATCCCTCAATGAATCGCCGATAGTAACCAGCCAAACCAACGAAACTACGAATCTCCGAAGGGGTCTGGGGAACCTCCCAATCCATAACTGCCTGGACCTTCGCTGGATCAACTGCTACACCAGCGCCGGAGATCACATGCCCGAGAAAATGAACCTCGCGCAACCAGAAATCGCACTTGCTGAATTTAGCATACAGCTTGTGCTCACGAAGAACCTCTAACACTACCCTCAAATGCTGACGGTGTGTGGCCTCATCCGGAGAGTAGACCAACACGTCATCTATAAAAACCACCACAAAGCTATCTAGATAAGGTCGGAATACCCTGTTCATGAGATCCATGAACGCTGCAGGGGCATTGGTCAATCCAAAAGGAAGGACCAAGAACTCATAATGTCCATAACGAGTCCTAAAGGCTATCTTGGACACATCCTCACTCCTAATCCTCAACTGATGATAGCCAGAACGCAAATCAATCTTGGAAAAGACTGAAGCATTCTGCAGCTGGTCAAACAGATCATCAATACGAGGCAAGGGATACATGTTCTTCACAGTCACTTGGTTCAGCTTCCTATAATCGATGCACAACCTAAGTGATCCATCCTTCTTCTTTACGAACAATACAGGTGCGCCCCAAGGTGAAACACTAGGGCGTATAAATCCCTTATCTAACAATTCTTGCAACTGCCTCCTCAGCTCGGCTAACTCCGCAGGTGCCATCCGATATGGAGCCTTCGAGATAGGAGAGGTGCCAGGAAGCAACTCTATAGTAAACTCTATCTCTCTACTCGGTGGCAATCCAGACAACTCATCGGGAAAGACGTCCGGAAAATCCTGCACTACCTCGATCTCTACAAGAGTAGGTGACTCACCAGTCTCAGGTACTAATACCACGCTGGCCAGAAACGCGTCACAACCCTTGCTTACCATGCGCATCACCTTCATGGCAGAGATAACCAACTTTCCCGCCAAGTTCCTTGGCAAGGGATGAGAGAACTCGTCCTCACCAGGAATGCGGAAAACAATCCTCTTCCCACGACAATCTACTAATGCATAGTGCTCCTCTAGCCAATCCAGACCAAGAATAGCATCATAGTCTTTCATCTTCAGCAAGTAGAAGCACCCATCTAAAATCCTATCTTCAATGCACACAGGTAGCGACGGAATACACTTCCTAGTCGATACCGTACCCGTAGGGGTGTGCACAGACAAAGGGACCTCTAACTCCTCAGCCTCTATGCCTGACTCTACAGCTAACTGCCTAGCAAACCGCTCGGAAATGAACGAGTGAGTGGCACCCGTATCAAACAAAACCCGAGCGTACACACCCATGAAAAGAATCGTACCTTCCGTAACATGCTCTGCCTGCTCGGCGTCCTCTCGTGCTAAAGTAAACACTCGAGCCGGGGCTCGAGGCCTTCCTGGTCGTCCTGTCGCTGGCGCTGCTGCTGCTACTGGGGCTGGTCCACGCTGGACTCCCTGCTGAAGTCTGGGGCAATCCTTGATCTTGTGGTTGCTACTCCCACACTTTAGGCATTTGCCCGCTATCTTCCAACATTCCGTACCACCATGTGCCCTTCCACAGTGAGGGCACTCCTTCTTGTCACCAGAGGAACGTACAGAAGGTACCTGAGTGTTGCTGACTACCACAGGGCGCTGTGGTGACTGGTATGCTGCTCTCCTCTTGTCCTGTCGCTGGAAAGTGGCTGCTGGTCTCTTCTGCGAAGCCTTCTTCTCCTCAAGGTACCGCTCCATCTCGCCTTCCTGCCTACAAGCAGCGCTAAGGGCTTCGTCCAGGGTACGATGATCAAACGCTAAGCCTCGTCCTCAGTGATGGCTTAAGGCCCATCACAAACTTCTTCGCCTTCCTGCGCTCATCAGCCACTATATGAGGTGCATACTTAGATAGTTCTGCAAACCTGGCCTCGTACTCGAGTACGGTCATAGAGCCCTGAGTCAAAGTGAGGAACTCCTGCTCCATCCTGTCCTGGATGTGCTCGGGGACGAACTTGGCCCGAAAGAGCCTCACGAACTCGTCCCAAGCAACATCAATCGCACCGTCCTCAAATCGTGTACGTAGTAATGAAGCCCACCACACATCAGCTCTCTCCTGCAACATAACCTTTATAAGCACTACTAAACAACTTCAACTTAACAGGGAATAGGAAACACATAACTAACACATACCTGTAGCATGTAGGTGGCTAAAGTAACCTTGTCCTCATCCACACACCTGATGGCCCGGAAGATCTTCTCGATCTCCCTCATCCAGCTTTCTGCTATTAAAGGGTCGCTCTCCCCCTTAAAAGAGGGTGGGGTCATCCTCTTGAATCGCTCCATGATGGAAGGTCCACCATGGTCCTGAGCTGGTGCCTGAGCCTGCTACATTAAACAATAATAATACACAATAAACACAATATCATACAATTTAAATAGAAACTACTTAGTTGTTTTATTAATCTACCTGGGCCTCCAACTGTGCCTGGAGTGCTGCCTGGGTATGAGCCTGAGTTTGCATGACTTGCACTAATCCTTGCATGAAGACTCCATAATCCACTGGCGGTGGTGGGGGAAGCACAGGACCCTGTGGGGCCGGGGCCTACTGCTCTGCTCGCTCCTCACGCCTCTGCTCGTCGTCGCGAGCTGGCACACCTCCACGTCGTCCACGGGAAGCCATGGCTGTAATAAAAATTCAGCCACCAATTAGAACTAGGTTACTAAGTTTTCTAACCATTTTCTTATCTATTTTCCATTCATTATTAGTCGTTTCTACCCATGTGGACAATCTATAAGATTTAGCATGCAATGGGGATGATGATTCATGTATATTTATGTAAGATCTCAATCGGTCGCTCTGATACCAATCTCTGTGACGACCCTTATTATACCGGTACGGTTATACCAACCCACGTCAGTATAGTAGAGGGTATCACAGTGGGACATTTACCCAAACACTATCACATGATTGAGATATACACAAATATAAATACAGAGTAGCGGAAGTAAAAGAACCATGTCTTTCGTTTCATTCATCATCCACATTTAACATACACGATCCAAATAACAATTCAAAAGATGAAACTTTCATAATTGAAATTAAACCAAACTACATTGTCCACAAGATTAAAGTTCTACATTTAATACATAATTTGTCCATATTTACAAAATGATAACTCTAATACAAGCTACAATTTACATACTATGAAACAAAAAGGACACAACGTCAACTCCACAAGCTACTCTCCACGCTCGGAGTCGCTCTCCACGGTCTCCTCCAAAAGTGTGTCACCAACTAAACCTGTACGCCGAAGCAAGGAGTGAGTCTAAAAGACTCAGCAAGTAACTCCATACACATCATTCATGCATACATCATAGTAGGTTCTACTATTTCAATTTGCAAGGCAACATACAGCATGCTTGAACATTAATAAGAGACAACCTATCATGGTATTTCTACAAAATCAAAACACATGGTACATGGTTTAAGATGTTTCAAATAACACTTCCTATCACATGCTTTCTACTCATTTAATCACATGAAGACTACACTTCCAATTTGACTATAACATGATAGCAATTTACATGGGATTCTGCAATTCCTGCACAGGCTAACTACCAATTCACATGTATTAAGGTTGCTGTTTTGACATGGAATTAGAATATCATAGCATGAATTATCGTCTCACACTCTAACATATTCACTTCACATAGTTACACATTCCCATATTTCACATGGTTCATTTTTCACCCATTACACATGCACACATGTTCACATTTCACCTTTTACACATATATACATTCACATTTCACATCTTACACATATTCACATTCACATTTCACATTTTATTTTGCCGTGACACATAGTCCAAACCACCACTAGAAGGACACATCACATAACACATAACACATAGCACATCACCTAGGCAATACAGTGATGACTCTTGGCACTGCGCAGACCGGAGAACACGTCTCCACCCTAACCAGTGGTACTTGTCCACCTCCAGGATTTCATCCTAATGCCCTTAGATATCTTAACACATTGAACCTTCTCATGGGGACCTTTCCATGATACAGTTCCACAGCCCTCTATGGAAGTAGTGTCACACACGGCACATTTTACACATTACACATTCCGATTAACACACGTTTTACATATGATATTCACACTTTCTTATTTATACACATGGTTCTGTTCTTCCCTAGCATGATGCCACTAATAACAGAAATCAAGCATTTAGTAGCTCTCATGGATTAATTGGAACGCACCTCATTTAACCTTAATCATGGTACATGTATTTATAACTCATTTTCACATGGAAATCTCATAGTGTAGGCTACTGTTATCCAATTTTCCTGAAAATTTAACCACATGCTGTTTTCGGGTATAAGAACACACATACAAATTTTCACATTTTTCTGAATTCACATGCATTTATAGAAATTAAAACATTCAGTTTCATGCCATTCATAAACTAAGCTAACATAGATCATAACATGGATTTCAGATTTGATCATGCACAGGCATGAACCACACATACATATTGGCATAAGAAATTTTTTTTTCAAATTTATTTCCCATCACACGATTTACTAAAATTTTCACAAGGTCTACACATGCTTTCTATTTCTCATTGTAGGAATTATAAAAATTCGCATGAATATGGAAAATTTCCCAAGTTTGCAGGGCATGGACTGATACATATAAACATGGTTCATAAAATTCTACAGCATTTAATTCCTCAGAAATCATGAGAACAAAATTAAACATGCATAATCTCTTTCCTACACATGCCTTCCAATAATTCTAATAAATTATGCCATCTACAGAAAAATACAAAAATTTTCACACACATCACATTATCTATTTTACATAGCATATAAAATTTACATTATATCCTCATACGTAGAAATCCGGAAATTAAAGATATAGGGCAGAACAGTTCACTGTTCTGTCAAGAAGAACTTAACGACATAGTCTGGCCGTCCAACAAAGTAAACGGCAATATCGTTGGCCGTCAAGGGAAGATCTTGACGGCGAGGGATCTTGCCGTCAAGTTCGGGCCTGTGCAAAAACACAGTCCGAGCTTCAAAGAATGGTGAATGTAGGGGATCCAGGACACGAGGAAAATCCATAAAAATGATAGAAACCTCTTAGACACATACATGGACAAGGTGCAAGGGTTACTTGCCTTTGGAAAAACTCCTAAAGGGATCAAAATGGTCGGAGAAGCTCTCCTTGGGCAGTCCCAAGAAGCCTCCAAGATGCCTCCACTCCGGCTTCTGTGATGCTCCCCTCTGCAACCCAGGGCCGGGGATGTGCAGCCGGATGTGTTGTCTCCCTCCTTGTCGAAGTAGATCTCCGGATGAAGCCTTGGATCGCCGGATCAAAGCCTCCAAACTCCAAGTTTTCTCACAGGTTCTAGGGTTTTTGTTTTTCTCCTTACAAAGAGCCAAGAGAGCTCTTGGAGGGGAGGGGGGGGGTTTGCCACAAGGGCCATTTTAGAGAGGACCCCTCACCCACGCAGGGGTCGGTGGGAAGGTCGGGGTAGCCGTTGGGGTGGTTGGCATCTCCAATCAAAGGCATGGCACACCATGCTGCTGCAGACTGGTCTGTCAGGACATAGACGTCCACCTATGTGGCTGTCTATTCAATATTAGACGTCCACCGATATGGACGTTAACAATAAGTGAACGTCCATTAATGTTGACGTCGACTAACCATTCGGCCCGAACCCAAAACCATGCAAAACCCTAATTTCTCCTAAGTTCATGCATGCAATACGTAGGTATAATATACACTATTCACATCATGCAATTAACCACGCATATATTTGAGTATATGCACACATACCTAGTGCTTACACAATAATGTATATATAATACTTACATGATAATGCATATACATACACAAGCATAAAATTGCACACAATAAAATAATAAGGATAAAATTTGAGGGTCTTACAGTACTGGAATACGAGGCAAGGTTTTCTGAACTTTCTAAGTATGCACCGCATATTGTAGAGGATGAGCGCAGGAAGACGAAGAAATTTGTGATGGGACTCAAGCCATCACTGCGGACGAGACTCGTGGCGTTTGACCACCGCACATTGGACGAGGCCCTCAGTGCTGCTGCAGGCAGGAGGGAGAAATGGAGCAATATCTGGAGGAAAAGAAGGCTTCGCAGAAGAGGCCGGCAACGACGTTCCAGCGGCAGTATAAGAAGAAAATGGTGTACCAGACACCGCAGCGATCCGTAACAGTCAACAACTCTCAGGTACCTTCTGTACGTTCCCCTGGTGTGAAGAAAGAGTGTCCCCATTGCGGGAAGACACATGGTGGTTTCGAGTGTTGGTTGGTAGCGAGTAGATGCTTGAAGTGCGGGAGCAGCGACCACAAGATCAAGGATTGCCCAAGACTTCAACAGGGAGCTCAGCGTGGAGCGCCAGCCCCAGCAGTAGCGGCAGCCGCGCCAGCTACAGGAAGACCAGGAAGGCCTTGAGCCCCAGCTCGAGTGTTTGCTTTAGCTCGCGAGGACGCCGAGCAGGTGGAGCATGTCACCGAAGGTATGGTTTTGCTTTTAGGTGTGCACGCTCAGGTTTTGTTTGATACGGGTGCTACTCACTCATTCATTTCCGAGCGGTTTGCTAGGAAGTTAGCCCTAGAGTCAGGCGTAGAGTCTGAAGATTTAGAGGTCCCCTTGTCTGTGCACACCCCTGCGGGTACGGTATCGACTAGGAAGTGCATTCCGTCGTTACCTGTGTGCATTGAGGATAGAATCCTAGATGGGTGTTTCTTCTTGCTAAAGATGAAGGACTATGATGCTATACTTGGTCTGGATTGGCTAGAGGAGCACTATGCGTTAGTGGATTGTCGTCGAAAGAGGATTGTTTTCCGCATTCCTGGTGAGGACGAGTTCTCTCATCCCTTGCCAAGGAACTTGGCTAGAAAGTTAGTCATCTTTGCCATGAAGGTGATGCGCATGGTAAACAAGGGTTGTGACGCTTTTTTTGCCAGCGTGGTGTTAGTGCCAGAGGCTGACGAGTCACTTACTCTTGCGGAGATTGAGGTAGTGCAGGATTTTACAGATGTCTTTCCTGATGACTTGTCTGGATTGCCACCGGATAGAGAGATAGAGTTTACTATAGAGTTGCTTCCGGACACCTCTCCTATCTCGAAGGCTCCATATCGGATGGCACCTGCAGAGTTAGCCGAGTTGAGGAGGCAGTTGCAGGAGTTGCTTGATAAGGGATTTATTCGCCCTAGTGTTTTCCCTTGGGGTGCACCTGTATTATTCGTCAAGAAGAAAGACGGGTCACTTAGGTTGTGTATTGACTATAGGAAGTTGAACCAAGTGACTGTGAAGAACAGGTATCCCTTACCTCGCATTGATGATTTGTTTGACCAGTTGCGAGAGGCATCAGTCTTTTCTAAGATTGACTTGCGATCTGGTTATCATCAGTTGAGGATTCAGAGTGAGATTGTGTCCAAGACAGCATTTAGAACCCGTTATGGACATTATGAGTTCTTGGTTCTTCCTTTCAGATTGACCAACGCCCCTGCAGCTTTCATGGATCTCATGAACCGGGTGTTTAGGCCGTATTTAAATAGCTTTGTCGTAGTGTTTATTGACGATGTGTTGGTCTATTCTCCGGATGAGGCCACCCACCGTCAGCATTTGAGGTTAGTGATAGAGGTTCTTCGTAAGCACAAGCTGTATGCAAAATTCAGCAAGTGCGATTTTGGTTGCGCGAGGTTCATTTCCTCGGGCACGTTATCTCCGGCGATGGTGTTGCAGTTGATCCAGCGAAGGTCCAGGTAGTTATTGATTGGGAGGTTCCCAAGACCCCTTCGGAGATTCGTAGTTTTATTGGGTTAGCTGGTTACTATCGGCGATTCATTGAGGGTTTCTCATCCATCGCCGCCCCCTTGACAAAACTAACCAGGAAGGGTGAGAGGTTCGTAGGGTCTGATGCATGTGAGCGTAGCTTCCAGCTATTGAAGGCTAAGCTTACTTCTACTCCGGTATTGGTATTGCCTAGTGGTCTAGAGGGCTTTGCCATTTATACGGATGCGTCTCAGATTGGTTTAGGCTGTGTGCTCATGCAGCAAGAAAGGGTAGTGGCTTATGCTTCTCGTCAGTTAAAGGAGCATGAGAGGAACTATCCGACTCATGATTTGGAGCTCGCAGCAGTGGTTCATGCACTAAAGATTGAGGCACTATCTTTATGGTGTCAGATTTGAGGTGTTTACTGACCACAAGAGCTTGAAGTATCTTTTCTCCCAAAAGGAATTAAACCTGAGGCAGAGAAGATGGATTGAGTTCTTGAAGGACTATGAGTTCGACCTTCAGTATCACCCTGGGAAGGCGAATGTCGTAGCCGATGCTCTTAGTAGAAAGAGGTATCCACTCCAACAGGATTGGAAGATGTTGGAGGATGCGGCGTACTCTATGACCGAGTTAGAGTCATCGCCGTGTCAGGCTTTTGTAGCTCAGTTATCCCTTAGATCCTCGGTTTTGGATGAGGTGATCGGGCAACAGGAAGCCGACCCTAGATTGTTAGAATTAGTGGGTAAGGTGGGCATTGCTCGTGATGAGGACAGTGTGATTAGATTTCAGCACCGTGTCTGTGTCTCTGATTTAGTAGATGTCCGTGAGCATGTGTTAGCGGAAGCTCATAGATCGCGATTCTCTATTCATCCGGGTAACACTAAGATGTATCAAGACCTGAAAAGATCATTTTGGTGGTCCGGCATGAAGAAAGATGTTGCGGATTATGTGTCTAGATGTCTAGTATGTCAGCAAGTGAAGGCCGAGCGACAGCGACCATCCGGCCTTATGCAGAGGATGGATATCCCAGTGTTGAAGTGGGAAGCTGTCACTATGGACTTTGTTTCGGGTTTGCCTCGATCTAGAAGGGGCAATGACTCGATTTGGGTAGTTGTAGATAGATTCTCGAAGACTGCCCATTTCTTGCCTATGAAGAAGAAGCAGTCAGTAGAGAGTTTAGCTAGATTGTATGTTAGTGGTATCATTAGATTGCATGGTGTGCCGAAGTCGATCATTTCGGATCGAGATCCGAGATTTACTTCGAGGTTGTGGAAGGGTCTTCAGGATGCGTTAGGTTCGGAGCTGAAGCTCAGTTCGGCGTTTCATCCCCAGACCGGTGGACAGTCCGAGAGGACTATCCAGACGCTCGAGGATATGTTGAGAGCGTGTGTTCTGGATTGGAAGGATGATTGGGAGCGTCATTTACCTCTTATGGAGTTCGCATACAACAACAACTTTAATGCTAGTATTAGTATGGCTCCATTCGAGGCATTGTATGGTAGGCCCTGCAGATCTCCGTTATGTTGGGAGGAGACTGGTGATAGGCAGTTGATCGGACCGGAGTTAGTTCAGGAAACTTCGGATAAGATCCAGCTTATCAGGAAGAGGCTTGTTGCGGCACAGGATAGGCAGAAGAGTTATGCCGACAACAAAAGAAAGGGTTTGGAGTTCGAGGTTGGCGATCATGTCTTCTTGAAGATATCGCCTACTCGTGGTGTCGTTAGATTTGGCAGGCATAGCAAGCTAAGCCCTAGATTCATTGGCCCATATGAGATTCTCAGACGTTTGGGCAGCGTGGCGTATGGGCTAGCATTACCCCCAGCTTTACCTAGCGTTCACCCTGTATTCCACGTATCTATACTCAGGAAGTATGTCTGAGATCCGTCTCATGTGATTAGTCATGAGCCAGTAGAGATCCAGCCAGATCTTTCGTATGTCGAGCAACCAGTAGCTATTCTTGACCGGAAGGTTCAGCACCTCTGGAACAAGAGTATTGCGTTGGTGAAAGTTCTTTGGCGGAACTTCTCACGAGAGGAGGCTACTTGGGAGCTTGAGGATTCGATGAAGAAGAATTATCCTCTTTTGTTTGAGTAGTGCCGTTCTAACTTTGAGGACAAAGTTTCTTTAAGGGGGAGAGGGTGTAAGGCCCTCGAATTTCCGTCGCATTAATTGTATTTGTATGTGTATATTTGTGCTTGTGTATGTATATACATATTTACGTACGTATTAATTAGTACAATTACGTGTGCATGTGTTTATACTAGATGTAAATAATGCATGTATTGAATGGTGATAGTATGGATACATTACCATATACATATTGCATGTATATATGCATGGCATGCATAGTTTTCTGCAAGATTTAGAGTTCTGGCCGAAGGCCAAATTGGCGTCAACCCCTAGCCGTTGAGGTGGTGTCAGCGTCCACCCATGAACGCCAACACTAATCCTGGCGTCTAACGATGTGGACGCCTATTTCTCTGACCTACATGCGTTGCAGAGCCATAAATTCCGGAAACAAGGAAGCTCACCCTTTGGGGAGCTGTCCCCAACGGCTCTGAGAGCCATCTTGTCACCCTGTGAGTGGGAGAGAGGCTTCCCCATATGTCTGAACCTGAATCTGCCTTCCCCAACCCTCTCTTCACCCTTTGCAAGAGAGAAACAAGAGGAGAAAACCCTAGCTTCTGAGCTGTGAGAAAATCCCCACTTTGCACCAAAAAATCTGACCCTCTGAAGCTGGATCTGGCCATCTTCCACGACAAGAAGCTAGATGGAGTGAAGGAGAATACTTCCCCGGCCGTACCTTGGAACCATCTTCATCCAAGAGCCCGGAGGAAGGAGATCTCGGTGGATATTTTGCACTTCTTGGGACAGCCCAAGGAGAGCTTCTCCGAGCATTTAGATCCATTGGAGCAATTTCTAAAAGGCAAGTGACCCTACCATAAGATTTCCGTATGAGTCTAGAATGGTTTTAACATTTTTGTGTATTTTTCTTCGTGTCCTTGACCCCCACATTCACCCTATCTTGAGAGCTCGGGTCTGTGTTCTGCACAGACCTGCATTAACGGCAAGGTCCCTGGATGCTGAGATCATGATTGGCGTCCATCGACCATGCCGCTGACACTGAGTTAGCAGCCAGAGACCGCCGCCGAGTTCATCTGGACAGAACAGTAAACTATTCTGCCCTCTTATACGATTATTTTCGATGGATTTTCCGTGATGAGGATATTTGGTAACCCTATACACTATGTATACTGGTAAATGTGGTGTGTGGATGAGTGTGATGTGTGGTGGTGAAAGTTAGAGATTATCAACCCATGAAATTTCAAGCATGATTTGTTGATGGTTCTTGCCAATCCATGTTTTATGATTAGGACTAGTCTGAGTGCCCTAAGTTTTGTCAGATCATGAAGTTAGTGGATCAGTGTATGTGTACTCAAATCTTGATAAATTGTCCATGCTTGCTTAAATTGCTATTAATTTCAGTTCGGTAAATAAAAAGGCTTGCAAGAAAGAATTGTTGTGATCGATCTATGGTTGTATGATTTAGGGTAATTCTATATTTTCAGATCATGCATATAACAGTAGTCTCTGTTCAGACAGTAAGTGGCAAAAATGTATGATGGTGTTTAGCTCCATGTCAACTTAAATTATGAATATCATGCTAAATAGGTATTTGATTTTCTGTAAATTCCATGTATCTCAGAAAAATCTGAGAAATTGAATGTATGATCTTGAACTCGAAAATACCATGTGGTTAAATTTTCAGGTCCTTTGGACCAGCATATAGGGAGTTATGCATTTTTCCATGTGAAATGTAAAAATTTATGCATGTCATCGTAAAGTGATTAGATATCGTTTAAACCCAACCTGATTGGTGAATTTACTGTGTGTTAAACTCCTGAAATCTGTAGTGTCATGTCAGGAAAATAGAGATATGCATGCGAGTGAGAAAGTGAATGAGATGAAAAATGATATGTGTAAAACCATGTGTAAAATCGGTAAAATGTGTAAATGTGTAACTGTGCCGATGTGACACTGCTTCCGTAGAGGGCAGTGGAACTGTATCAGGGAATAGTCCCCCTGAGAAAGTTTAATGTGTAAGTGACCCTAAGGGCATTAGGGGGAAATCCTGGAGGTGGACAAGTACCACTGGTTAGGGTGGAGACTTGTTCTCCCGGTCTGCGCAGTTCAAGAGTCGCCATTGGAATGCCTAGATGGCCTCTGTGTAATGTGATGTGTATATGTCCTTCTTTGGTGGTTTGGACTATGTGTCACGGCACCTAAAATGTGAATGTGTAATGTGTAATGTATATGTGTTCATGTGTTAATGTGTAAGTGAACAATGTGAAATGTGTATGTGCAAAGTGCAACCATGTGAATTGGAAACTTGTGTAAAGAAAATGTGAAACTAAAAATGTGAGAATATGACATTGGAATCCATGTGAAACAAATCTGAAACCATGTGAAATCAGAAATTTCATGTTGTTATCATTATGTTTATATGTGCGAAAATGTCTAGAATCTATGTTAGGGATAATTGATGAGCACGTGTACAAAACAGCATGATTGGTTGTTCACATGGTATGTTTTAAACAATATTGTAGCTCTCAAGGGTAGGTTTATAGCCATTAACCATGTGAAACAAGCAACTTAAAGCATGTGAAAATGTATATGTATGTGTTTAAAAACATGTAAGATCCATACTAGTTGTGTTTTCCCTTCATATATGCACAGTGTTCATGTTGGTAGCTCTCATGTCTTGGTTCTTTAAAGGCAAAATTTCACAAGTAAATGGAATAGAGAGCATGTGATAGGTAAGTTTTATTCTTAGAAATCTGAAAGCATGATCCATGTATTAAATTTTAGAACTTTCATGATAGGTTGCAACTTTCAAATGACTAGCATGTCATGTGTTGAAATTTGTGAATGTGCATGTAGAAACCGCTTTGACTTATACGTGTATGTTATGAGTAGTGTTGCTTGCTGAGTCTTTAAGACTCACTCCTTGCTTCGGCGTATAGGTATAGACGGTGACGAGACTCTCGTGGAGGAGACGGTAGAGACGGACTCCGAGCGGGGAGTTTAGATTGTTGGAGCAGTTGCACCCTTTGTGCTTTCATAGTATGTAAAAGCGACATTGTACTAGAACTATCATGAGAAAATTGTATAAGTGTGGACATTGTGTACTTAAATTTCAGCAATTTAATTATGTGAACTTTTAGCTCTTAATGTAAATTGCAAATCTCATGTATGTTTAATGTGGATGATGAATGAATGAAGACAGTTGTCTTTTACTTCCGCTACTCTGTTCGTATATTTGCGTGTATCTCAGCTGTTTGTATCGTTTGGGTAAATGTCCCACTGTGAGGACTCTCGCTATGCCGACGTGTGTTGGTATAACCGTACCGGTATAATGAGGGCCGTCACAGAATTAGTAGAGGACATCATGGAACTTCTTGAAAAGATCCATAAGAAGAAGGTGTGGAAAAGGGAACGTGCTACTCATTCCAATGATAATAAAGGAAGAAATACAGTAGATAGTAAGAGAATGAAAGGGGATGTGAAGTGGAAAGAAGTCTTTGAATTTTGTGAAAAGCCAGGGCATCAGATTGATAACTGTTGGAAGAGAATGGGCAGGTGCTTGCGATGTGGAAGTCAACAACATCGAGTCATCAATTGTCCAACAAAGAAGAACCAAACTCTACGCCAAGGATGATTACAAGCCCTTGTGGATATAAATCATGCAAATGAAGGTGGACAATGTATCATCACTAAACCCCTAGTTGAGTTCATATTATTTTCACGATAGCAAAGGCCTAAGTGGGGGAGGTGATGGAATGAAATATCCATAATAAATTGGTAGTAGTATCATATCATATGAATTTGGGGACCAAATTCTTTTTAAGTGGGGGAGGATGTGGCAACCCGGAAAAAAATTAACACTTAAAAATTCGTAATAATAATTTCTTTAAATTGAAATAATAGAAACATACGTACCACTATCGTATGTGCAAGAATACATCGAAAAATTCCTTTAAAATTATAAATCAACCCAGACATTATTCCTAAGTGTTCTACTAAGAAATTCAAGCAATGAAAAATCCGATTGGCCAAGTGTAGGTTGTTGAACCACTCTTTATTTGTTCTTGTATTTTGGTGATAATAAAATTTATGATGTAACTTAAATTGAATATTTTGTTTCATCTGTGTCTCATCAATCTCATAGCAAAATGCTGAGTCTCACATTGATGCAATATGGTGCACTAAAATGATAAAATCGATGTTTAATCAATATACATCGATTTCAGTTTAAGTGCCAAAATTAATAAGCGCTACAACGACTTCGCTAAGTGGCCATAACGATTTGTTAAGAAATCGATCTCAGAACGACTTCGCTAAGTGGCCATAACGATTTGTTAAGAAATCAATCTCAGAACGATTCGCTAAGTGGCCATAACGATTTGTTAAGAAATCGATCTCAGAACGATTCCTTTTATAGCCACAATGATTTGCCCTCATATCGATTTCGTTCTCATAACGATTTGATAAGTTTTACATCGATTTGGGTCTCGTAACGATTTCCTAAGTGATCACATCGACTTGGGTCTCATAACTATTTCATAAGTGATCACATCGATTTCTTCAGGTGATCACAACGATTTCCTTGCATAACGATTTGATAAGTGAGCATAATGATTTGTTCTCACAACGATTTCTTTAGACCGTAACGATTTCTTAAGTGAACGCATCGACTTGCCTTCACAACGATTTGTTAATAAATCGTTCCCATAACGATTTCTTAAGTGATCACAACGATTTCTTCAATGATCATAACAACTTGTCTTTCACATCAATTTGTTCATAAACTTGCAACGATTTACTTGTAAATGAACAACAATTGTATAAGTCATATTCACATAGATTTCTCTTGAATATTTTGAAAGTGTTTTTGGAGCTCATGGAAAAGTCAAATACTATCTGACAGAAAAAGCTGCATGCATAATCTTGTCAGAAAAAGATATGACCTACTATTTTCAGTATGTTAGCAGAAGCACAGTATTATGCATCATTTATCATAAACACTCTTTTATGCTAACACTTTCTTCCATGCTTACAGACCTCGAAGACCATCAGAGTCTGATTAAGACAAATGAAGAGGAGATGAGCAACGGCTAAAACTCCAACGGATCTCTTCAACAGATCTATTCAAGCTGCTCATATAAAAGATGGAGCATTGCTGAAGATAAATAGAGGGTCTTCCTGAAAATCCTTCAAGGAGTGTACAACTGTGAGAAGAACCTTCACGTCATAAACACTCAGAGAAAGAGAGAAGAGCTCGAGCCAAAAATCTACAGAAGCTTTCAAAGCAAAAGTCTTCATCGCCTTCAAGCCTTCTTCTCTTCCATTCTCCCTGTGCTCATTGTAATCTTGAGGGAGAGTCTGTGACTGTGAGCTAAGTCCATAGTGTTCATCTTGTATTAGCTCTCAGTCTTGTTCTTTCTTTTCTAAGAAAGACCCTTGTCTAGCTGTAGGACTGTATACAGTGTGTAACCTAGCTAGAGGTTAGTGTCTAGCAGAACCTTGTTGGGGTTTGTACCAACAGGACCTAGATGAGGGTTTAAGTCTAGCAGAACCACACTGGGATTTGTTCCAGGAGGTTTACTTATGAACCTATAAAAGAAGTAGGTTTGCTTCTGAGCCTAGAAAAGAAGTGGGCTGCCTTCTTGCCCGGGAAAGAGAAGAAGACCTGGTGGGGTATCCAGGGTGTTGTAGTGTCCTTAAAGGGGATTGTACCTTCGGTTAGTGAAATCCCAAGAGTTTGCTTGGGGACTGGACGTAGGACTTCCATGTGGGAAGGGCCGAACCAAGATAAATCTCCTGTGTCCTTTTGTGTGATTATTCTTTTGCTTCCGCACTGCCACTCTTCATCACACTAACACTAACCAAACTTTTAAGAGTTCACGTTTTGATTTCAGATTTCAGAAAAACCTATTCACCCCCCCCCCTTCTAGGTTACCTTGCTGCCGTACATAAAGGGCCAACATAGGTCACAATGTGACTAATTATCCAAATTATGAAACTAAATCGAAAAAATCGTTAACACGGAAAAATAACGCGCCCATAAATTAAACGAACATGCCGGAGAGACTTCCAACATCATGAAATGATTACCCATTATCGGAATTGGACCAATGGACCTCTCATGGCCCATGAATAAATTCAAGTAAGAAAAATATAATAAATTCTGAAATTCTATTATTTCTCTATTTAAAATGGAGAATTCTCCTAAGTAAAATTCCATTAATAATGGGCTTTGTTAAATGGACTCTCTAGAATTTATTGGGCCAAAATAAGGATTTGTAAAAGAAGAATAATAGGAAAATACCCTAAATTTGTAACTTAAATATTACCTAAATAGAAAAGGGGTTATTAAATATGTAAAATAGCTAATTTGAGTTGTAATTGGATTCCTAAACCACCCTAATGGGTTGGCCACGAATTTAGCTCCCATCCTAACCCAAATTGGACATGGCAAGCTTGGAAGGTGGAATTAAATAGGAAATCTCGGAATTACATAGGAGTTAAAGTCCTATTAGGAAATACAAACATAGGAAGCATAAATATTCTCCTAAATCCCCAATGGCCGGCCCTAGCTCGTTGCCAAGGGTTGCTGGACCTAGAGGAGAGGCCAAGAAGGAGGAGAATTCGTGGGGAGAGGATCTCTCAAAGCTTCTACCTAAGTTCTTCAAAGTTCTAGCCCTAGAGAAAAGGAGTCAAAGGTAGGCATTCTCACAAGCAAAATCAAATTAAATTCGTATGTAGATTGTACCATGCATCAGGAACACAACCCTTTTGTTTCATAACGTTTCGTGCACTCAATCTTTTCTTATTGAATTTTGAAGTCCTGCAAACCTCTTGACCACAAACCTTCATGTTTAATTCATATCTCCTTGAATACTCTATCTCATGCCTCGAAATTTTTATTGGGGATACTGATGATTGTTAGGATTTTTTTGCCTCTGAAAGCCCTAATTTTCATCTATCCTACCTTGCGAATTAATTCATGGATCTCCACTATGTACTGTACCAAGCACCTTGTAAATAAACCTATTTGATTCATGTCGAGACCATGTCTACTTTTCAATTCCTATTTACTGTGAATACTACTGCATGTCTAGATTCGTTTGGAACTAGTTTCGTGATTTTTCATCACTTGTGCAATTAGTTAGGAAGTTTTGAAGCACCCTGTGTCAAAACAAGACAATCTGGCCCACAATCCAATGCTCTGCCCTTTTCTCTGTCGGACTCAGGTGTAGTGCCTGAGAACGCGACGGCCCGATAGGCCGCGTTCTTAGGGCTGGTCACGACAGCACTTCCCGTCGCATTCTGAACGCGACAGGGGTTGTCATCATGTTCTGCCTGCCTGATCTGACAAGCCCGTCGCGTTCTGTACAAGGCCCTGTCGCGTTTTGGCCGCCCGACCTGACCGACCTGTCGCGATCCTCAAACGACCTTGTCACGTTCTGAACTGCCCCGTCATGACCCTTACTGGGGTATTGCTTAAAAACCCATAAATTTTGATGCTATCTCTTTCTACATGGATTATACCCTCTGTTGATAGTCCTATACACAGGAATACACACTTGTTATAACTTAACATATATTGTGTAATTTAAAATACATGCACATGATCTCTTTCTATCTATAAGTTCTCTCATACATGCACACACTTGAACCATCCAATATGGCTTGATTTGGCATGAAAATATTTCATAATGTATCTGTTAATTTGTTTCAATAATGTATATTAATTGCCCTATTTTAAATGAACTTGTATGCGATTCTCGTGATGTTTTGGGAGTACCGTTATCGACGCTCCACTGTTCTAGAATTTTTCTGGAACGTCGAGCACTTGTTTCTATATACACTCTCTCTCTTGATCCATCGGATACTCCTTCTGTCGGACTAGTGAATCCTTGTTCAAGGCCTCTGTAAGTCTCCTCTGTCCATGGATTCCCACATGGTCGATGAGCTGGTTGTACCCTAATACCTATGATACCCTTTAGGGATCAGCAAGATCCAAATGACCTTAGTTGCTCTCTCTCTTATCTAGAATCACGCAGGACCTCTGGACCTGTGCATAACATGGCCAGTGGAAGCGTAGTGAATTCCACCTGACTGCCTACATCGGTCACGCGTGTTGTGTAACTGTTATTATCGCTTGTTTAATGTTGTCTTACGAATATGTCCTTGTCTCATCTACTGTCTCTATACTCTCGTCTATTCATGTTCACTCTACTATCTCGTCTATTCATCTAGTACTCTCTTGGTACCTTTGAGCTGTGTGGCTTCTACTATTTTGAACTATTCATGACTGTCTAACGCTAAAATGGGTCTTGTGACTCTACTGACTTGAATGCATACTGCTGAGGGCATGGAGAGTGTCCGAGGGGCTCTAATCTAATCCTGGGAGCAGAGAGCCAGCCGAAAATACTTGCAGGGGCTATTGACGGTGTCTGCATTTGCACCGGTTCTGACTGACTGTTCTGAATTAGCTAGACATCTGACTGTTATACTATTACTGTTAGTCTGTTAGTTCAGACGTACTGCACTGTTACTGTACTACCACTGACTATTACTGAACTTCTACTATCCTGTTATTAAGCGACTACTGTCGTACTCTTTCCTTGCTCTACCCGATACTTGCTATCTTGAGCTATTACGTTCTTTTGTGACTTAATTGCATTCAAAGTGCTATACTCTCTCGTTCTCTATTGACAATAAAAGTACTATATTTTCTCTCGGCTATCTACGGATAACCAAAGTGCCATTACTATCTCGATTGACGAAAGTTAATCAAAAGTGCTATCCTATGTCAGTTGATGAAAATCAATCAAAGTGCAATTTACTCTCTACATGGCCAATTGCTATCTCTCTCCTTGCTATACATGTCACTTGTTACTACTCGACAATGTCGTTACTTGCTATTGTTGTTATCATTTCTATCGTGACTTGACTTTAAACATCGTGCTATACTTAATTCACATGCTATTTGAACCATGTTGCCTGTGCTCTTACTTTCTCGACTTTACATGACTCTCTCTATCATTAGTTACTCTGTCATTTAAGACATTAATCATTTAAAGCCTGCTTGACTTTTGAGATTTAAGTCCTATTGGGCGTTATCGCTCACCCTTCGTTATTTGTTATTGTGTCTCAGGTAAGTCAGACAATGACGTTACACACATCAATGGGACAGGACCAGAGTGATGAGCGACCTAGAGTCAGTTGATGAAGTTACCTTAGTACCCTGGAGTCTAGTAGTTATTGCTTTAGATTTCTTTCTAATGTAGTGATGTCAATGAGCCTTGTGCTTGGCCCCGAATTAGTGGTTGTAATAGTCTTAGTGATTTTATAATGAAATCAAGAGTTATTCCAATTATTTCATTAGATGCTCTGACGTTTACGTCTGTATGCGCAATTTACGTTACCATACTTGTTGCTCACGTTTTCCTCCGATTTATTCCACTGCTAAATTGGAGGGGCATGACATCCATAGTCTCAGATCGTGACCCTAGATTCACCTCTAGGTTCTGGAAAGGACTTCAGACAGCTTTAGGCACAAAACTCAATTTTAGCACAACATTCCACCCATAGACAGACAGGCAGACTGAAAGAACAAATCAGATTGTGGAGGATATGCTACGAGCTTGCACTATAGATTTTGAGGGGTATTGGAATGAACAATTATCACTGATAGAATTCGCCTACAATAACAGCTACCAGGCCAGCATCAAGATGGCACCATTGGAAGCCCTGTACGGAAGAAGCTGTAGATCTCCAGTTTGCTGGAATGAAGTAGGTGAATTACAATTGCTGGGACCAGACATGGTTCAGAACATCAGCAGAGATATACAGATCATCAGGGACAAGATTAAAATAGCTCAATCTAGGCAGAATAGCTATGCAGACAAGAGAAGAAGGGATCTGGAGTTTCAAACCGGAGATCATGTACTGCTTAAGGTATCCCCGACCCGAGGATTTCAAAGGTTTGAGATAAAAGGCAAGTTAAGGCCGAGATTCATAGGTCCATTTGAGGTACTGGAAAGAGTTGGCAAAGTGGCGTATCATCTGGCATTACCTCCTCAGTTTTGCACGGTACACAATGTTTTTATTTATCTATGTTGAGGAAGTATGTGTACGACCCATCACATGTGATCAGCTACAACGACATAATTCTAAATAAAGATATGACTTATGAAGAGAAGCCGGTGAGAATCTTGGACAAGAAGATACAACAGCTCCAGAACTGACCCATATCAGTGGTAAAGGTGCTATGGAGAAACCATAAAGTCGAAGAAGCCACATAGGAACCCGAAGTAACCATGCGACAGAATTACCCGGAGCTATTCAGTAAGTCATTTTTCCTCTTACGATCATATGAATTTGGGGACCAAATTCTTTTTAAGAGGGGGAGGATGTAGCAACTCCGACTTTTAAATTGTGACAAATAAAAATATAATTGAATTAAAAATGAGAAATTATTGAATAAATGTGATAAATAGATTTAATTGGTGGATAAATTAAATAAATGGAATTAAATTAAAACCCATTAAGCTAAATTAGTAAATGGGTTCAACAAATGGTCCATACAGAAAGTAATGGGCCAAAAAGCCAAGAGCCCATCTTTAGATGGGAAATCTTTTGCCCAATTTCGGAGTTAATTATTAAGTAAATTAAAAAAGGGCCAGATGATCACAAAAATAGCTTCTAAATATCCTAAAAAGAGACCTAAGCCTATCCTAACCCATTGCCTATGGATTTAGACCTCTTCCATGTCCTATTAGGTGGATAAAGGCTAGAAAATAGGGTGATAATTATGTAATTTCAGAGTTTGAAGAGGAGAGAAGAGTTTAATTGCATTAGGACTCTTAAACTAGCTATACACCCCCCAATTCGGCCCTATCAACCTTTAGAACGCTGCTGGAGCTCTAGGGAACGAGGAGAGAAGGTTGAGGATGAAGGAGTAAGGAAAAGAAGGCTTGGAACAAGGAGGATTTCGTCTCCCTCTTCGTCATAAAGCCTAAGTCTTCTTTACAGCACGAAAATGTAGGTAATCTCTCAAGCACAAATCGATTAACTTCGGCCATAGGTAGCCCATACATCCATCCTTGAAAGCCCCATGTTTTCCCCAATTTTTGTTGTTCCATAAGAGGGTATTAAATACTCAACTTCCTGTTGTCACCATGTACTCGAGCTCTCATGTTTGCCTTTAATGAAAGATGTGCGGAATTATCCAATATGGTAATCTAGAAGGGGGGTTGAATAGATTACTATCAATTAAATATACTATGACCTTCTTTTCGATGGAAACATAGACTTTTGATATTTCAAACAGAGTTTAAATCAAACTAAGATGTGTGTTACTTGTAAGTAGATAGAGTAGCAATTTATCTAGCATGTGAAAGATCAACGTGCCTACCAAACATCTAGCGTGAAACGTTCAAACCATAGACCCGATGATTTAAGGTGGTTCGGAGTACACAACTTGTGTATCCTACGTCCACCGTCCACACACACATGCAGAAACCACTTCTTATTAGCGAGTCCACTCTACAACACACGCATCCACATTGTCTGATGTAAAACCACGATCAAAACAACACAAACCACGTAGATCAAGCACAAGAGACACTCGATCCACAAACACACACACAAGGTTTGAGAAATAGAGATATAGAAGAGTTATGAGTTGAAGAATCAAATCCTGATGTAGAACTCTTCAAGATGTCCTCTAGATGAACTTCAAACTTTGTCTGGACAAGTATAAGTTGATGGAGAAGCTTGAATCACAGACGAACTGGCTTTACCTCTGTTTGGAAGATGGATCTTCCTTTCCCTGGACGGCAGGTTGAAGCAGAGCAGTAGAGAGAAACTTTTTCTCTTGGATTTCCTTAGGGTATTGTATGGTGGCTGCTTCTGTACGAAAATAACTCCAAAGAGTTTCTTTTATATGGGTGTTCAAGTATGGAGAGTCGGGGTAAAAGGAAACAACCAAGTCAGAAACATATGGAGATCTCGTATTGAGATTTTCTCTTCGTCTGTCGACAGCAAGATATGCATCTGTCGACAGATGCAGTCAGACTTGCAAAAGGCAGAAGACTGGGCTTCCTGGGAGATAGTTTCCTGTGTTGATCTGTCGACAGATGACTTGGTTCTGTCGACAGGTGAACCTTTCCAGGAACCCATCTGTTCTGTCTGTGCTGGGCTAACGACATGCTTCTCTGGGGCTATCGACAAGCACTTGCTTTTAGTGCTATTCTTGATCTTTTTGATCTTGTTTTGGTACATTGTCTTGCACGCAATCTCTCCTACATTTAAGAACATTATTAGTGAGATAGTATGAGCATATAAATGATTAATGAAGACATGTTTTTACTTGATTAGCACTTCTTGAGTTTGTCAATTTTAGCATGATTCACACAATCACATCACATCAATTTGGTTGTTCATAAATTCCTCATCATCAAAAACAAATATATCAAATGTAAATCCAACATTCTCCCCCTTTTTGATGATGACAAAATTTTCAATTGATGTATGATTGATTTGTTCTCCCACTTTTGGCAACATCCAAAAAGACATGAGCAGAAAGGCATGGCATGCACACATGAAAAGTACATAAGCAAAGAACTGTGTATTTCATTGAAGTGGCATTCAGTACACATAGTTACAAAATGGAGTGAGAACATGACAAAAGAAGTCAAGGGAAGGAAACAACAGTAGTGTCATAGCAAATGATGAGAACAGTGACAAGACCACCAAAGCAAAGTAAAGACCACATAACAGACGCCTAGACTCTCTAGACATCGTCATTCCCCAGTGGTGCAGAGGCCTGACGGAGACCATGAAGCTCCATGGAGAGCCTGGTAAGCCGTATCTGTAACTGGACTTAGGTGTCAGCCATTGCATCCAAGCTGCTATCAACATTATCCAATCGAGCATTGAGATGGTCGAAGCTAGTGGTCATTTGAAGCTGCATTTGTGCCATTTGAGCAGTGATGAAATCTCGAAGAGAGAGCTCAGCAGGCGCTTGTTCATCAGCAGCATCTTCATCTTCAGCTCCCGGAGCATCTATTGGCTCGGACTGTGAGTCGTCACCAGCATCATCTTCATTAAGTTCATCTTCATCATCTGCCTATCCCTTACCCTTGAGGTCCCTTGTAACAACCCCGTCATGCATCTTATAGCCCATCTGATGAGCAGCAGTATGATCAAAGGCGCTGCGAGATTTGAGAACAGTCATCTCTTCCTTGGAAATATAAATATTAAGGAACAAGAAAAGAGATGTGAGTGGGCATGCATAAGGCATAGACCTCTTGGAAGTGCGAAGGCATATCCGGATGAGAGACACCATAAGGAGTGGTAGGATGATTTGTTCACAGTTAAGAAATGCGTGAAAAAGGGATTTGTGAACGGCAGTCACAAGTTCCCGACTACCATCCTTTGGGACAATGATTGTGGTAAATATGTGGTGGATTAGACGATGAAGAGGAAGGAAGGAGTTGGCATTCATGTGCCCACGATCTGTAGATGATACATATGGCTGCAGAGTGATGAGTGGGTAGTATTCAGATGCCAATGGGTGATGTTGCATGATGTCAATGCCAGTATTTGGAAGTTGAAGTGCAACAGAAAGAAGATTAGGAGTGATCTAAAACGAAGTTCCCTTCACCTTGGTATAAATATCACCGAGAGCAGTTTCCCGGAGGTTGATGTAGAACTCCGTCACAGCAGCTGAAGAGTACCGCTTGTGAGAATAGCAGAAGGGAGACCAGCCCTAGGTGTCAAATAGTGGCTGCAACCCTGGAAACATGTTTTCTAGTGACACAAAGTCGACGTATCTGGGTTGAACAAACTTAGTGAAGGTGCCATGGACAGGAAGAAACTCCATATTTGGAGGAACGACGAGCTCCGGCAAACGATCATCCCAATGCTTTGTTCGGCGCTCGGTATGAGCCTTGAAACCCTCACCGGCTTGCGGAGAACGAGGACGGTGATGGGAAGCAAGCTTCTTGCTCTTGGGAGCCATCAGGAAGAAGGATGTCAGAGTGGAGAAGAACTTGAAAAGAAGAAGGAGACACGAGAAGAAGGAAGTACTAGGAGAGACAAACTCTGCCCTGGCGCCCTAGAGGAAGAAGGGTTTCATGGAGAAGGAAGGAGGAGGGATTTTTGGAAGGGAGAAAGAAGGAAAGGAGCGTGGGTTCCCTTTTAAAGAAGTTAGGGAAGTGTTTAAAATGGAAAGGGACCCACAAATCTGTCCTGGAAGAGGCACCCGATGGGCTTCCAAAGACACCTTACCGTCGGCTGTCGATAGATGCCCTGTCATCTGTCGACAGGCACACACAGAAATGTGCCAGAATGAGATTTGGACAGAAATGTTTCGGACAATGAGCGGCCAATCTGTAGATAAGGTGTAAAATAGGTAGACACACATTTTAAAACTACCATATCCACTAATATTAAGACAATTAAAAATCTCAATAGTTTAAAACATAATTCTCTAGGAGACTCAGGTTGGAACATAAAGATGACATTGTACCAAAGCTGATATAAGTAAGATAACCCCGTTGAATATAAACCATTGTAGAAAGACGTAGTTCCTAGTGTGTGATGATCAAATGGTTTATGCCAAAAATGTCTACAAGTGCAAGTAACCATAAACATCAACAAGCCCGTGATTAATCAACATTTGGAGGCTTCACTCTATTTCATCTTTGAATGTTTTGAGTGGGAAATGAATTGAAAAAGTGGTAATTAGGATCACTGACACCTTTTGATGTGAGGATAGACATGATGAATGCCCGTACCCCCAGTTACTCAGTGGAAGTGCCCTTCAGACCATTTTACAGAGATATTGAGTAAGATTTTTGACGCGAAGACAGACGTTTGTGATGCCTATGTCCCCAGTTACTCATCACAACACAACATTGCTCTGTCTTTTTCCTGTGATTTATGGTACTTATTTTTATGGATAGAAATAGGTAGCTTTTCTCCATTACCATTTTTTTTTTGAGTTGAAAATCAAGGTCGAAGAGTAGTGATGGTTAACACACATTGCAAGACATAAAGTTCAAAAACCATAGGACTTATCACGTCACTTGAGAAGAATGTTTTTCCACGAGGGAGTTATTCAAGTGAGTTAGGTTAGACCCATTAGATTCGTCCAATGTTCTCCGAATGATGCAACCTAGACTCACACATGAAAAGTATGTCAAAATCATTGTGATAGAGATAATAGCTTTAATATTTTGTGGAGATGAAAGATTAAAACATGGGTAGACACCCAAATTGCACCTGACATTAAGGGGATGAACATGCTCATACAAAATATTCAAAGGAAGGAGGAATTGCTTGAAGAATGTGTATCTGTCAACAGCCAGATGGAGCCTGTCGACAGACATGCACAGCTGAAATATGTGCAGTTCAGACTGATCAGTGCTGTCGACAGATGGGGTGTAGTCTATTGACAAATGACCACAGACAGATGTTTGGAGTTCGGGGAGATGCCAAACTGTGCCAGGCTGTCGACAGAGGCAATTCAGCCTGTCTACAAATGGACACAGGGTTCACAAGTTGAGTTCTGTGGAGGCCTGGCTGTCGACAGGAAGGTTTTGATCTATCGACATGAGCTTGTACAATTTAGTTTGAAGGCTAAGATGAGAGATATGAGCAGAACTTCATGCAAGGGAGATTTAAGTTATAACAAAAGATTTTCCCTCAATAATTCACTCATCTAACTTGACCTCACTCCCCCATAGTGTGTGCATATGAATACCAACATTCAAGCAATTCAATTCAAGTTTTTGCATGTATAACAAGCATTTGCACAAGAATTCATGAAAAGAGAGCATACCATCACAAGGATCCAAATGATTGCAAGAGTAAATGGGCAAATTGTAGAGAAACCATATACCTCATTTGAAGTAAGTGACCTTTATATGCAAATTAACCATGGATACGTGGCGGAGAATGTTTTCTCACGCATAATGATAGTTTCCAAACAAGCATGACTTGTTTTTCCACATTTTACCATTTAATATACCTCATGGTCATTACACACAAAGAGCATGTACTCCAAGATTGGATATGAGTTTCATTGCATTTTGCACAATCCCAATTCTCTTCTCAATGTAGTGAATCTATCCTCTGCCAATGGTTTTGTGAAAATATCAGCTAATTGCTGGTCAGTGGGTATGAACCTAAGCTCCAAGGATTTGTTGGCTACTTCATCTCTTAAGAAGTGATGTCTAATCTCTATGCGTTTTGTCCTAGAGTGTTGGACTGGGTTCTTTGATAGGTTGATGGCACTAGTGTTGTCACATAGAATAGGTGTGCATCCAACGTCAATGTTGTAGTCACAAAGTTGACTTTTGATCCACAACACTTGAGCCGCACAACTCCCTACAGCAACATATTCTGCCTCTGTAGTGGAGAGTGCAACTGAGTGTTGCTTCTTGGATGCCTATGAAACCATGCAACCGCCAAGAAATTGACAGTATCCACTAGTGCTTTTTCTATCAATTTTACATCCAGCATAGTCAGCATCAGAATATGATATCAAATCAAAGCTACTTCCTGCTGGATACCAAAAACCCAAATCATGCGTACCTGAGAGATATCTGAATATTCGCTTAACTGCGACCAAATGGATTTCCTTTGGACTAGATTGATATCTAGCACAAAGGCAAACACTGAATTGTATATCCGGTCTACTTGCAGTAAGATAAAGGAGTGCGCCAATCATACCTCAGAAATACTTTGGATCTACCGGTTTACCTTTCTCATCATTTTCCAGTTTCATGCTCGTGCTCATTGGTGTTGAAGCATGCTTAGCTTGTTCAAACTGAAATCCTTTTAGAAGCTCCTTAACATATTTTTATTGGTTGATGAAGAAGCCATCTTCATGTTGTTTAACCTGTAAACCAAGGGAAAATTGAAGCTCCCCCATTAAACTCATCTCAAATTCACGGTGCATGTGTTTTGAAAATTCTTCACACAGTGATCGGTTAGTGGAACCAAAGATGATGTCATCCACATAAACTTGAACGATAATTATATGATTGCAAACTTTCTTAGTAAAGAGTGTTTGGTCCACCTTACCTCTTGTGTAGTTTTTACTCACCAAGAAGTTGCTTAACCTGTCATACCAAGCTCGAGGTGCCTGCTTTAAACCGTAAAGAGCTTTGAGCAACTTGTAAACATGGTTAGACATTTCAGAATTTTCAAAACCAGGTGGTTGAGAAACATAGACTTCCTCTTTGATGTAGCCATTCAGGAAGACAGTTTTAACATCCATTTGAAAAAGTTTGAACTTGTGTGAGCATGCATACGCCAACAAGATTCTAACTGCTTCAAGTTTAGCTATAGGTGCAAAGGACTCTTCAAAGTCTATACCAAATTCTTGATTGTATCCTTTTGCTACCAGTCTAGCCTTATTTCTCACCACTTTACCCTCTTCATTTAGCTTATTCCTAAATACCCATCTTGTACCTATGACAAAAATCTCAGGGGTTTTAGGAACTAAACTCCAGACATTGTTTCTTTGAAACTGACCAAGTTCCTCATGCGTAGCATCAATCCATGAATTTTCTTTTAGGGCCTCTTCAACATTTTTAGATTCCACTTGAGAGACAAAGGCTAAATGATCTTGTTCAACTATTTGTCTTACCTGAGACCTAGTTTGAACTTTATCATTTATATTTCCTATTACATTATCAAGTAGATGAGCTTTAGAATACCTCACATTTGTGATTGTTGAAGGACCTGGTTGATCTTGGACTTGAGGAAGGTTATCTTGTGGAGGTTGTTCTTGAGGAGGGTGTGCTTGAGGAGTTTCATCTTGAGGCTCTTCCTCTTGTGGATCTTCTTCAGGTTCTTTATCTTGGTTTTTGAAAAATATTTCATCATCATCCTCATTATACCTGTGAGAATATCCACTTTTAGTTCTTGGTGCTGATTGAAAATCTATTTTTGCCTTTTCTTGAGGTTAGTCTTCAAGTATTGTTCTATCATCTTCATCTTGAGCCCTGTGAAAATATGAATTGTTAGTTTTTGCATGATACTCATCAAAGACAACATGTGGAGTTTCTTCCACAGTTTTATTCTTATTGTTAAACACCCTAAATGCTCTAGAGTGTTCTGAGTATCCAAGAAAAATACCTTGGTCACTTTTGGCTTCAAACTTGTCTAAATCAACTTTATCATTGTTATGTATAAACACTTTTGAGCCAAAAACCCTGAAGTACCTAATACTGGGTTTCTTACCTTTTAGCAATTCATAGGGAGTTTTCTTCATCACGGTCTTACCATGGCTCTGTTGAGAATGTGACATGAGTGTTCACCGCTTCTGCCCAAAAGGTCCTTGCAAGTTGACTTTCGACCAGAAGTGTGTGAGCCATTTCCACCAATATTCTGTTCTTTCTCTCCACTACTCCATTTTGTTCCGGAGTCCGTGGAGAGGAGAACATGTGGTCGATTCCATGGTGCCTGTAAAAATAAAAAAAATGAGTTGTTATCAAACTCACCCCATGATTAATGCGAATTGAGCATATCTTATTGACATTCCCATGCTCAATTTTATTAATGAAATCTTCAAAGTGTTTCAATGCTTCATTTTTGTGTGCCAAGAATTTTACCCAAGTGAACCTTGAGAAATCATCTACAATGACAAAACCAAAGCGTTTGCCATTGAGACTTAGAGTTCTAGTAGGTCCAAATAGGTCTATGTGCAGCAGTTCATATGGTTTAGAGGTGCTTACCAGTGCTTTTGATTTGAAGGATTTCTGGGTTTGTTTTCCCTGTGCACATGCATCACAGAAACTTTCATTCTTGTTGAAAGAAATTTCAAGAAGTCCACATACCAATTTTAGCTTCATAATCTTGTGCAAGACATTGTAGATTGCATGGCCAAGCCTACGATGCCACAAAGTAAGCTCATCCTGTTTATTTGCAACAAGACACAAATTCTCTTTTTCTGGATCATCTAAATCAACCAGATAAATGTTGTTCACCCTTTTTCCAGGAAATTTAATACTTCATGTTTCCTTTTCAACAATTTGACATGAGTTTGATTCAAACACAACTTTATGACCTTTATCACACAGTTGGCTTATACTAAGCAGATTGTGATTAAGACCATCAACCAACAGAACATTGTCTATTGAGTTAGAGGCATACTTACCAACCATACCTGTGCCGATGATCTGGCCTTTATTGTTACCTCCAAAGACAACTTGACCTTCGTCTTTTTCAATTAGAAAACAAAATTTGTCTTTGTCGCCCGTCATGTGCCTCGAATAGCCACTTTCCAAGTACCATTTGTTTTGATTTTGGGCTACTAGGCATTCCTGCATATGTGGATCAGACAAGAGGTTTTGGTAACCAAATTACTTTAGGTCCCAGTTGTAGACACCCGATTTTGGCTTATAAGCCAAACTACATTTCTTGTTAACTTAGTAAGCCCCTAGTTGGTCACTCACCTTGTGCCCATCATTAGCCTTTCTTTGAGCCCATTAACAGCCCAATTCCTATGAATATCCCGTCCATTATGTTCTAAAGAGTCCATGTGCCTTAAATGCCTATTATTCTTCCGCATGATTGGATAATGGTTTGAAGATAATCGATTCCCCTGGACGCGATGGATCGTGGCGCCGCGTTCATCCTTTTCACTCCTCCCTTGGCCGTCACGATAGCCCATGCATATCCATGCACGTGGCTTCATAGTCACGACAACTAAGGCCGCTGCGTTCATTTCTATCGCATCCCTACGATGTGTCGTGACTTCAGCCGCGGCAACCACCTCCGCAACCACCTCCATATTATCCTCTCATGGCCTTTATCTTAATCCTCTACAACCTCCCAACCCACTTGAACGCATCTAGGGGATGGGGGACTCTTTGAAACTTCCTTAGGACTCTCACCCATGAGATTAATGAGGATTATCCTTTTACTAGGGTATTTATCACTTAAAATGGGACATTTTCTCTCTCTAAGTCTATAAAAGCAAGGCCCTTTCTTTAGAGCCAGGGGAGCCCCGTTTTCATCTCGAAGGGCTACCAAAATTTCCTCTGATCAATACTTTGTCTCGCAGCCCTCCCATTCACCTCATTCTTTACCTCAACCCTTCACTAAGTCACACTCATTTCACCATCTACGAAGCTTGGAGCTTGAAGAGGCGACCCTTGGAGCTTCTGGACCGAGAGAAGACATCATTTGGCACCATGTAGTCGCCCCATACGGGGCTCTTTCTTCCTCTTCCACTTCTTCTTCCTTCTTCATGCATTATTATCACTTTATTAGATAGCAATCCATTTCCTTTTCCTTTCCTATGTTTTCCATACACCCAAGGGGTTTAAAACCACCCCCAGGTCCGTTCCCACTATGCTTCATCTCATCTTTCCATTTTTGGATAGATACTATACTTAATATGTTCTAACAGGGTTCTTTTCCTTATTTTCGTTGTTTTGGCAGGTACTCAAACTAGTTCTCACGAGGAGCTCTTGTCCTCTGGCTGGCCGGAGGGCAGGAAGAAGGTCCTTCCATACTTCTCCCGCACTGCAGAGAATGCGACCGAGGATGGCGATGCGACAACGATAACGCGCCCCTATAGGGCGTCGCGAAACCAGCTTCATCGCGATGGGGTTCCCCGTCGCGACCTCGGGTCAGTATGGTGTTCTCTCTCCTTTTCCTAGATTAGTTAGCCTGTGTTATTTCTATTCTTTGGCAACTATCTAGGTGGCGATCACATCCTCTTTTCCATGTCTTTATATTGAGCACATATTTGGATGTATTGGAGGGCACACAATCCCTGTGATTACACCTTTTGGCGATCACGGTGGGACCTTCAGTGCTACCCTCGCGAGTTTTAGCTTGTTTGCCTGCCATGCTTGATTGTTTAAATGCCTTCTTAGAGCCCTGTTAGGTGTATTTTATCCTGTTTTGGCATTTTCTGTTCCCTGTGGGAGACACGGCTTTATGTACGTGTCTTTCCATTATCATTCACTGATCCTTGCCCTCTGAGTACATCCATGCATTCACCATGCTGTTAGATCATGTATGTTCATGTTTTTGTTTGGTAGAATCCTGTTAGGGTCTGTATTTCCCTTTTACTTTCACTGTTTGATTCCTGTTCTGGTCGCGGAAGATCATAGGGACGTGACAGTGTCGCGCCGTGGTTGGAGGTCACGTTCACAGGTACGCACTGTTTGTTTTTGTTTTAATTTATGTGTCGGTTTTCTGTGTGTTTCATGATCCGTGACGTGATTTTAGTCCATTATATGATTGTTTTACATGTTAGGTTAGTCTGTTCGCTATTTGCTTGCATACAACTGTAGGTCTTTGTAGTCTGTTGTTATCGCACCGAGGTGCTCGGTCGCGATAGGGTCGCGGCATATCTGGCCGCCACGACTTTGGCAGAGTCCTGCTAGTTGTTTTCTGTGTTAGCTTAAGTTAGATATCGCATTATTTCATGCATATACACTATTGATCCGTGTTGTTAGGTTACCTTCCTTGAATGAGTGGGTCCTCTCACCTGCGAGTACTCGTGGGCTGACCAGGACCGCCTTCTGAGGGCCTCCATAAGTCTTCATGACCGTATGCACGTTGCGGTTCACCGGGCCGGTTGTACCCGTCACCCCCTTAGTTTGAGCCACCTCCACACATGAGTTGTGTGTCTCCCCTAGTTGCACCGGAGGGCTTGAGTTCACACCTATTAGGGTCCCACTTGACCGAGTGGCTTTCTATTAATTTATTCATTTAGAAGTCAAGTGCAAACCTCAAAATTTGGACCGTAATAATGATAACTTGAGTGCTCCTTCTTATCTCACAGTCCTTCTTGTTGTGATAGCATCTAGTTTTTTTTTGTCTGTGTTGTTGTCATCTTCCCTAGTTACTTAGGGGTGGTGCATACGTCATTGTCTAGGTAGATCAAGTCAGTCCCCTCCAGCCATTGTATTATATCATAATCCTCTGTTCAATATGGACCAATTCCGGGTCCTTTCCGATGATGTCTTGCCCATTGGACTTCTTGAGGATGTGGCTGTTGGGTTGAATGCAAATTCATATCATTTCCCTCCTATTTTGATGATGACAAGAGGTGTTCTTAAAGAAATTTAATTGAAACATGTCAAAAACATCATACCTGAGGTTCATATTCAAAAAGCATTTTTCAAATCACATTTATCATTTATAGTCATGATAAATCATTTAACTAATGATATATGTGTTTATTTTTCAGGTACAAACATTTTTTATGCAGAAGATGTGTCGACACACTCATCAATGGTGTCGACACAACAACACAGATTTAAAGACAAAATGAATAAGAATGTTGAGACTGTGTCGACACATGTCAAGAGTGTGTCGACACGAGTGGCAGTTTTTCAGAAATCAAGCCTACCCAGGTCGACACACTCATAGAGCAGGTCGACACTAGACCCAGTTCCCAGAACAGCCAGTTTGAGAAACTGGGACAGCAGGTCGACACACTCAAGAGCAGGTCGACACGGGATCTCTTTCCAGAACAGCCTTTCTCATATCTGGGACAGTGTGTCGACACTACCACCAGGGCAGGTCGACACACTACGGAAACTTTTCATCCTAAAGTTTATGGCTGCCACGTGTCCTCCTAGGGCGATCAGAATCTGTCTAGGAAAGCGTGCCCTTGTACCCCAAAAGGGTATCTTTGGAATCCTAAGGGTATAAAAGGTTCTTTTTGGCCTGCCTTCACAAGAGACAACGGACCAAACTCTCTCAGAGCCTCCAAGAAGCTCCTGGCGGCCAGAAGAGCTCGTGTCTCCTTCCTCTGCTCTCCAATTGCTTCTAGAAGACCAATTCCCACCAATTCAAGGTGTGGGAATTGGAATTTGAGTCCTGAAGATTCCTCTGAAGCATTCCAAGGAGGCAGATCCTGTAGAAGACTTCATTGGTGAAGAATTCGAGGAAGATCCAACTTCTCAGATTGCAGAGCATCGACTTGGACTTCAAGCTTCACATGCTTCTTCCCAATTCAAGCCTCTACAAGGGAGTACACTGAAGAACGAAGACTTTCAATTCAACTTAATTTCTCTTCTGTTCTTCTGAGATATCTTTTGGGATTATGCAAGTACTTCTGCATAACTCTCTTTAGAGTTCTCAAACTTCGACTAGATCTATTGCTAGAGGATCTTAGTCTTAAGTTGGTGTCTAGCAGTTTCAGTGTGAGCATTGTGCTCAGGGTGTTGTGAGCCGTCGAGCTCAGTCTGAGTTGTAAGCTCAGGGTTGGTTTGAGCAGTCTTGCTCTGTGTTTCTAGAGTAGTCTTTCTCTAGAGGTTGTGTGAGTTGTATGCTCTGAAGTATTGGAGTTGTCATACTCCTTTGGGTGTGTAGCCCAGTTGTGTTAGTGAAGCCTCACGGGTTGTGAGGGGTGGATGTAGGAATCACATGGGTGATTTCCGAACCACCTAAAAATCCTTGTGCATTTGTCTTCTGTGGTTTGATTGATTCATTCGCTAGATGCTTGCATAGGATCCGTATTTAATTCACTCAATCAACTTGCTTCACATCTAAATTTTTCAACTCACTCAAATCTAATCAGATCTGTAGTTTTTCACTGATAACATTGCCTCTGATTCTAAATAGTTTTCAAATTGCTTAAGCTTCCGCAAAAGTGGCTAAGATCTATTCATCCCCCCCCCTTCTAGATCTTTTCCACACATTTACTTCGATCCTTCAATTGGTATCAGAGCGGGTTTACATCGATCTGATTTGAACTGAGCAGTTTTTGTTTCTGAGTATTGAGTGTTTGATTGTTTGCTTGTTTGTTTGTTTGCTTGTTTAACTCCTTTTCTGTGCATTTACTTAAGTGTCATGGACTCAAAGGGTTTCATAGCTGAGGGCCATTCCATAAATAGGCCACCATTCTTTAATGGTTTGGACTATTCTTATTGGAAGAATAGAATGCAAGTGTTTCTAAGGGCCCAAAACTATGAGATCTGGAAAGTTGTAGAGGTGGGTCCCTATGAGAACCAGGGAGAAGAAGACACCTGGACAAGGGAACAAATAAGGAAGGCTACACTGAATTATAGTGCCATGAACATGATTCAGTGTGCTGTCCATCCCAAGGAGTATTCGAGAATCTCTATGTGCAAATCTGCCAAAGAGATGTGGGATAAACTCGAACTACTCTATGAGGGAACATCTCAGGTCAAGGAGACCAAGGCAAACATTTTAGTTTCAGAATATGAACTCTTTATGATGAAATCTAATGAATCTATTTCTGAAATGTTTGCCAGATTCATGGTGATAGTCAATGGACTCAAGGCTTTGGGTAAGGAGTATACTGATGCAGACTTGGTAAGAAAGATTTTGCGTTCACTTTCTTCACTTTGGCATACCAAGGCCACTGTTATTGAAGATTCAAAAGATTTGTCCAAGATTTCCTTGGATGAATTGATTGGATCTTTAATGACATATGAAATAAACTTAAAAAGAAATGAAGAGCACATCATTAAGACCAAGCCTATGGCACTCAAAGCCTCTTCAAGCAACAAAGATAAAAATCAGGATAAAACAAGTTCTGAAGAATCTGAGTCGAATGAGGATGAGATTGCCCTCATGACCAGACAATTCAGGAAATTCTTGAAATATAGGAAAGGGAAAATGACTGGGAAAAAGAAATTTCCCTCAGGTAAGAAGAACACTTCCTCTTCCAATTTCAATAAGAATCATAAACCTGATGAAAATGTTATCTGTTACAGGTGCAACAAGCCAGGGCACATGAAAGGAGAGTGTCCTGAGAATAAGAAGGAAAAGCACAAGAGATTCCAAAAATATAAGAAGCCAAAGGCCATGGTAGCCACTTGGTCTGATGAAGATACAAGTGAGGAAGAAGAAGAAAAGAAGTCCTCAAGCTCAGAGAGTGAGGAAGTTTGCTTCATGGCCAACAGCACAGATGGAAAGGTAAATACTTCCTTTGAAGATTATAGTGTTGAAGATTGGCAGGATGTGTATGCAGAATTAGTTGAAAGATATTCTGAAATGAGAAAAGAAAATAAACACATCAAAAAGAAAATTGAAAATCTCTACCATAATCAATCTTCAAACAATAGAATCTGTGAACTGGAATCTGAAGTAACAGATTTGCTTGAAGAAAAAGAAAATCTTCTGAACCTTGTTGATGAATTAAAACTTGCCTCTCAAAAGGCCTCCCAAGAATTCAGAAACTTAAATGAAAAGCTGGAAATTGAAAAACAAGAAAAACAACAGAAAATTGAAGAAATTGAAGCTCTTAAAAACCAGCTAAAGGAAAGGGAGGAGGTTATCCAAACCTTCACAAAAGGCCAAGATAACCTAGAGGCATTGCTAGGATCCAACATGACAACCACATCTCATGGATTAGGATTCAACAAGAAGAAACCCCAAAAAGACAAATCTGGTGAGAAAAAGGGAAAAGCACCACTAATTAATTTTGTCAAGGGTCCTAATCTGGAAAACACTGAAATTCAACAAACAGCAAACAAAACCCTAAACAAAACTCAAAACAAATCAAAAACCCAAAAACAAAAGAAGACTATCAGGTCGACACAGTCCCCTGACAGGTCGACACCAGTCCACAAGAAGAAGACTTCTGTGGCAGTTGTGTCGACACCTGTACAGGAGAGGTCGACCTGCTCAACACCAAAAACCATAAACAACTCAACCAAAAATTCAAACAAAAATCTGAAAAACAAGAAAAAGGGAAAAGAAATAATCCATGAAAAACCTTGGACCTCCAAGAAAACACTTCAAGAAGATTGGACTAATCCTTGGAACCAATGGTATGAAAATCCCTGTTGGTATTATCCTCAAAATTCTTATCCAAATTTCTGGATGTACCAACACAATCCATGGATTCCACCTCCTCCTCTGAACTCAATTTTTCAAATGAAAAACTCCCCTCCAACCAAAAACAAAGATCTTGGTGCTTTCATTCCTAAAAGAAAGAACAAACAGAAGAAGGCTGAAAACACCAAAGTAACAAAACAAAAATCTAAAACAACTCAAATTTGGGTGAGAAAGGATTTGATATCTGTGCTAAATCATACTGATGGTCCCAACTCTGTTTGGGTACCAAAATCTTCTCTCCATTGATCTTTGTGCAGGAAGGTCGTGCACCCAACACCAATGTTTGGTTTCTTGATAGTGGGTGTTCACGACACATGACTGGAGATAGAGCCAAATTTTCCTGTCTAATTGAAAAGGAGGGAGGGTCAGTCACCTTTGGAGGTAAAAATAAAGGAAAGATCATTGGATCTGGTAAGGTTGGTCAAACTTCTTCAAACTCAGTAGATAATGTTTTGTTAGTTGATGGACTTGATTATAATTTGCTCAGTATTAGCCAACTTTGTGACAAAGGTCACAAGGTTGTGTTTGAATCTGATTTTTGCAAAATAATTGATTCATCAACTGACAAAATCAAATTCTGTGGAAAAAGAGAAAACAATGTCTACATGATCAACCTTAATAAAAACTTTTCTGAAAATCTTTGTTTTGTTGCAAATAAAGATGAAATTGCATGGACTTGGCACAAAAGACTTGGCCATGCAAGTTTCAGAACAATGGATAAGTTATTAAGATTGAATTTGGTTAAAGGTCTTCCTGAATCACTCTCTAAAGTTGAAAATCAACTTTGTGGGATCTGTGCTAAAGGAAAACAAACAAGAAAATCTTTTAAAACTTCAATGAGGTACTTACTTCTAGGCCACTAGAACTTCTTCACATGGACCTTTTTGGGCCAACAAGAGTTCTAAGCTTAAGTGGCAAGAGATATGGATTTGTAATCATTGATGATTTTACTAGATTTACTTGGGTTATTTTTCTATCCCACAAAAGTGATACTTGCCTTGAATTCAGGAATTTCTGTACCACTATCTTAACAACTTATCCATATAAAATCAAAAACATTTTAACTGATCATGGGGGTGAATTTGATAACACATCCTTTTCTGATCTATGTGCTGAATTTCAAATCTTTCACAAGTTCTCTTCACCTAGAACTCCAGAACAAAATGGAGTTGTAGAAAGAAAGAATAGAACTCTTGTGGAAATGGCTAGATCCATGCTCTTAGGAAGTTATTTGCCCAAATCCTTCTGGGCTGAAGCTGTTAACACAGCCAATCACATCCTAAACAGAGCTTTGGTCAGACCAAAGATCAGAAAAACCCCCTATGAATTGTTGAAAAATAAAAAGCCAACTGTTGCTTACTTCAAAACTTTTGGGTGCAAGTGCTTTGTACACAATAACAACAAAGAAAACCTTGACAAGTTTGATGCTAAGAGTCAGGAAGCTATCTTCCTTGGCTATTCAGAAGTGTCAAGGGCTTTCAAAGTGTACATATTGAAAACCAAAACTGTTGAAGAATCACCACATGTTATCTTTGATGAAAATTCCTTTTCCACTAATGATTCTAAATCTTGCAGGGAAAAACAAGACAATGAAGAGGATGACCTCATTGTGGATTCTTCACCAACCGTTGAGGAGATTAACAACATTGAAGAGAACCTGAACAACATCTCACCATCTTCAAGTGGTTCAGGTAATATTGCTCCAGAAGTGGGCACTTCTCAACAGGTAATTTCTGAACCTCGTTTTCTAAGAGACCACCCATTAGACAGTGTAGTTGGCAACCTAAATGATAGAGTTAGGACCAGATCATCCTTTTTGCAAAACATTGAAGAAGACTCACTAGCTCTAATTTCCCAAATTGAACCCAAGTCAATTGATGAAGCCTTATCCAGTTCTGATTGGATTGATGCTATGCATGATGAGCTTCATCAATTCGAAAGAAATCAAGTATGGGAATTAGTACCTAGACCTAGTGACCAAGCAGTGATTGGTACTAGATGGGTTTTCAGAAATAAATTAAATGAATCTGGTCAGGTAATTAGAAACAAAGCTAGGCTAGTTGCAAAGGGGTATAACCAAGAATTTGGAATTGACTTTGAAGAATCTTATGCCCCTGTAGCTAGACTAGAAGCTGTGAGAATTTTCCTTGCTTTTGCATCCTCCATGAAATTTAAGGTTTATCAAATGGATGTCAAAAGTGCATTTCTAAATGGATATATAAAGGAAAATGTTTTTGTTGAACAACCTCCTGGATATGAAAATGAAAAATATCCTAACCATGTTTTCAAGCTTAATAAGGCACTCTATGGTCTTAAACAAGCTCCAAGAGCTTGGTATGATCGTTTGAGTTCCTTTTTACTTGAAAAAGGATATTCTAGAGGTAATGTTGATCAAACATTGTTCACAAAAACAGTAAAAAATCAAATAATTGTGGTCCAAATTTATGTTGATGACATAATTTTTGGCTCCACCAATAAAGGCCTTTGCACTGAATTTTCAAATCAAATGAAGAATGAATTTGAAATGAGCTTGATGGGAGATTTAACATTCTTTTTGGGATTGCAGGTTAACCAAACCAATGAAGGAATCTTCATCAGTCAAACCAAATATGTCAAGGAGCTACTGAAAAGGTTTGACTATCAGAATCTTAAACATTCAAGCACACCCATTGCAATAAATGCTAAGCTAGAAGAAGACCCATCTGGTAAGTCAGTAGATCCAAAGACCTACAGAGGTATGATTGGCTCTCTGCTCTACCTTACTACTTCTAGACCTGACATTCAGTTTTGTGTATGCTTATGTGCTAGATTCCAATCTAATCCTAAAGAAAGTCATATGCTTGCTGTGAAAAGATTTTTAAATATCTTGTTGGAACATGTGACTTAGGAGTTTGGTATCCTGCTGGTTGCAAGTTAGAATTGTTTGCCTACTGTGATGCTGATTATGCTGGGTGTAAGTTAGATAGAAAAAGCACAAGTGGCTTGTGTGTATTTCTAGGTGGGTGCCTTATTTCTTGGGCTTCTAAGAAGCAACATTCAGTTGCTCTGTCAACTGCAGAAGCTGAATATGTTGCAGCAGGTAGATGTGGAACTCAGATTCTCTGGGTGAAACATCAACTTCTTGATTACAACCAAGACTTAGGGTGTGTACCCATCCTATGTGATAACACTAGTGCCATAAATTGTCTAAAAACCCCATTCAGCACTCCAGAACAAAACACATTGAAATTAGACATCATTTCTTGAGAGATGAGGTTGCAAAGAAATCTTTTGAACTCCATTTTATTGAAACTGAAAAACAAATTGCAGACATATTCACCAAACCCCTTCCTGAAAACAGATTTTCATCATTAAGGAGAGAACTTGGTCTTTGTAAATGTCCACCTTCTTGATCTCTCTTAAGGTTTGGGTTGAGTGCTATGCATTGTCTAAGGGGGAGTTCTTTGCATTTCATAACTCCTTGCTTCCTCAAGCTACATTGCTCATATCTCTCTCATTTTCAATTCCATTTCCCTTTTTACAATAAATTCCTCACTTCTGATTGTGTTGAAACTTCTTGGTATATCAAATAGTGACTTGGAGAAGGACAGGTTATGCTTGTCTGGACACTTTCACTATGCGTGAGAACATATCTCCGCCAAGTACTAAGAAGTCAATGTGCACTAATTGAGGGGGAGCTTTTATTGTTCAAAGAGAATTTCTTTTCTGATTTCAAAACTTGCACAGTTTTAACTTCCATTTCTTTTTGATAATGAATTCTTCAACTTTTATTGTATTGAAATCTCTTGGTATATCAAATGGTGACTTGGAGAAGGACAAGTTATGCTTGTCTGGACACTTTCACTATGCGAGAGTATGTGTCTCCGCCAAGTACCAAGAAATGGATATACAATTGTTGAGGGGGAGTCTTTGTTGTCCAAGAAGAAAATTTCTTTCTGATTTCAAAACTGAATATCCTTATTTTGATGACAAATGGTTGAAATCATCATCTCAGGGGGAGCTAGAAAATTCACAAGTCATCTTTTTGCAAATTTCAAAACCCTTCTTGCATTTCATCAATTCCTTGCATGATGTCCTCATTCTAAAGTCTAGAATCACAAAATGAACCTTGAGTGATATATTATATTTTTTTTCACCTTACAACTATGTCTCTCAATCCACAGAAATTCAGATCTCTTCCTAAACTAAATGAAAATTTGTGTCTTGAACTTAAAACATTTCCTTGTTTGCAACTGATGACTGGATGTATTTGAATTCTATCTCACAAACTCTCCAAAATATTGTAAAATCCAACAGAGCAATGGCATTTGTGCTGAGAAACTGCACACCTTCACAATGAATGAAGTGCTATGTATGTCATGAGGCATTATTGCTAACTCTGTTCAAAGGGGATCCAAATTCAAAATAACTTCAAATTTAAGCAATTATGTGCTATGCTTTTTGATGATGACTGAGTAACTGGAAATATTGGCGTCTACAAAACGTATATTTTCATGTCGAAAGGTCATCATTTACCCCTTTGAGACTTGACAATGACTAAATCTTAAGTATCCAGGGACTATGGTGTGTAAAAAGCACTAGTACTTGAGTGAAAGAGATTTATATCATTTGATAGTTTGTTAAAAGAACAAAAATATGAAAATTATTGGAGATTTGTTTAGAAAGAATCATCTTCCTCCTTCATCAAGTTGTTCTTTAAGTTTGTGTTTTACTTTCAACACAACTGTATTTAGTCTAGATGATATCTTTAATTCTTGAAAATTGAGAAACATGGTAGCTTTTGGTTGATTGTTAGATACATTATATCCCTCAATTTATCATTTTGTTGATTCAAGTCTTGGAATGCTAATATCCTGTTGGAAATTGTGTGAAACACTTGAACTGTGATGAATTTTTGCAAAATACAACAAATGAATTTTTAGGCCTCTTAAAAATCCTTGAAATGATAATTCCTCTCATTATTTATCATTATAAAGATGTCCCCAATTTCTCAAAAATTTCCTCTCAAAAATTCAAATTTCTTTCAAGGCTGTGTCGACACAATTCTCTCTCGTGTCGACACACAACCCCAGTCAGGTCGACACACCCTTCCTCATGTGTCGACACTGCCTTCTTGCCAGACCCTTTTCAAACCTTTCGGGTTCACCTTAAACCCTTGTTGTTCCTGCGGGGCAGTGTACCACTGCATCCCTTTTTTGGGCATCAGGTCGACCCGACGGCCCCATTTCCACTCCTTTCCGGCAAGAATTCCTCCAAATTCTCTCTAAATCGCATCAATCCTTCATCACCTCTCCATTCTTCCATTTCCTCTCCTAATTCCACTCCTCTTGCACCATGGTCCGCAAGTTGGGTCCCCGCCGTGGCGCAAGATCAGCAGCCTCTTCAAGGCCGGTTCCGCCACAGGTTCCAGTTGAACAGATGGAAAGAAGATCAAAAAGGAGAAACGATCCTGCCTCTTCTTCTGCACCTCTGAGAGCTTCCAAGCGTGGCAGGACTTCCACTTCAGACAGAGGTGGTAATGTTTCAAACCCTAGACCAGACATTTCGGGAGATTCCTCTGACCATCCTGAGGAATCATCTTCCTCTTCTTCTTCTGAGTCTCAAGAGGATATCCCCTCAGAATCCGTCAGTGCAGCCAAATTGATTTTGAAGCCAAGGATTCTAGACCTTTCAGACATCCAACTAGCAGACTCCCTTCCTGAAATTCAAACCTACTTTTCTTTTCAATCCTGGATACCTTTTATTTCTGAATTTCAAGTCTGCTATCCAAGATTGGTTAGAGAGTTCTACAAGAACCTCACCTGCACAGAAGAAGGGTATGAATCCAAAGTCAAGGGAATAGCCATAGACATGCCAACTGCAGTAGCTGCCTCCATTTTCAAAGTACCAGATGAAGGGGCAGACTACCATGAGTTTGAATTTGACTTACATGAAGCCTACTCCATCCTGACAGGCCTTCCTGCAGATGCAACTGATCCCAAGCAGACCTATGTAACCAGGTTCAATGCAAACACTTTTCCACCTGTGTTAAGGGTCATCCACCACATTTTGACCACCATAATTACCCCTCAAGGTGGTGGAAGAGATAGATTGACAGACATTCAGCGATTCATCCTCTATTGCATGGTGAAAGACATCAAGGTCAACCTCCATGTGATTCTCTATCAAATCATAGCTGAAACTACAAGGACAGACCTCAAGAGATCTCTTCCTTATGGGGCACATCTCACCTCAGTATTTCAGCACTTTGGTGTGCCCTTGGAGAATGAGAAATCTCAATCCATTCCCAAATCCAACATCTACACATTTAAGAATATCCAGAAATTTATGGGATTTAGATTGGAAGGAAATCAAATTAGAAGAGGGCCAATAGTGGTTGAGGCCCCTCAAGCTCAGGAGGACCAGCCTCAGGCTCAAGGGGATCAGCCCCAAGCTCAAGAGGACCAGCCTCCAGCTCAAGAAGACCAAACTCAGGAGGATCAGCCTCCACCTCATGAGGGCCAGCCTCAAGTTCAAGAAGAACAAGTTCACTTGCCAGAAGATCAGCCTCTAATGGATGAGGACCAGCCTCATATTACTCCTGAAGGTGGCATTCAGCTTGACACCCCTATTCCACCTCAGGATGATCCTTCCTCTTCCTTGCCACATACTTTTGAACCTCCACAATTCCCCTCTACATTCCAATCTTCCACTTCTTCTGGTGGGTCCTCAATTCCACCAGAATTGTTCTCTTTCCTCAATGCCAAATTTGATACATTGAACTCCTCTATTCAATCAATGTCAGATCAATTTGAATTGAGAGTTCAAAGACTAGAGAACACAGTGTCAGCCAAATTTATTGAGCAGAAGGCAGCTTCAGATTATGCAGCTCAGAGATTTAACAGACTTATAGGCACTCTGGGAGATTCCTATATTGAGCTGAAAGAGCACCAAAAAAGCTAGAAGTTGTACTTCAGGGAATTTTGGCAAATTCCCAATCAGATGTCTTCAACACTACAGAGACTCTTTCTCAGCTTGCTCATCTAGCTGATGATTTGGAAAGCATGAAAAACTTCAATGAAAACATTGGTAAAGAGATCTCAACCTTGCACAAGGAAGTGAAGATTATTTCAAGGCCTGGTTGGTTAGATGGATCTTCATCAAGCTCTCAAGCTGTTTCAAATGACTTGAAAAGAACTCAGAGCACCTTGATAGAGCATTCTGATAGAATGGAGCATTATCTTCACACTAGGCTGACAACTATCCATGAAAACATTAAGTCAAGCATGAAGTCAATGGACAAACGATTGTCAGACATTGAGATTCTTCTAGCTCCAATTCCTCCTCCTCCTCCATCTTCTACCTAATGTACATTTTTTTTGATAATGTCAAAGGGGGAGAAGAATGAATGAATTGAATGTAATATCTTGATGTAATGATCTTTTGAATGAAATGAAATGGTTGTCTTTTGAATGAAATGGTTGTCTTTTGAATGAAATGAAATGGTTGTTTGGCTTCAATGCAAATTTTTGTCTTTGTGTTTGAATACTTGTTAAATTGTTTGACTTGTGTGCACAAAACTTAAAAAGGTCATTGACAAGTATAAACAAAAAGGAAAACAAAAACTTAAACAATCAAAAATTGCTTAAAATCACACTTCATCAAAACCACATTGAAATATGGATTTAATGTTGCCATCATCAAAAAGGGGGAGATTGTTGGGTTGAATGCAAATTCATATCATTTCCCTCCTATTTTGATGATGACAAGAGGTGTTCTTAAAGCAATTTAATTGAAACATGTCAAAAACATCATACCTGAGGTTCATATTCAAAAAGCATTTTTCAAATCACATTTATCATTTATAGTCATGATAAATCATTTAACTAATGATATATGTGTTTATTTTTCAGGTACAAACATTTTTATGCAGAAGATGTGTCGACACACTCATCAATGGTGTCGACACAACAACACAGATTTAAAGACAAAATGAATAAGAATGTTGAGACTGTGTCGACACATGTCAAGAGTGTGTCGACACGAGTGGCAGTTTTTCAGAAATCAAGCCTACCCAGGTCGACACACTCATAGAGCAGGTCGACACTAGACCCAGTTCCCAGAACAGCCAGTTTGAGAAACTGGGACAGCAGGTCGACACACTCAAGAGCAGGTCGACACGGGATCTCTTTCCAGAACAGCCTTTCTCATATCTGGGACAGTGTGTCGACACTACCACCAGGGCAGGTCGACACACTACGGAAACTTTTCATCCTAAAGTTTATGGCTGCCACGTGTCCTCCTAGGGCGATCAGAATCTGTCTAGGAAAGCGTGCCCTTGTACCCCAAAAGGGTATCTTTGGAATCCTAAGGGTATAAAAGGTTCTTTTTGGCCTGCCTTCACAAGAGACAACGGACCAAACTCTCTCAGAGCCTCCAAGAAGCTCCTGGCGGCCAGAAGAGCTCGTGTCTCCTTCCTCTGCTCTCCAATTGCTTCTAGAAGACCAATTCCCACCAATTCAAGGTGTGGGAATTGGAATTTGAGTCCTGAAGATTCCTCTGAAGCATTCCAAGGAGGCAGATCCTGTAGAAGACTTCATTGGTGAAGAATTCGAGGAAGATCCAACTTCTCAGATTGCAGAGCATCGACTTGGACTTCAAGCTTCACATGCTTCTTCCCAATTCAAGCCTCTACAAGGGAGTACACTGAAGAACGAAGACTTTCAATTCAACTTAATTTCTCTTCTGTTCTTCTGAGATATCTTTTGGGATTATGCAAGTACTTCTGCATAACTCTCTTTAGAGTTCTCAAACTTCGACTAGATCTATTGCTAGAGGATCTTAGTCTTAAGTTGGTGTCTAGCAGTTTCAGTGTGAGCATTGTGCTCAGGGTGTTGTGAGCCGTCGAGCTCAGTCTGAGTTGTAAGCTCAGGGTTGGTTTGAGCAGTCTTGCTCTGTGTTTCTAGAGTAGTCTTTCTCTAGAGGTTGTGTGAGTTGTATGCTCTGAAGTATTGGAGTTGTCATACTCCTTTGGGTGTGTAGCCCAGTTGTGTTAGTGAAGCCTCACGGGTTGTGAGGGGTGGATGTAGGAATCACATGGGTGATTTCCGAACCACCTAAAAATCCTTGTGCATTTGTCTTCTGTGGTTTGATTGATTCATTCGCTAGATGCTTGCATAGGATCGTATTTAATTCACTCAATCAACTTGCTTCACATCTAAAATTTTCAACTCACTCAAATCTAATCAGATCTGTAGTTTTTCACTGATAACATTGCCTCTGATTCTAAATAGTTTTCAAATTGCTTAAGCTTCCGCAAAAGTGGCTAAGATCTATTCATCCCCCCCCCTTCTAGATCTTTTCCACACATTTACTTCGATCCTTCAGTGGCCCAAACCTCTGCGGCCGACCTCTCCGGGCACATCCAGCCCCCTCTTGTCATTGGAAGTCAATCCTGCCCTCCTTATCCTCCAGGGTAGATGACCCCCATTCTCAATTTAGTCAGCTTCTTCCTCATCTTAGTCCAGACCAAGTCTGTGAGTTTCTGGCCGCTGCCAAAGGCAAGCGACCGTTGTCTCCACCTACTCACAATTCAGCCCAACATACGGCTTCCTCTGCTCCTGTTAAATCAGCACCACATGTACCTTCCATTGTGGCAGACCCCACACCCCTCCGTCCTCGAGCTATTCACTTTTTGGAGCCTAGCTACCTTTCAGCATGGGAGGTTCGGCCCAAGTTCCTTCCAATGTCCTCTTTCTATCAGACCGAACCCTCTCACCTTCCCTGTGAGAGGTCCTACTCTATCGAGCAATCCCGCTCCCTCATTCCCACTCACCATGCCACATCCCCCTCCGACTTCCTTGCGAAGTGGACAACCATGAAGAGGGAACTCCATGACCTTAGAAGGCAGCTAGACCCCCGGAAGGTCGCCGACATTCTGCTCCCCTCCTTCCACCTTCTCCGGGTTCCGCCCCAGTCAGAGCTCCCGATCTACAGACGATACTCTGGGGTGGGTGACCCTTATGTGCACCTAAAAGATTTTGTGTATGAGTCAGCCCCACAGAAGTATGACCGCCACCTTATGGCGTACTTTTTCAGAAAATCCTTGGACGGTCCGGCCCTTGAATGGTTTTACTCTCTGCCACCTGAGGAAGCCGAAGATTTTTGAATGGTACAAGAAAGGTTCTTACAGCAATTCCAAGATCGGGTTGGACCCAAATATTCATTTGTTGATCTAGTGGCCGAAAAGATGAAGGCCGATGAGGAATTTTTAGTCTACGGCGACAGATGGCGTTCCCTTGCTGCTAAGGTCCGCTACCCGATGCCCGAAGTGGAAAAGGTCAAGCTGTTGATTTCCAATGCCAGTCCTACCTACCGGGACATCCTAGCCATGAAGGATATCACCACCATGCACCAGTTGTATAGTCGAGCCCGCTTCATCCAGACACAACTTAAGGACTCGCCTATCCACTCCATGTTTGAGACCCCCAAATATTGTTACCCTAAGAAGCCTCAGGGCCCAGTTACTGAGGGAGTCCAAACTTATGAACAAGTAGGTGCAGTAAATAACCCCCAAGGCCCAGTAGGTAGATCTCCCTACACTCAATAGCCTCAGCAACCATGGAACAACAATAGACAGCCGCCTCTGTTGCCCAGCTAGCTAGCCCAGAGGGGGGGTGAATGGGTTATTAAAACTTCGATCTCTGATTAAAACCTGTTTACTGAAAGGATTGCACAACTTAATAACAAGGTTAGAGTTAGAGCAAACAAGACAACAATCACACAAAACACATCCACAAGACACAAGGATTTTATCCTGGTTCGGAACTCCTCTCCACAGGAGACCTACGTCCAGTCCTGAGCAATACCTCAGGATTTTACTACCAAGGGTACAATCCCCCTTAAGGATCCTTACACCCAGCCTCAACTGGTCTTCCTTCAGCCTGAAGGGAACAACAACCACCCTGGATACCACCAGGTCTTCCTTCGTCCAGAAGGGAACACAAACTAATAAGAAAAAGGATGTGAAAACAGGCTTCAGACTCTAGCTTGACCAGCTACACACTGAAGCTCCTAAGCCCCCGAGAGAGAAAGAGATTTAACAAGGTTTTCTCTCCAAGGACCACACAGGCTCTTACAAAATGAGAAGTTCCTTCTGAGCACAGAGAGCTAAGAGCTTAGAAAAGGTTTGGAGTGGAGGCTTCGCTCTTCTTCAAAATTCTAAAGATTCTGAGAGATGGATTTCTTTCTTCTTCTAAAACAAGTGTTGTTTCACACCGCCCTCTTTTCCGTCTTGAGTCTTCTATTTAAACTGCTGATTCAAATTCGAACGTTGAAGTGTCCGTTGTCTCTTATCCTTGTGTACGTTAGACTGGTCACTGAGGAAGCTTCTGATCGTCAGTCTTTTATCCTTGTGTACACGCCAAAGAGATGTCATAGAACTTTGTATCTTGTGTCCAATGTTGTCCAGATGAGTCTTGTCAGATATCTGTAAGCATATCATCAATAAATAGAAGACAGCTAAGACTGCTGTCTATTGTTAGTTGAGATGGAACAGATATTGCAGTATATAGCAAAGCTCCTTTCTGTCTAAAAAAGTACGTAGACAGAGTAGCATAGAAATGGAAGATATTGTCTGCATGCATGGGAGATACGATCAGAGAGCATTTAATGCATAGCAGTCAACGGACAAGATATGACTTTGACTTTTCAACGCTATTAACAGGCATTATACTGATGCATCAAGAAATTCGATAAAAAGAATCTTGCTAACTTATGAAATCGTTATGAATTATAGCAAGTTGTTATGAACTGTAAGGAAATCGATGTGATAACTTATGAAGTCGTTACAACAAGCAGGTCGTTGTGAGTTCTGAAGAAATCGTTACAAGAAATCGTTATGACTATCGAGTTGTAAAGAAATCGTTACACGAAATCGTTATGACTGTTGAGTTGTAAAGAAATCGTTACACGAAATCGTTATGATTGTCGAGTTGTAAAGAAATCGTTACACGAAATCGTTATGACTGTCAAGTTGTAAGGAAATCGTTATACGAAATCGATATACAAAGCAAGGCGTTATGATCAGTGAAGAAATCGTTATGAACTCCAAAGAAATCGTTATGAAGTCTAAAGAAATCGTTTGACTATAGAGTCGTTGCGAATTCTAAAGAAATCGTTACGAGGTCTAAAGAAATCGTTACGGCTAGAGAGTCGTTGCGAGTTCTAAAGAAATCGTTACGAGGTCTAAAGAAATCGTTACGGCTAGAGAGTCGTTGCGAGTTCTAAAGAAATCGTTACGAGGTCTAAAGAAATCGTTACGGCTAGAGAGTCGTTGCGAGTTCTAAAGAAATCGTTACGAGGTCTAAAGAAATCGTTACGGCTAGAGAGTCGTTGCGAGTTCTAAAGAAATCGTTACGAGGTCTAAAGAAATCGTTACGGCTAGAGAGTCGTTGCGATTCTAAAGAAATCGTTACGATATCGATTTGTTTTGAGTTTTCCGGTCAAAGAGAAAATCGTTCTGCTTATCAAAGAAGTCGATACAAAGACTTGGATAGAAGTGATGAGACTTACCAGATTGTCTTGAACTTTCATTTTTCTTTTATTTCCTGTACTTAAGGCTCAAGAAATCCATTAGTGTTATTTTGTTAATCATCAAAATTAATATATAAATAAATGGAAATATTTATTATGGGGACAGTTTGGTCATCAATCTCCCCCTTTTTGATGATGACAAAATACTAAACATCATACAAAAAATGAAATGTTTTTCAGATTTACGTTAGTTTTCTCCCCCATTTTGTCATTAAGCAAAAAGATAAGCGGTGAGACAAAGAAGAGAGAAAGATTTATATTAGGATGGAGAAAGATAATACAGAGGAGATAACAAGGAGGCATGCTGTGAGACAACAGCCCATGCCTTGATCTCAAGATCCTCAAAATTTGCAGAAAAACGCCAGAGGCAACTGAGAAGGAGGGTCCCATGGAAGGGATGTTCCTCTGAATGTAGAGTTGCCTTTGCTGCTCTAAGAATTCTCCATACTGAGTTTTGTCCAAAATGAATCTGAAGTAAGTACTCTTACCAAAACTGGCCCTATGGAGAAATCTGTCCAAGGAAATTGGATAGTGAATTTGTTGATTTAACAAATCCTGCTTTAAGGCATAGAAAGCAGAATATCTAGATGCCCATACAGCATAGATCTCTGGTATGGGTGCGATGGAGTTTAGATCCATAAAAGCTTCTGCAGAAAGAGCAGGCTTCCTCTGACTAACAAGATCTTGATTGATGGCTTCCAATTGCTGATAAGAGGCCTGATAGAGAAGCGTCCATTCTGATGAGGTGAGTCTTTCACACTCAGAAATGAGTGGAGCTAAGGTCTGAGAAGACATGCGGCCAGAGTGATATTCTCTGAAGATGAACCGCAAAAAGGAAGGAGATCTGCCCTGCTTGGCTGACATCCTGCCCATCTGTCTTGCAAACATATCTAGAGCATGAGACCCAGCATCTGAATCAAACACTAAAGAGTGCAGCTTCGGCAGAAGAACTGGAAAATCAACCTTGAAAGAGACAAAGTCTACTTTAAGAGGAAGGTTGAGAGGGGTTTCTGATTTCAGCACAGTAATCTGCGAATGAACTGGCAAAACTGAACTTCTGGAATTTTGTTCAAGTAACAGAAGTCACTGTACAGCTGAAAGGCTCTGGCAATGCGAATTTCCTTCAAAATGAAGGATCCCCAAGAGTTCTTGTGCTGGATGATAAACCACTCAGAGAAGGTGAGTGGGTGATCTCTGTGAGAGGGATTCGGCCCTTGCAGTCAGGTATTTTGCATACTGAGCCTTATTTCCTTTGATAGCTGCCCACTGATCTTCAGTCTTGAACTCAGTGCCCTCAAGGATTTTGGATTTGAAAGCTTGAGATATCTGAGTAAAGGAAGAACAATGTCCAGGTGTTCGGATAGGTTGAGAAAAGGAATACCATAAATGGTAGAAAGAATGCATTTCTGGAGGTATTCTTTGTAGATAGGTCTTCTCTTAGGATCAAGGGTAAGAGAGTACCATAAAGGAGGGTATAGAGGAACAGAAGGAGTGCTTAGAGATGAGGAGGTTTTTCTCTTTTTCAAGGCAGGACTGGGAGGGTCAGTCCTGTGAATGTGAGAGGCTGTGGAAAGAATGGTGAGGAGGGTGTTCCTTTCAAAATGTCTGGAACATTGGTGTCAAAGACACCAAGAGGCAGAGGTTTATCTGGAGGAAAGATAACAGAATTAGGAGGAGTAGGAGGATAGAAAAAATGTTTAGGATTAAAGGAAGAGGTTGGTTGAAGAGGAGATGTTTGAATTTTAATAGGTGAAGGTTTAGGAGTTAATGAGGATGGAGCTGAGATGTGAGCTGGAGTAGGAGAGAAGGAGGGTTGAGATGAAGTAGAGGATGAGGAAGGTTGGGTGCGAGGCATGGGATGTTTTATGGTTGGTGGAGCAGGAGGTGCAGTAGAAGGAGATGAAGGTGTGGAGAGGGTTGGAGTGGCAAGAGATGAAGTATCAGGGGCCTTGGAGACTGACACTGGCTCTTTCCCTTTGGCCTGACTCTCTCTGACTGCTGGAGAGGGTCCTGAAGACCCTGAGGCTGCCACTGGTCCGGGTGACCTCACGACTGATGGCCCTGATGGCCCTGACCCTTGAACTGGTGGCCCTGTTGGCCGAGAGACTTCTGCTGGAGGCCCTGGTGGCCTAGGAACTTCAGCTGGACTGCTCTGAGTGGGTGCAGGAGGGACACCACTAGACCTTGAAAGATTAGCCAGCAAATTCTTCATATCAGACATCTCTTTATTGAAATACCTCATTGCATTTCTTATTGAAGATACGTCTGAGGAAGTTGAAGCTTGATTAGAAACAATGCCTTGTATGCTAGACTGGACTGATGCCAAGATCACTCCTTGGGCCTTTAACATAGCCATAACAGGCTTCAAGTTCACTTTTCTAGGGCCCTTCCTTGACCTTCTGTGAACAATTCTCTTCGCTTACCTTGATGAGTGACAGGCTCCTCAAGATTTATAGTTGTACTTGGGCCTTCACTAACATCAACCATGGCTGGAGCTGGAATTTCCTGAGTAGGTGCAGCTTTCTCAGGAAAATCTTCATTCTCTGGCTTTTCAATCTCAGCTTGCTCCCCCTGAATGGGAGCAGGGACTTCAATACTTTCTTGCTCCCCCTGAGCAGGAGCTTCTTCCATGACCACATCTTGTTGAGTACCTGCTTGTACCTCAACATCTGCAACCGATTCAGACTGAACTTCAGTATGGCCTGCTGCCATAACTTCTTCATCAGGTCCACCTGCCTTAGAAGAGACTGAGATGGAGGGAATGGAATCCAATACCTCTCTTAAAATAGAGGCGACTACGGTGGTGGGCAAGGAATCTGCCACACCAGCTGCACCCTCTTCCAATTGAGCTTCGGATTGGCATTCCACAGCTGACTCTACTGGTTCTTGCTCTGCTTGATTTGCTGCTGCTTGCTCTGCTGGATCTGCTGCTGCTTGCTCTGCTGGATCTGCAATGATTGCCTCTCCCTCAGCCACAGAAGTCTTTGACCACACTCCATCTACCACTGAGAATCCACTTTTCTTCAGATTTCTGGACCTTATAGACTGGCCCATCTTTTCAGCTACTGCACCTGACAAATCTACTCCAAAGTGCTTGAAAATCTTGGTCAGTAGATGAGCATACGGAAGGGAAACATTCAACTTGCTCTTTGTTTCCCATAACTGAGCATGTGCAAACATCATTCGCTCAATCATCACTGCGGCCAGGTTTATCTCTTTGTTCTGGATTGCCCAGAACATTATGTCCGAATCTGCCCTAGTGCATGAAGAAAAGGTAGCACTACGAGGTACTAAGATTTGGCAGACTATAAAGTGAAGCAATCTATTGAATGCGGACATCTGATTAATATCAAGCTTCCCATCCTTTAACTTAAATCCTGGACCGATAATCCCGAGACCTTTGACTTCATCATTCACAGAGTGAATGCCACTAAATCCAGAGGTCTTCACTCCAAACAAATCACGCAAAAGCTCATGGGTTATTCTGATTTGGATGCCCTTGACAGAGGAAACAAGGGACCCATCTGCTTCTGACTTCAGACAAATGTAGAAGGCTTTTACCAAGTCCGGGTAGCTTACCTCACTGAAGGTGACCACATCCATCCACTGCAATCTTCTTAGAGTATCAACTAGCCTGGCCATGCCATTCTTCTCAAGATTCTGAACATCCACTGCCTTATTTCCGCAAATCTTCGTCTTCACAAACGTAAATCTTTCTTGCTCCCTTGGGGATAAATACTCAGCACTGTAGCCCCCAACACTTCCGGAGATCAACGGAGCGGCCATGGGTGCAGAGAAGAAAAGATTCTGGAAGGGAGGATGATGGAAGGGACGGAAGTTCTCGAAGGAATTCTTCGCGGGAAGAGAAGAAGGCTTCGAAAGTTGCAGAGAGTCGATCCCAAAATCGTTAGGGCATCGGCTTTGGGTGAACAGATAGAGGATAAAAAGGGTAAAGGTGGAAGACGAGTCGATCTCAAAGCGATTTGATAAAATAATATTACTTTATTGAACGGAGGAGCGCCAAAGGCGGTAAAGATAGAAAGCGACAAAAAGAGTTGACAAGTCAAACAACTTTCACACAGAAGCGGTCAAAGCATATAGATAACTGAGTTTTGCTTAACTTTAACGGAGAGAGAACTTTCATTTAATCTGAAAAATTTATATGTCAATAAAATCACAGAAATTCTTTCACAAATTGCACATCCCTAGTTCCCTTCTAAGAGATGTAAATCTCTCTTCAGGTAGGGCTTTTGTGAAGATATCTGCCAATTGACCATTTGTATCTATAAACGAAATTTCTAAATTACCACTAGCTACATGGTCTCGAATAAAATGATATCTTACCTCAATGTGCTTCGTCCTTGAGTGTTGAACTGGATTTTTGGTGAGGTTGATGGCACTTGTATTATCACACAATAGAGGAATTGATTTGATGTGAATGCCGAAATCTTCAAGTTGTTGCTTTATCCAAAGAAGTTGTGTACAGCAACTTCCAGCAGCAACATATTCCGCCTCAGCTGTTGATAGAGCTACTGAATTTTGTTTCTTGGATGTCCATGATATTAGGCATCCTGCAAGAAACTGACAACATCCACTGGTGCTCTTTCTATCTACTTTGCAACCAGCATAATCAGCATCTGAATATCCTATTAGATTTATCTCACAAGATCTAGGATACCAGAGACCTAAGTCATGAGTTCTAGCTAAATATCTAAATATTCTTTTTACAGAAATTAAGTGAGACTCTCTAGGGTCTGCCTGATATCTAGCACACATGCATACACTGAACAAAATGTCTGGTCTACTGGCAGTTAAGTAAAGTAATGATCCTATCATACCTCGATAATTCTTTTGATCTACCCTTTTACCTTTTTGATCACTGTCCATTCTGGTTGATGTGCTCATTGGAGTTGATAATGGCTTTGCATCTTCAAATCCAAATTTCTTCAACAGCTCTTTGGTGTACTTTGCTTGACAGATATGAGTGCCATCCTTCCCTTGCTTGATTTGCAATCCAAGGAAGTAGCTTAACTCCCCCATCAAGCTCATTTCGAATTCTCCCTGCATAAGCTTTTCAAAGTACTTGCAAAGAGATTCATCAGTAGATCCAAAAATAATATCATCTACATAGATTTGTACAAGAAGTATATGTTTAACCTTAGATTTTATAAATAATGTACTATCTACTTTACCTCTAGTGAAACCATGATTTAATAAGAAAGTACTGAGCCTTTCATACCAGGCTCTAGGAGCTTGCTTTAAACCATATAAAGCCTTATGTAGTTTAAATACATGATTTGGAAATTCAGTGTCGTCAAAACCTGGAGGTTGTTCAACATAAACTTCCTCCTTGATGAAACCATTTAAAAAGGCTGATTTGACATCCATTTGAAAAAGTTTTAAATCAAGTGCAGATGCATAAGCAAGTAAAATCCTAATGGCCTCAAGTCTAGCTACAGGTGCATAAGTTTCATCGAAATCTATGCCTTCCTCTTGGGAGTAGCCTTGAGCCACCAATCTGGCTTTGTTCCTTAAGATTATTCCAGACTCATCCAGTTTATTTCTGAACACCCACTTGGTGCCAATAACTGAATGATTGGATGGTCTAGGAACAAGTGACCATACTTGGTTTCTCTTGAACTGATTTAGTTCATCTTGCATGGCTAATATCCAAGATTCATCAGATAAAGCTTCATTGACTGTCTTAGGCTCTACTTGAGAAACAAATGCTAAATAGTCGCATGGAATTACATTACCTCTAGTTCTTACCCCTACAGATGGATCACCAATGATGTTTTCAGGAGGGTGATCTTTCTGATATCTCCATTCCTTTGGAAGATCTTCATGTTGGATTTCTGTTTGCTGCAGTTCTTCCAGAGTTGGATCCTCTTTGTCCTTAATTGAAGTATTCTTTAATTTTTCGGACAAGTCATCTGCATCATCAATGTCACTAATTTCTTCCTTTTTCAAGGAAGGGTTAGATTCATCAAAAATAACATGTACTGATTGTTCAATCAATAAGGAACGTTTATTGAAAACTCTATAACCTTTGGGTTTAGAAGAGTACCCCATGAAGATGCCTTCATCTGATTTGGCATCCAACTTACCAATGTCCCTTTTTCCATTGTTATGGATGAAGCAAGGACATCCAAATATTCTGAAATGGCTAATCTTTGGCTTCTTTTCTTTGTAGAGTTCATAAGACGTCTTTTTCAGAATTGGCCTGATCATCACTCTATTTATGATATAACATGCAGTGTTGATAGCTTCGGCCCAGAAGTATCTTGGCAGATCATATTCTGACAACATGGTTCTTGCCATATCCAAAAGAGTTCTGTTTTTCCTCTCAGCAATTCCATTCTGTTGAGGTGTCCTTGGAGCTGAGAAGTTGTGCTCAATTCCTTGATCATCACAGAACTTCGTAAACTTTTCATTCTGAAACTCACCACCATGATCTGATCGAATAGAGACAATTGAGAATTTCTGATCTTTCTGAACTTTCTTACTGAAGCTGACAAAATTTTCAAATGTGTCATCTTTGTGCTCTAAAAAGGATACCCAAGTGAATCTTGAATAATCATCAACTATTACAAATCCAAAATTCTTTCCTCCCAAACTGGTAGTTCTCATTGGCCCAAATAAATCCATGTGAAGTAGTTCTAAGGGCTTTGAGGAGGTTACTACAGTCTTTGATTTGAAGGAGCTCTTGGTGTGCTTTCCTCTTGCACAAGGTCTGCAAATGCTATCCAATCTGAAATTTACCTTTGGCAGTCCTTCAACTAGTTTTCTCTTTCTGAGCTTGTTCAACCCATCCAAGCTGCAGTGGCCCAATCTTCTGTGCCACAACTCAGTTGATTGATCTTTACTAGCTGCCAAACACACATCTTGATCCTTGAGTTTCTCGAGATATAGAACATACAAATTTCTTTCTCTGTAGGCTTCAAATATGACTGCACCATCCTTTAAGATACTGCATTTTGATTCTTGAAACTGAATTTGATGGCCTTTGTCACACAACTGGCTGATGCTGATGAGATTGTGCTTTAACCCTTTGACCAGCATTACATCTTCTATAACTGATTTTCCTTTGATGTTCACAGACCCGCTTCCTATCACAGTCCCTTTTCCATTATCTCCATAGGTGACTGTACCTTCTTCAGCTTGGAGATCAACAAATATCTTCTTGTTGCCTGACATATGCCTTGAGCACCCACTATCCAAATACCATTTGGATGCTCGAGGGTTAACCTGAAATGAGAACATCAAGCTTTAGGTACCCAAATTCTTTTGGGTCCTGATTGGTTAGTATCATCAACTTTACCTTTTAATATCCATTTTTTATGTCTTGTTGGGCATGTAATTTTAATATGTCCTAACTTGTTGCAGTGACTGCAGCAGGATAACTTAGTCACTTTTTCTATATATTTGAAATCAGCTTTGTATGCTATATCTTGTTCGGGTACAAATTTTGGTGTTGGATATGTTTTAGGGTATATTATGGTTTCTTCATTGTCTGGGGGTGTATATCCTAATCCATTTTTCTTTTTACCCGATCTCCTAGCACCTTTTAATATTAAAGAGTTTTTACCGTTGGTGAATTTCTCTAGTGTACTTGATAGATTATCATTTTCTTTATTTAGTCTTTCTATTTCTATTTTAAATTCACCTAAGTCTTCTTGTTTTTCTAGAAGATTTATTTTCTTATTTTTCTCTTTTAAATCTTCACATAATAATTCATTTCTTCTTTTATGTTCAGTAATTTGTTTTTCAAGTTCTTCATTTTCTGTTCTTAGGTCTGAATTTGTATTTTCTAGACAGATTATATTTTTCTTACTAGTTTTAAGTAATTTGCATACTTCTTTGTATTTTTCATAAAGTTCATTAAAAGCATTTTCCAAATTGTCAGAATCTGAATCATTGCATGAATCAAAGAAGAGTCAGAAGTTACCTTGTCCTCGGTGTTGGCCATTAGAGCCAAGTTGGCTTCTTCACCTTCACTGCTCGAGCTTGACTCACTGTCTGAGTCACTGCTGTTTTCCCAAGCAGCTGCCATTGCTTTCTTTTTGTACTTCTTAAATCTTCTGAAGTTGTCCTTCTTCTTGTGATCACTCTTTTTGATCATGGGACAATCTGCCTTGATGTGTCCAGGCTTTTTGCATTCATAACAGATCACTTCTCCTTTCTTTTGATCCTTTACTTCTGGTTTTCTGAAGTCTTTGTTTTTCTTAAAAAATTTTCTTCCTGACTGATACTTCTTTTTCTTTGCTAGAATCCTTTGAAGCCTTCGAGACAGCATCGCTTCTTCATCATCACTGTCTTTACTACTCTCACTATTATCCAAAGATTCTTCCGAATTATCTTCACTTGCTTTGAGAGCATTTGATTGTTTCCTTCTGCTGGAGGATTCTCCTAATCTCTCCATGTTTATCTCGTGAGCCATGAGAGATCCTATTAGCTTTTCCAATGACATTAATTTTAAATCATTGGCTTCTTCAATGGCTGTTACCTTCGGAGTCCAAGAAGATGGTAAAGATCTGAGGACTTTTCTAACCATATCTGGTGCATTATAGACCTTTCCCAAACCGGCTAATCCATTTGTGATGTCAGTGAATCTGCTGAACATTTGAGTTATTGATTCACCTGTCTGCATCTGAAATCTTTCATATTGAGCTACTAGAATATCAATTCTTGTCTCCTTTACCTTGTCTGTCCCTTCATAGGTAATTTTGAGCTTTTCCCACATCTCCATTGCGGACTTGCAGGCTGAGACTCTATTGAACTCTTTCTTGCTTAGGGCACAGCATAATATGCTCTTGGCTTTGCAGTTTAAGGATATTCTTTTCCTATCATCATCTGTCCACTGAGCCTTAGCGTTTGTGACCAAAAGATCACCTTCTTCTACAATGGACCAGATTGTGTAATCATGACCTTGTAGAAAATATTCCATTCTAGTCTTCCAGTATGTGTAATCTTCTCCATCGAACAAGGGAGGCCTGTTGACTGACTGACCTTCGAAGTTACTTTGGGCTGCCATTGATCTTTGCTCTTCAGATCGTTGGATCTTCTTCTTTGTCGAAGAGACGGCTCTGATACCACTTGTTGCCCAGCTAGCTAGCCCAGAGGGGGGGTGAATGGGTTATTAAAACTTCGATCTCTGATTAAAACCTGTTTACTGAAAGGATTGCACAACTTAATAACAAGGTTAGAGTTAGAGCAAACAAGACAACAATCACACAAAACACATCCACAAGACACAAGGATTTTATCCTGGTTCGGAACTCCTCTCCACAGGAGACCTACGTCCAGTCCCTGAGCAATACCTCAGGATTTTACTACCAAGGGTACAATCCCCCTTAAGGATCCTTACACCCAGCCTCAACTGGTCTTCCTTCAGCCTGAAGGGAACAACAACCACCCTGGATACCACCAGGTCTTCCTTCGTCCAGAAGGGAACACAAACTAATAAGAAAAAGGGTGTGAAAACAGGCTTCAGACTCTAGCTTGACCAGCTACACACTGAAGCTCCTAAGCCCCCGAGAGAGAAAGAGATTTAACAAGGTTTTTCTCTCCAAGGACCACACAGGCTCTTACAAATGAGAAGTTCCTTTGAGCACAGAGAGCTAAGAGCTTAGAACAAGGTTGGAGTGGAGGCTTCGCTCTTCTTCAAAGTTCTAAAGATTCTGAGAGATGGATTTCTTTCTTCTTCTAAAATCAAGCGTTGTTCACACCGCTCTTTTCCGTCTTGAGTCTTCTATTTAAACTGCTGATTCAAATTCGAACGTTGAAGTGTCCGTTGTCTCTTATCCTTGTGTACGTTAGACTGGTCACTGAGGAAGCTTCTGATCGTCAGTCTTTTATCCTTGTGTACACGCCAAAGAGATGTCATAGAACTTTGTATCTTGTGTCCAATGTTGTCCAGATGAGTCTTGTCAGATATCTGTAAGCATATCATCAATAAATAGAAGACAGCTAAGACTGCTGTCTATTGTTAGTTGAGATGGAACAGATATTGCAGTATATAGCAAAGCTCCTTTCTGTCTAAAAAAGTACGTAGACAGAGTAGCATAGAAATGGAAGATATTGTCTGCATGCATGGGAGATACGATCAGAGAGCATTTAATGCATAGCAGTCAACGGACAAGATATGACTTTGACTTTTCAACGCTATTAAAGGCATTATACTGATGCATCAAGAAATTCGATAAAAAGAATCTTGCTGACTTATGAAATCGTTATGAATTATAGCAAGTTGTTATGAACTGTAAGGAAATCGATGTGATAACTTATGAAGTCGTTACAACAAGCAGGTCGTTGTGAGTTCTGAAGAAATCGTTACAAGAAATCGTTATGACTATCGAGTTGTAAGGAAATCGTTACACGAAATCGTTATGACTGTCAAGTTGTAAGAAATCGTTACACGAAATCGTTATGACTGTCGAGTTGTAAAGAAATCGTTACACGAAATCGTTATGACTGTCAAGTTGTAAGGAAATCGTTATACGAAATCGTTATACAAAGCAAGGCGTTATGATCAGTGAAGAAATCGTTATGAACTCTAAAGAAATCGTTATGAAGTCTAAAGAAATCGTTATGACTATAGAGTCGTTGCGAATTCTAAAGAAATCGTTACGAGGTCTAAAGAAATCGTTACGGCTAGAGAGTCGTTGCGAGTTCTAAAGAAATCGTTACGAGGTCTAAAGAAATCGTTACGGCTAGAGAGTCGTTGCGAGTTCTAAAGAAATCGTTACGAGGTCTAAAGAAATCGTTACGGCTAGAGAGTCGTTGCGAGTTCTAAAGAAATCGTTACGAGGTCTAAAGAAATCGTTAGGCTAGAGAGTCGTTGCGAGTTCTAAAGAAATCGTTACGAGGTCTAAAGAAATCGTTACGGCTAGAGAGTCGTTGCGAATTCTAAAGAAATCGTTACGATATCGATTTGTTTTGAGTTTTCCGGTCAAAGAGAAAATCGTTCTGCTTATCAAAGAAGTCGATACAAAGACTTGGATAGAAGTGATGAGACTTACCAGATTGTCTTGAACTTTCATTTTTCTTTTATTTCCTGTACTTAAGGCTCAAGAAATCCATTAGTGTTATTTTGTTAATCATCAAAATTAATATATAAATAAATGGAAATATTTATTATGGGGACAGTTTGGTCATCAGCCTCCTCAGGGCCAGGATCAACGCCAGTACAATCAAGTCTCTCCACCCCAAATGGTTTGCCCCCAGAAAGCCCATAGGCCAAGAGAGCTCAGTACCCTCCTCATCTAGAGACTTGGCTGACATCTTCGCAGCCCTTATGTCTCTTAATGCCCTTAGACTCCCTCATGAGAAACCAAATTGGAACATGGCAGTAGACAAAGTACTACGTATACCATCGCCATCTAGGCCATAATGTGTCAGACTGCTTCCAATTCTGGGACATCATATATGATCGTCATGAACGAATCAGAGTTGATTGGGTAAGATGAAGAGGCTGATCGAAAACACTGATGGACCAGTAGGGTCAAAGGCAGCAGCAACAGCAGCAGAGCGACAGCAGCCCAACACAACAGTAATTCAACAACAACAATAGCAACAATTCAGCAGCCTTTCCGCACAATTCTAGCAACAACAACAACAACCCAGCAACCGAAACATGACCTTGGCATTATCCTAATCCCATGCTTCAACATCAGCCCCTCCAAACCCACAACCTGCTCCGCCATCTCCTCCACCTGCTCAAGTTAACTCAGTCATCCATCACCCACCACCAGAAGCCATATGGATCTTCGACGATGAGCACGAAGGGGGCCATCTTTTGGCCATTTCCCACACTACACCTGCTCCCGTCATACCTACATCCACACACCCACCATTGCCACCCTCACCTCACCGTTCTACAGCTCCGCCATCATACCACCCGTTGTCCCTCCGCCTATCAGCATCCCATTCTCCCCTATGCCAGCGCAACTATTGCCCAACCCCTCTGTTCTTGACACCACTCCCACTCCACTCCACCATAACCTCGCCCTGCGGAGTTGGCGTATGTTTCACCGGATGTACCCAAATGCATCCGGGTCTATGCCGGGTCAGCAAACCCAACCCCCCAACAGTCAGCAGCATCAACAGGATGCCGATGAGTCAGATCCGTTCTGGGAACTCAGTATGACATCTTGAAGCACTTGGACCAAACTCCAGCAAAAATCTCCATCTTTGAGTTAATCAAGAGGTCACACACCACCAAGATGCCCTGAGAGCGTTCTTGCAAGGGTCATGGTAAGTGAAGACATGAACCCTGACAACCTGCCTTCTGTGCTTTCTATTGTGAATAAAGGACCGACAATTATCTTTTCGGATGGTGAATTAGCTCCTCCTGAGGCTAGAAGAATGCCCTTGTGTGTAACCCTCACCATAAATAAAGTGGCCATTGATGCAGCATTGGTTGATACAGGGGCCTCTGTTAATGTATGTCCGCTGAGCACCTTGAGAGCTTGTAACATCTCGGAGCGCCGCTTGCAGCCAACTCCTACAACGGTGGCGGCTTATGACAATTCTCGGCGAGCCTGCTACGGCCTCATTTCTCTACAGGCTGAATTAGGGCCACTTGTCATGATTGTGGACTTTTATGTGCTAGATATTGATCCCACCTACAATGCTATCTTAGGCCGCCCTTGGATCGAAGCATTAGGGGCAGTACCCTCCACAGCACATCAATGCTTGAAATTCCCTTTTCAAGGGCGAATAGTGTCACGCCCCGATATTTAGCAGCAGAATAATACCGAGATGCATGAACGATACAAATAGACGTACCACAGTTGAATAGCGTAGAGTCACAATTGAATATATTAACACAGTGGAAACTATAATATTGTCATAAAAGTACTCCTTATTCCATTCATTCAACTAATTAAAAACCATACATCAATCGAGGCAATCAAAGGGCCCATTATTCAAATAAAAATGTTTCACTATTACATCGACTACTAAATAACTATTTCTAGACTATCAACTCCTCATATGGCGGGTGCTGATCACTCTTGCCCTGCCCCAACTGACTCCTCTGGTTCCTCATCACTACCTGAAAAGGACAGGATGATAGGGGTGAGTGAACTAGCTCAGTAGGATTTACATCTCAATTTGTGCGGACACTATATACATGATTAACATTTTAAATAGGCAGATATGCACATGAACATGATGACAATGCATGCTTTTCTAACAAGTTGAATAGAGGAATAGAACGGATGACATATCAAATCAAATATCGAATTGCATATACAATGGACAGGTAGTTCAAGAGTAGAATGATATCAAAATGAATTGGCCATATTCATACAGATCTCATGTATTCACATGAACAGACTTGTCATATCAAACATATCATGTCAAATGAAGGCACGTTCCCACAAATCTTGCTTATTTGTTTGTGCTATGCCAAGCACCAAAAGTCCATACTCTCGCGGTTAATAAGTACATTGGGGCGCTCCTCCCCAGGACAAGACATGGCCCCTATTGCACAGGCATTAGTCAAATGGAGCGAAGTCCCAAATTGTGCCGAACAAACATATTCATATTATGACCACAGAGTTTCAATAATAAGCTCAATGTAATAAGAACATGATCATCATAGAGTCGAGGTATGACAATAGCTCAAGAGAACAAAATGGCAGTATAACAACGTATCTTATGTTTCATAATTCGTTAGTGTTTTGACATGAGGATGACTAATGACAGATCGTATGCGGAACATGTGCTCTCTATCTCCAGGGTACTCATGGTACAACCAGCTCGGCCTCTATGTGGGAATCCATAGAGAGCGGAGACTTACGGAGGTCTTAAGGAAAAGATCGCTAGTCTTTCCAATTCGGAATGACCGACAGAGAGCTCTCAATTCCCCAAGAAGGGTGTGCCTATTCGTGCAAAGGTGTAAGTGACGTGTCACGGATCTTTCCTAACATGTATGCAAGTTATGAACAAATAATTTAACCATTGGAAAGAATATAGCTAAAGAAAACTTATATGCAATCATGATAGCAACTTAACTAACGAGTCCATGCTAACATGTATTCATCCACACAATTCACATCAAATTCTTATCATTTCAATTTCATAACAAGCTAGATCACAAGATAATAGTCAAGTTCATAAGAGAAAATCACATATCATACATTAGAATCATATTCATGTTCATTACCATTTTCACATGGGTTGATTACTTTTAGGTCCTGCATATGTAACATGATGCAACATGCTAAACAGACCCAACAACTAAACATGCTGACATTTAGACAAACATAGTAATCAAGGTGCCAATATTCATACAACGCCTATATCTCTCTATATACTGATATTTAGATAAAACTCTAAACATAAAAAATGTCGAGAACATCTAGTGGAAGAACTTTTATGTTGAGAGTTAGGTCTGATTCGGTCTATAATGACATGTAACACAGGTAAAACATAAGAAAGCCCTAAACATACGTGACTTCATTGTGACTTATATGTCAGGCCCATAACATGAGATCTACTGATATTTAGACAACATGTGTAACATGAAAGATTACTAGAACTACTAGTAGAATAACTATGATGTTGGTGTCTTGACCTAATTCGATCCCTAATCTTGTGAAAACATGAAGAACATACAGTTAAGTGCAATCTGAAAACATAGTATTATACAGTGACTCTCTTTCTAAGCTTTTAACTCTCTAATTAATGATATTTAGACAACATGTTCAACATAAAGGATGACCATAACGACTATTGGAAGAACGTTTATGTTGGGGACTTAACCTAATTCGGTCTTGAATCTCATGAAAAACAGGAAGAACATAAAGCTATGTGCAGCCCAAAATCACAGTATCATGCAATGACTCTCTTACCATGCTTATAACTATCTAAATAAAGACTTTTAGACACAATGCACAACATAAGATTATCGTGACTACTAGTAGAAGAACTTTGATGTTTAGGATTTCATCTAATTCGGTTTTGAATCGTGTGCATGATAATAAGAATGGAAAAAGCCCTAACTGTGCGCGACTTAGGGAAAACTACTAATACACAATGTATACTCCATGAAATTAGTCAAATCAAGTGCAAATGAACCTAGACTCGAAGATCTACATGATGGTGTTGGTTTTCTTTAATCTTGGACAGAGAACACCTACCTTTGAATACTAAGAACTCCCTGCAGGTTCCTGGGTCGATGTAGAGCGAGGTTGAGGAAGACCACATTTTCTCCAGCCGTTCTCCACTCCTCCAGCGCCCCAAACTTGCTGCTCACGACCCCAACTTGTTGCTAACCATTCCCTAAACATTTTGTGAGGAGTTCTTATAGTTTTAGGGTTCTATTTCATGTCCTAATGGGACTAGGAAAGGGGGCTGCGAATTCTGCTTCCTACTTTCCAAAATCTGGGATTCTCTCACCCAAAGGAGGTAGCAAAGATTTAGGAAACCACCTCTTAGTGTTGGGTCCGGTTTTTGGCTTACCTTATATGACTAATTACCCTAATTTTAACCTAAATTGCCCTCCCTAATTATTGCATAATTACATACACGAATTTCTGGTTATTTTCTTGTCCCAATTTTATCCTGGGGCAAATGTGCTCTATTGGCCCATCTGTTAATGGGTTATTAATACATGATGTTGGAAGCCTCTCCAACATGTTTATTTAATTTATGGTCGGGTTATTTTTCCGCGTTAACAATTTCCGACTTAGTTTCCTTATTCGAGTAACTTGGTCATGTGTGACTATACTCAGCCAATCAGATTTTCCATTGCACGAATTCTTTCGTGGAACGCTTAGGGATAATATTTGGGGTTGGTTTATAATTTTACTGAATTTTCCGATGTTTTTCTCACGTACGATAGTGGTACGTAAGTTCTATCATTCGATAATACAGAAGTTATTTATTTACTAATTTCATACTTGAATTTGTTCATGGGTCATACGTTGTCCATTGATCCGATTTCTTTTATGGCCTATCCCCAAATATTGTTTGGAGTCCACCATAAATTTCTCATTTACTTTATGATCTCATTTTATACACCTGATAATGGGTTGTCCAACTTATTTCCTACTACGATAATAAGTCACACTAACTCTTAAATATACCTCAAGTGACTTTTATTGACCCAAATTTCTTGATGGATCATTAGAGGATATTATTTGAAGTCCATGTATGATTTTTATTTATTTTTTGACTCATCTATGTATGTGTGATAATGATTTTCTGACTTATTCTCTGATTACGATATTCAGTCGCAAAATGCCTTAAACTTGGACCATCCGATTTTTCTTTGCACGAATTTCTTCATGGGTCATTAGGGAGCATTATTTAGAGTTGAACTATGGTTTTTATGAAATTTTCTAATGGGTTTTTTTTGTATGTACAATAGTGGCACGTGCATTTTTGCTATTCCACAAATATTGAATTTATCGTTTTCGATTTATTTCTAATTTTCTAATTTCTGAATTTTTGGGGTGTTACAAATAGTCAAAGTTAAAAGCGCGACAACCACTCATACAGTGGAAGCCCTCGATAAGATAATGCCATCGTCTGGCCATCCAACAAACCTGTCATTTCTATCCTTGATGTGAATTTTCCTTGGGCCTACACATTCTCTAGTAGCCGCTAGGTAATGCCACCATCCGTGGCTGTGGTTAAGAAGCACACATTGGCAAATACTAAGGGCTGAAATATAATGGCTAGAATTGGGTATCAGCCGGAAAGGGCCTGGGTGCTCATCTTCAAGGAAGTACCAAATTATCAATGACCCCAAGAAGTTCACAAAGCATGGCCTAGGATACCAAGAATGGGCAGCACACTCACTGATGTCTAATCAAGCACCCCTCACCTGGACACTCTACGATAACTTTGTTAAAGGGCCCATACAGTCGGGTTACAACACTGTCACAGCAGCAACATCATCGACATATCAAGCTTCAGAGCCCCAACGGCCCAACAAGAGGAGAAAGCCTGAAGATATGAAGGTAGGGGAATCAGATCTTGAAGATTTAATCACAGCAATCAACCTCTTATTCGAGGAAGCCGACATTACAGATGAAGTAGAAGAATCGGATCTGGAAGACCTATAACAACAGTTAGTTCCCTATTTAGTGAAGGCAACACCATGCGGTCCCCAACAGCCGGTCAACATCGACATCCACCACTAGGCGACAGTTGCTTGGACTTGGTGAAGAATCTGAGGTCGAGAACCCCACCCATTTGACAAAGAGTTCTGGCCAGGTTTTCCCAGCCTCCCAGCCATTGGTATCATCCATCCTCATTTACAAGTTTGACTTCATCCCTCCTTCTCTCCCTCTTATTCTCTAACTCTCCCCTGATGCTCTTGAAGCGTTAACCATCCTTGCCCCTCTTCACTAACTTCTTTAATGGCTCGATTCTGTCCCTTTCCCGACGCCTCCACATGTAATGTAGCTTATTCCTTTCCTTAGTCAAAAAAAAAAAAAATGCTTTCTCCTCTCCAGTCTGCCTTGTAATTGGACGACGATCCCCCTCTTTCCTTCCCCTTTCTTCAGACGGCGATCCCCATCTATCCTTCCCCTCTTCTTCGGACGACGATCCCCGTCTTTTCCTTCCATCCTTCATCGGATGGCAATCCCCGTCCTCCCCCTCCTTCCAAGCATCGACCCCCTCCTCCATCTTGACTCAAGACGGCGATCCCCGTCATTCCCACTTTCTGCCTTCTGCTGACAAATTCCCCTGCTCTTGACGGCGATCCCCGTCACCCCGCACTCCTCTCTACTTTGACGACAATTCCTGTCACCCCCCTTCCTCCTCCGCGGCGATCCCCGCCGTTCTCCTTTTGCCCTAGCTGCGGTCGTCACCCACTGACCATCATGGTCACTTTAGGCAATTTAGGTGAGGGGCCTTCTGTTCCCCTACATCCCGAGTCTGCTGCAGGCACCCTGAGCTCGAGTGGCCCGCCTCTTCCTCCAGATCCATCAGAGGGTTTCTGCGGCCCCGTCGCACTTGTTCCTTTCCATTCCAATAAACCTCTGGATCCTTTTCCAGAGCCTTCTGTAAATATTAAACCTAGTTTAGATTCAGGGGTAAGATCTAGCAAGTCCCCGTCCCCGTCTAAGAAGAAGAAGGGTAGTGGCATACCCCGTAGGTATTTGTTAGATCTGGTACAAAGGTTTGGCGCTCTTCTAGCTGTCGAAGAGTTCGTCCAGAAAGCTGTAACCCTGAACTTAGAAGCTCAGCACGAAGAAGAAGGGCTATATGAAGGATTTGGTGTTTATGAGATTTTGGCTGAGAATGACCAATTGGATGAAGAGGATTGGGAAATAGAGGATGCTGCCGAGATGTATGCGAGTGGCATGAGAAGATTTATGAGCCCACCTCGGCAGTAGACGAACCCACCAAAGAGGTGAATGTGAGAACGGAAGAAGACCCTAGGCTCCTAACCATAGCTTCCAGCCTCCCTCTGGAAGAAGAGGAGGTACTTATAGAAATGCTAAGGCAATTCAAGGATTCTTTTGCCTGGTCTTATGATGACATGCCTGGCATTGACCCTGAGTTAGTGGAACATAGGCTGATCTTGAAGCCAGGGGCAGTTGCTGTTAAGCAAAAATTGAGACGATACCTCCCCCACATTGCTTTGAAGATGAAAGAGGTGATTGATAAGCTACACAAAGCTAAGTTCATCCGTGTAGTCCTCTATCCGCTGTGGGTGGTCAACATAGTCCCAGTAATGAAGGAAGATGGAAGAGTGCGAATTTGCATAGACTTTCGGGACCTGAATACGGCATGTCCAAAGGATGATTTCCCTTTACCTCATTTAGATGTACTGATTGATAATACCGCCGGGTATGAAACTCTATCATTCATGGATGGATACTCAGGCTATAATCAGATCCGTCTAGCCCCGGAGGACCAAGAGAAAATCTCCTTCACCACACCCTGGGGAACTTATTGCTACGTGGTCATGCCGTTTGGATTGAAAAATTCCGGCGCCACTTATCAAAGGGCAATGTTAGCTATCATCCACGATATGATTCATATTGATGTTGAGGTATACGTGGATGATATTGTGGTGAAGTCTCGGACTCGAAGAGAACACTCCTCCGTGCTTGCCAAAGTATTTTGCCGTGCACAAGACTACCAATTGAAGATGAATCCAAAGAAGTGCACGTTTGGGGTTTCTTCAGGCAAATTGCTAGGTTTCATAGTCAGCAAACGGGGGATTCAGATAGACCCGCACAAGGCCAAGGCAATCAATGAGATGCCTCCTCCTAAGAACATTTCTGAGCTTCAAGGTTTGATTGGTTGGCTATAGTTCATAAGGAGATTCATATCTCAGCACTCTCAAAGATGTCGCCCTTTCTATGAACTGTTAAAAGGAGGGGCCAAATTTGAGTGGAATGCTAAATGCCAAGAAGGCTTTGATCAACTCAAGAGTTATTTAATGAATCCGCCCGTGCTGTAGGTGCCTATCCCAGGGAAACCCTTAATCCTATATCTGTCGACTATTGAGGACTCCCTAGGAGCTGTCCTTGCACAACATGATGACTCTGGCAGAGAAAGGGTAGTGTATTACCTATCTAGGCTCTTCAATCCTTCCGAGCTCAAACTCACCACAATGGAGAAAACATGCGCGGCGCTAGTATGGGTAGTGCAGAAATTGAAACACTACTTCTTAGCCCATAAGGTGAGTTTGATTTCTAGAATGGATCCTATTAGGTATCTCCTAGAGAAGCCGGTTCTCGCCGACAGATTGGCGCACTGGCAGAGCTTCCTATCTCAATTTGATATCACCTTTGTAGTCCAAAAGGCTATAAAAGGGTATGCCATTGCTGAGCACCTTGCTCACCTTCCTCTTCCTCACAGTGACACGGTTCAAGAGGATTTCCCTAATGAAAACCTGTCACTTGTTTCTCACGATCCCTTCTGGTAGCTCCATTTTGATGTAGCTCTCAATTCTAGGGGATGGGGCATAGGTGCTGTCTTGCTCACCCCAGAAGGGATCACCATTCCACTAGCCTACTAACTCCAGTTCCCTGCCACCAACAATGTCTCCAAGTATGAGCTCTCCTAGCTGGTCTTAAGCTTGCCTATTTATTAGGCGCATGTCATCTCAAGATCATAGGAGACTCTTAGCTTGTCCTTTAGCAGGTCCTTTCTACCTACTGTACTCATGACCCCAAGCTCAAGCCCTATCAAGATCTGGTCATGCTCCAAGCCAAGCAGTTCCACCAACTCATTTACATTCATACTCCTCGCTCTCAGAATATCCTGGCCGATGCCCTAGCATCCCTGGCCTCCTCTCTCTCCTTCCCTCTCAGCCGCAGCGCTGAGACAATCACTGTCCAAAGGTTAGAAGTGCCCTCCACTCAGGATCCTTAGTTCATTAACCTTAGGAGCTCATTGGTGTCGAAGGCAGAGAGAAAGGAAGCGAAGGAGATAATGCTCGTGGAACTAGGAGAAATGATGGAAGAAGAAAGGCCATGGTATCACGAGATCAAGCAATACTGCAAGGACGGCACCTTCCCTGAAGAAGTTGAAGCTGAGGATAGGCGAGCCATCTGTAGAGCGGCGTTAAGGTATACCATCGTCGGAGAAGTGCTGTACAGACGCGCTCTAAATGGAATGCTCCTCAGGTGTTTGTCAGATGAAGAAGCCTGGAAGGTAGTGGAAGGATCTCATTCCAATGAATGCGGTGGGCATGTGAATAGCCAAATGTTGGCTAAAAAGATCATTAGGCAGGGCCACTATTAGCCGACCCTAGAAGAAGATTGTGCTATCTACATTCGTAGGTGCATCAAATGCCAAGTCCATGCCGATAAAATCCATGCTCGATCTTCCTCCTTGCATCCTCTATCTTCCCCTTGGCCTTTCTCCATGTGGGCTTTTGATATCATCGGGCCCCTTGGTTATCCTAACGCTCAAGTGAAGCAAAAATCTTTCATCCTTATTGCCACTAAGTACTTTACCAAGTGGGCCGAAGCTGAGGCATTTGCAGAAATCAAAGGCTCGACCGTGTGCAGGTTCGTCATGAAGAATATTATCTCCTGGTTCAGAGTACCAAGCGGCTTCATCACCGACAATGGACCCCAGTTTATATCACAAGAGCTTCGGGACCTATGTAAGAGATTCAACATTTCCTTGCATCATTCGTCTCCGTATTATCCGCAGGGCAACGGCCAAGTCGAAGCCACAAATAAAACACTTTTGAAAATTTTAAAGAAAACTTGTGAGTCTCATAAGTTCGCTGATTGGCCTGAGAAATTGATTGAGGCTTTGTGGGCCTACCGAACCTCCATCCGTACGCCCTCCGGGCAAACTCCTTTCTCACTTACTTATGGGATGGAGGCGGTATGTCCACACGAGATCCTCATTCCTTCATTAAGAGTACAGCTAGACAAAGAACTTAATCCGACGAACGTCGGGAGGCGTTACTTTCACAGTTAGAACTCTTAGATGAACGACGTTTGGCCGCGGCCGATCATGTACTTTCATATCAAAATAGACTCTCAAGATCATTTCAAAAGAAGGTAATTGAGCGCAATTTTAAGAAGGAGACATGGTCTTGAAGCGAATTTTCATAAAACCTGGAGTCCAAGGTCCAAATTGCAAGTAAACTGGGAAGGACCATATGTCGTTAATGAAGTGTACCCTGGGAACGCGTATAGGCTAGTTAATGCCGATGGTGAGAACTTTCTCACCCGTGGAATGGGTTGTACCTTAAAAGATTCTACCCCTAATAAAAAGTTTTTCAATAACGACATCATTTTGCAAAAAAGAATGTCAACGACCGTGTGTCTTATTCCCTTTCGGTTGTTGTCAAATAACTTCTAGGTTCAGTCATACACATGACACGGTGACCCAAGGTCAATTCCCCTTTATTAGTGGTGTTCCTACTTAGCCCTAGTGTACGGGAACGAAGGTCAATGCTCTTCTTACTCGGACTAGGTCTAGGGGCAAGAGGGTGCTAGCTTATAGACAAACAAAGGTATAGATCATGTGTATGAAGTCTCAAAAAGAGACGGCCAATTCGGAAAAAAAGAAGAAGAACGAAATAATGAACAAGAGAAATGAAATGACGAAGATAGGGGCATGTCAAAAAGTGGCAGTATAGTTCCTCGCGGGACGCCCTTGAGCCCGGTCGTACGCATGCCCCAATAAAAAGAGAAATAATGGTCATAAAGTCTGTGGACAACAGACGAATTCCACATGTGACATGCCCTTTGCGAGTCATGCGAATCGGTATCCTCAGCCCCAAGGCCAACGTCTTATCTCATTACAAGTCTTCCTATCCCCACTAATGACCAGAGAACCCATGCGCATGGTCTATGTTGGAACATTAATAACTAGGGGCAAGCCTTAGAGAAGCCGAGCACAAATCACGCTGCGCTTAAAAGTTATTTGACGAACCTAAGAACAGAAAGTGAGACCCATAGTCGAATCACTCAAATGCAAGCGGTGTCATAATAAAAAAATTCCAAAATCCAAAAAAATCAGAAAATCTCAAAAAAAAAAACAAAAAAAAATTAGAAAATCCAAAAAATAAAAAAATCAGAAAATCCCAAAATCCAAAAAAAATCAAAAAATCTCAAAATCCAAAAAAACAAGAAAATCTCAAAATCCAAAAATAGAAAACCCCAAAATCCCAAAAAAATTGAAAATCCTCAAAATCCAAAAAATGTGTGTACATATCGCCTTCTTTTAGCATGCATTATTTTATTTCCTTCATTCTTCGCCTATTTAATAAGGCTCCGCCTCTTGACAGTTACAAAGTTAAAGTCATTCCTACTAAGCGCAAGGGGGGAGTCGAAGAACATATCTAACCTGTTTGCTAAGTGTGCAGGGACAGGAAATTTGAGAATGGACGCAATGGTATACTCAAGTACTCTCTGTCTCTCTCTCATTCGGATCTTGTCTCACACTCGTGACAATTGCAAAGTCAATCATTCATGAATATTGGCATAAAATGAAAAGATCCACTAGGAGATAAACCATATGTACAAAGATAAGAGGGGGAGGTGGCTCACAATCTCCTCACTGACCTCCACCACTCTCCCCAGAGCCCGCATGTCTATCTGGTGGGGGTGGCATTTCACCGCCGCCCCTACCACTCTGTGGACTCGCTTCACCTTGGAGGCGCCTCTCTCATCCTCGTTCCTCCGGCGACTGGAGGAACCCGCCAAGTACTGCCCAACAGAAGCACCAGTCGCTCTGCTGGTGCTCGCCCCGCTCCTGCTCCTGCTATGTGAACGGCCTATGGCCGTTATCACCTCCTGTAGTCCTCGCGCGAGGGTCTGCTGCGCCTGCAGGTCAGTGTGCAGTCGAGCGAGTTCCTCCTGGTCCGCTGACGACCCCTGCACCCGCAGTGTCGCCAGCTCCCTCGTCACCTCAGTCAGTCACGCGTGCCTCAGCTATCTCCGCTCGGATGCACAGTTGATCTCTATCTCCTGCCACCAAGCCTACCTGCCCTTGTAGCTCGGTAGCTCGGTCAGTGGCGGCCCGCAGCGCTGTCTCCTGCACATGAGCAATCAAGTCAGTGCCGAATAAACAATTTTCAAACATTTAAGTCACTGTCATACATACCCGATCCTCCAGCTCTCTCTGTGCCTCCTCGACCCTCCTGACTGCCGCTACCAGTTGATCCTCTAGATCCGACTGGGAGCTCTCTACCACTCTCGAAGAGGAGGCACCGGTCGCTGCTGTCCTCCTCACTCTCTCCAACTCTCTCCGCTGCACATAGAACACATGTCAGTTTATCAAATCTGCTTAGAATGGTAAAATACCGAAGTCTGAGTAGGTACTTACCAACTCCTCCGCCTCCTTCTGGGCCACCTCACGATCCTGCATCGCCTAGTAGAGCAAGGCCCGAAGTGAGGCAGTCTCTCCAACCACATCCACCTGTAATTCATCTTTAAATCATTAGTTCAATTCCGTGCAAAGTTACCAAGGCTGGCCTGCACCAACCAAGGCTGTCCCTCCTCACTTTCCTCTCGATATGGCTGCCACACCACCTGCACATCAAGACACATCTAATAAGTTGCCAAGCAGTTATCTTTCATCGAACTTAGAGAGAGGGGTTAAATCACTCACATCTAGCTGAGGGTAGCTGTCAATAGCATCCTGGAGGGCTGCAAGCTAGTCGTTTAAAGTATGTGTATCGCGGCGCGAATCCCAGCGGCAAGTAATAGGCACTAGGCCCGATCGTGCCAAGATTCCCCTCCTCAGGGCTGGAAGGTGAAGGTAAGCCCAGACCTGCAAGATGTAAAAAGAGAATATTCAAGTCCCAGTTCATAACGTGTATAGCAAAAGAAGCAGCAAAAGTGGAGTGAGGTACCTGTAGAAAGGGAAAGAACCCACTCGTAGAGGTCTGTCGCTCAGAGGCACTCAAAGTATCGAACTGGTGTGCAAGAAACGCAGCACCCCAAGCATAGCCACCCACCTCATCCATGTCCTCCAGGAGAGGCAGAAAACGGCAATGGACTGCGTCGCCTCTCGTGGCAAACAAGAGTCTACCAAGGAAGAGGATGAGGAAACAACGCAAATCCACGTCCGCCTCTGCTCCTGGCTCGTCCGCTAGTAAGGTCTGGCACCCCCAAGTCAACCGCAGCAGCTGCCCGTCCACCGTCTCCCCCACTTTCTTCCCCAAACCATAGAGTCCTAAACTCTCCTAAAGTGCCACTTTGGGAATAAGGGAGGACCTCGGCTCTACTGTCAGGCCTAGGAGTCTATGGGCTAGCTCACTATAACCGGGGTAGGTGAACCCGCTCACAGCATGCCCGTACACCCTCATCCCAGTGATCCGGCTTACATCCTCTAAATTGGGGATCATATGACCCCATGGGAATACAAAGGCAGTCGCCTCCGTATCCCACGTGCTCTGCAGGGCTTGAGTAAGGGCCCGATCCGCCCTCATCCTATCCATCCTCAACACTTCCCCAAACCCCATCCCCTCTAACTGCTCTCTCTGGAACACTGGGAAGGCTAGGTACACAGCTAGGACCAGGAGCCAAGACACCCGGGCCCTCATTTCCCTTGCAAGCAAAAAATCAATTCAAAGTCAGTCAAAATTCTGCACAGTTTAAGTTCTCGATTTTGGTCACGACGGCCTGGTAGGTCGCAATATTGTCGCGGCACCTCGATGGGTCGTGACCTTGTCGTGCCCCCCTGCCTTTCCGCGACCTTGTCGCGCTGGTTTCCGGAGACGTGACCTGATCGCGGCACGTTGACCCGTCACGACACCTAGTGTCGCGACGTGCCGATCCGTCGCGTTCTCAGACACAGACCGGCTGGAGGTTCCCTTGTCCGGCGACCATTTTCTCTGGGAATTACACCCTACAATCGCCCTCTAGGGGCCCCCCTTTACCCTTTTCCATACATCCATTCAGGTTTTTAGGGATTAGAAGCTTACCGTTTTCATTGCCTTTTCCCGCGCCTCCCTTGCCGCATCCACGTCCACCGGGGGTGCAATCTCCTCCGTCATCTCTATGTCCGGGGCCTCCTCCTCCATTGGAGGAATCTCCTCGCGACGCCGGGGAATTCTCCTCGCCGACCGCCTCCTTCTCTCCTCACCGTGATACCCAGTTTCACCGCCACCTTCCATCGCCGGAGATGAGGGAGCAAGAGAAAGCAAGGGGGTTTCAAGATGAGAGAAGGAGTAAGAAGGAGCAAGAGAGAGTTTGGAAGCAAAAGGAGGGAGAGCTTGAGAGTTTTTTAGCATAGAAAGGAAGAAGAAGGGGCAGGTCGACGTTTTTGAGCCCTCGGTTTAAAACGCGACTTAGCGCTATGTCGCGTTCAGGACGCGTCGCTTAGGCAAGGCGCGACCATGTCGCGACCTCCCACAATGACGCGACCTGAAGGCGACATGCATTCTAGTCGCGTTCCAAACAGAACACAGTGCACAAACAGGGTAGACTCTGCTTTTATTCATTCAATCTATCAATACATTGTCTAAATCACTTCCTACAATCAAACAAATGCAATTTCCTGCCCTAATTACCATCTAATGTCAATGCCTACATTAATCACATCACTCAAGTCTCTGGTGCTGCTGGCTGAAGTTCCTTCAATGCCTCAAGGTATTCCTGCGTCACATCTTCATCTTCCACCACCTCGGCCTGAATAAGACTCATGGCGCATCCTTCCCAGTGGACGATGGCGCTCCGCACATCCCGTTCATCCTGCTCATCTCCCCTCTTCCTCACTTGAATAGGTGGGTAGTGTGGAAGGAAGGGAACCACTGTGCGAGCCGCTCCGCACTGTAGATAGCACCGATCCGGATTGTAGAGAACTAATGCTTCATCACCCAGGAGTCGGAGTGCTAGTCTGAGGCGCTGCGGTAAGTAGACAGTCTTGTTGTGGAGGAAGCGTAGGGGCATGTCAAACTCTGTCACGGTCATCTTCTTGAGATAATCGCGCCATTCCTTCAACCCCTTCACTTGTGCTGTCTTACACCACGCTTGTGGTGTCATGTAGAGGGGTGCATCGATGAATGCAAGGGGATGATGCAGCATGATCTTGCACTTGGTGGAGAGGGTATCCATGGCCCGGAACTGTATGTGCATGCCCATCCACAGCTCGAGGGCAACAACAGAGCCGTGGAAGGGACCTTCAGTGGCCGCAGAGGTAAGACCATTATATAGGTAGCTATGGACAGCCTGACCAATACTCATACCTTCCGAGACGGAGTCAATTATGCTCAGATTTGCAATAGAGATAGCACCATCTTCAGCTGGGAAGAGAATGACGCCACAGATGCAGATGGCGGCTGCTTTGGCGATAGCGAGATGATTCCCGATCTTGCGCTTGCACTGGGAGATGATCCACTGGGCAATGGGAAGGAGATGCACCTGCGTTTGGCTGGTCATGGAATGCAAATCGGTCTTCCTAGTAGTGATCTCCCAGAGGATGCTCCACGCATTGATCGGTTCCACGGTATGAGAGAGTGCAAGCTCCTCCCCCTTCTGGTACCTCGGGAGACCCAGCATGATCTCCAATTCTTCTAGTAGGACGGTCGCCTCGAACCCGGGGAAGATGAACGTGTGAGTCTGGGGATGCCACAGCTCCACTAGTGCAGTAATACTGTCCCATACATGCACGATCTTATGGTATTGCTTGGCCAGCACAAGCACACTAGACAGTCCCCACTCCCGCAAGTGGCGAATGGAAGGAAGCAGAAGCAAGTCGACCATGGGGTTCAACCACGATACTTTAGAAAATCGCCTATGGCCCGGGAGAATCTGGGTTAAGAGGAAGAATAGGGGAGATTGAGAACATAATAGGAAATAAAAGTGGAATTGGAGAGAGGAAATTTGCTTACCTGGATATTTGGGCATGCGCATACATGCCCAGGCACGGAGGAGAGACGCTGGAGCTCCGCATGCGATTCCCGGGCCGCCTTGGGACCGGCATAAGGTGGAATGTCCTCCTGAAAGGCAGAATAAGTTCTCTTCATGGCTGTAGGAGAGAGAAAATCAAAGAGAATTTGAGAGAGAGAGAAAGCTGCGGGATTAGCACCCTAAGGAGCCCTATTTATATTGTTCTAGGGGGGAGTAACCCATCCTAATCCCATAACTAGGTATTAGGATAAGATTAGAAGAGGTTTAGAGGTCCTATTAGGAATCTAGAAGTCTTAGGATAGAGATAAACACAGATTTTCTGCATTTTTTGGACTCTGTTTATGTCACGACGCCGCGATATGCCGCGTCCAGGTCGCGACATGGCGGGATGTCGCGACTATGTCGCGACCCCCAGTTGTGTCGCCTCTTTCGTTTGAATATCATTTTTTGTGTATGCGCTTAGTTTGTGTCCATATTCGGTTGTTTGTATATATATGTTGTTATTGTGTCATTATTGCTTTGCTTCGTTCAAGAAAAAAACAACAAAACAAAAAAAATCAAAAAATTAAAAAATCACAAAAGAAGGGACGTCACAGGTAAGTTAGGTAATGTATTTTTATCCCTACTCCTCACATTACTATATGGTATTTTATTTATTATATCACTTCAAGGACCGGCTGGTTCTCAATATGCTCTGGGATTTGAGTTCTCCTTTACCAAAAATGATGATAATCTAGGTGCACATTGTTAATCGTTGGATAGGTCGTTAGGTTGGGTAAGTTCGGGGACGATGGATTCATGCCTACACTGCGGTGGTAGGTAGTTTCTTGACCTGCTCTTACTGCGGCTTAACACTATTATCCTTGATCTATTTTTCTATTTTATCTTTTCTTTGCATTTGTTTTGATGATTTCCTTTCTTTTAGCCCAGCATGCATCATGTAGGTCTTTGAGCTTTCATAACTCATCGCTGGCTAATGGTGAGCCCTTGTTGAGTGCCCAATCGTTCTTCATGTTTCAAACAAGAAATCCTATTCCATTCCGAATTGGAAGGTCCGCCTCCGAGTAAGTTGCTCTTGTCAGTTTGTTAAGAACTTCCCTGTCTGGATTTCTATCCAATTTTCATCTTAGTCCTTTGATCCGCTTTGGTTGTGAACCGCTTCCAGGACAGAGTCATGAGTTACCTGCCTAGCACGCACAAGTCCCTCCGAAACGAAACCTACAGGCCAATCGGCTAGGGTACCTCTCAATCGAGAGGTTGATCGTCCTTTTCTTTCTCCTTCTCGTCCAGACTCGTGCTTTTGTTTGCATTCTACTCGAGCAGCTAACTCGAGGCTTTCACGAAGATTCCAATTACTTGTTGGTTAGGTCGGGTGTCTCTTTACCTTGACTCCTATTTTTCAATCCACTCCGCATCATTTCTGCTTCGCCGTCACTTCATGACACCTTCGCTATACCTCCGCTTGCTCCCTTGCAAAGTAGGAGTCAAGGAGGGGCAATCTATAGACACTCGATTTTGGCTTATAAGCCAAACTACATTTCTTGTTAACTTAGTAAGCCCCTAGTTGGTCACTCACCTTGAGCCCATCATTAGCCTTGCTTTGAGCCCATTAACAGTCCAATTCCTATCAATATCCCATCCATTATGTTCTAAAGAGTCCATGTGTCTTAAATGCCTATTATTCTCCCGTATGATTGGATAATGTTTTGAAGATAATCGATTCCCATGGACGCGACGTATCGTGGCGCCACGTTCATCCTTTTCGCGCCTCCCTTGGCCGTCGCGACAGCCCATGCATATCCATGCACGTGGCTTCATAGTCGCGACAACTAAGGCCGCCGCGTCCCTACGATGCGTTGCGACTTCAACCGCGGCAACCACCTCTGCAACCACCTCCATATTATCCTCTCATGGCCTTTATCTTAATCCTCTGCAATCTCCTAATCCACCTGAATGCATCTAGGGGATGGGGGACTCTTTGAACTTCCTTAGGACTCTCACCCACGAGATTAATGAGGATTATCCTTTTACTAGGGTATTTATCACTTAAAATGGGATATTTTCTCTCTCTAAGTCTATAAAAGCAAGGCCCTTTCTTCAGAGCCAGGGGAGCCCCGTTTTCATCCCGAAGGGCTGCCAAAATATCCTCTGATCAATGCTTAGTCTCGCAGCCCTCCCATTCACCTCATTCTTTACCTCAACCCTTCACTAAGTCACACTCATTTCACCATCTACGAGGCTTGGAGCTTGAAGAGGCGACCCTTGGAGCTTCTGGACCGAGAGAAGACATCATTTGGCACCAGGGAGTCGCCCCATACGGGGCTCTTTCTTCCTCTTCCACTTCTTCTTCCTTCTTCATGCATTTTTATCACTTTATTAGATAGCAAACCATTTCCTTTTCCTTTCCTACGTTTTCCATACACCCAAGGGATTTAAAACCACCCCTAGGTCCGTTTCCACTATGCTTCATCTCATCTTTCCATTTTTAGATGGATACTATACTTAATATGTTCTAACATGGTTCTTTTCCTTATTTTCGTTGTTTTGGCAGGTACTCAAGCTAGTTCTCACGAGGAGCTCTTGTCCTCTGGCCGGCCGGAGGGCAGGAAGAAGGTCCTTCCATACTTCTCCCGTACTGCAGAGAACGCGATCGAGGACGGCGACGCGACAGTGATAACGCGCCCCTATAGGGTGTCGCGAAACCAGCTTCATTGCGACGGGGTTCCCCATTGCGACCTCGGGTCAGTATGGTGTTCTCTCTCCTTTTGCTAGATTAGTTAGCCCGTGTTATTTCTATTCTTAGGCAACTATCTAGGTGGCGATCACATCCTCTTTTCCATGTCTTTATATTGAGCACATATTTGCGTGTATTGGAAGGCGCACAATCCTCGTGATTGCACCAGTGTATCATTCATGCCAAAAAGTAAATGCTTTGGAATCCAGATTTGCTTGCATTTCAGTTTATTTGAATTATTCCAGCATTGATTTTCTTTATGACCAATTTTCTTGCAAATATTGCACGATGAGGTTTTTCTCAAACATTTGTTTTCTTTTTACCCATAAATTTCCTGGATGACTGTCCCTTGGCAACAGTCTTCCATGCTTGTCGACAGCTTTCATTATGCCTGTTGACAGGTGGCTTGTTCTTCTGAACACTTGAAGACTTTTGTTTGGGTTGGTGTTGCTTACCCTTGAATTGATTTTTCTTATTCTTTGGAGGGACTTGGTTGCTTGTGCTTGGGCTAGGATCAACAAAAAGTTTTCAATGTCTCTCCCATTTTCTTTTGTTTTGCAGGTTGATACCCAATTCCATGTTTTGCAACAAAGATATTTGATCCTAAAATTGCATCAAGATTCTGCTTTCCATTAACAAACCTTGTAAGATCTTCATATTTTTCTTTTAGATCTTTTTCAGCCTTTTCCAACTTTTTCTTAGTTTCTTGATGTTCAATTTGAAGACATTCAAGAGAGTTGGTTAGACTTTCCTTTTCCTTTTGAATTTCTTGCAATTTTATTTTCAAGCAATCCATTTCCTCACTGTGAACTTCCTCATCAATTCTCATCATTTCAATTTCTTTATTTAAGGATGCAATTTGTTCATCATTGTTTGTGCTATGAATAATAGAATTGATTTTCTTTTTCAATGCCTTGTTTTCAGATTTGAATTCACAGAAATTTTCAAATAAGATAGTGTATGCTTCTTCCCATTCATCAACAGAATAGCTTTCAAAGGAAGAGTTTACCTCATTGGAGTCGTCACTTCTTGCCATTAAGCATTGAATTTCTTCATCTCCAGAGGTTGCTTGTGCGTCCTCATCTTCGTCTTCATCACTCCAAGTTGCCAACATTGCCTTGGCTTTCTTGAAGGTGAACTTTTCTTTCTTTAATTTTTTTTGAGTTCCGGGCATTCTCCTCTCATATGCCCTTGTTTCTTGCACTCATAGCACACAATGTCAGATTTTTTGTTAGACTCAAATTTATTTGAAAAATCTTTCTTTTGGAAGGATTTGGAGTTACCTGAGCCTTTCCTTTTGAATTTAAGGAATTTTTTGAACTGTCTAGTGAGCATTGCTATTTCATCGTTCTCACTCTCACTAGAAGTTCGATCTTCATCACTTTCCTGTTGAACATCATTTTTGGAACTTGAAGAATTTTTGTTGGAAGCTTTTAAAGCAATTGATTTTTTGGATTTTCTTCAATTTATTTTCTTTTCACATTTATTTCATATGTCATCAGATATTTCAATTTATTTTCTTCAATTAATTCATCCAATTTCATTTTTGAAAGATCTTTAGAATCTTCAATGATAGTGGCCTCAGTGTTCCATGAGGATGGAAGAGACCGAAGTATCTTCATAACTAAGTCACTTTCTGAGTATTCTTTCTTAAGACGTTTCAGACCATTGATTATTAACATGAATCTAGCAAACATATCTGATATTGTTTCATCATGTTTCATTTTAAACATTTCATATTCTGATGTTAACATACTGGCTTTGGTTTCCCTTACCTCAGATGTACCTTCATATATGAGTTCAAGCTTGTCCCACATCTCCTTTGCTGAAGTGCATGTGGAGACTCTTGAATAGTCCTTGGGGTGTACAGCCACTGCATCATGTTCAGTGCGCTCCATTTAAGAGTTCCCTTCGCAATCTGGTCCTTTGTCCAGGTATCTTCGTCCTCGGGAAGGGTGTAGGCTCCTTTGCTGACAATCTTCCATAGCTCAATATTTTGAGCTCTCAGAAACACCTGCATGCGATTTTTCCAATACGGATAGTCAGTGCCATCGAGGAAGGGTGGCCTGGTCACTGAATGTCCTACGGCCATATACCCCTTGTTAGATTCCATGAGATCGAGAATCTCCTGATCGTAAGATCAACCAATCAAGACAATAAATCGGAGAAACCTCGCTCTGATACCAATTGAAAGATGTGCATAATTATCCAATATGGTAATCTAGAAGGGGGTTGAATAGATTACTATCAATTAAATATACTATGACCTTCTTTTCGATGGAAACACAGACTTTTGATATTTCAAACAGAGTTTAAATCAAACTAAGATGAGTGTTAATTGCAAGTAGATAGAGTAGCAATTTATCTAGCATGTGAAAGATCAACGTGCCTACTAAACATCTAGCGTGAAACATTCAAACCACAGACACGATGATTTAAGGTGGTTCGGAGTACACAACTTGTGTATCCTACGTCCACCGTCCATACACACACGCAGAAACCACTACTTATTAGCGAGTCCACTCTACAACACACACACCCACGTTGTCTGATGTAAAACCACGCTCAGAACAACAAAAACCACGTAGATCAAGCACAAGAAACACTCGATCCACAAACACACACACAAGGTATGAGAAACAGAGATATAGAAGAGTTCTGAGTTAAAGAATCAAATCCTGATGTAGAACTCTTCAAGATGTCATCTAGATGAACTTCAAACTTTGTCTTGACAAGTATAAGTTGATGGAGAAGCTTGAATTACAGACGAACTGGCTTCACCTCCGTTTGGAAGATGGATCTTCCTTTCCCTGGACGGCAGGTTGAAGCAGAGCAGCAGAGAGAAACCTTTTCTCTTGGATTTCCTTAGGGTATTGTATGGTGGCTGCTTCTGTACGAAAATAACTCCAAAGAGTTCCTTTTATATGGGTGTTCAAGTATGGAGAGTCGTGGTAAAAGGAAACACCCAAGTCGGAAACATATGGAGATCTCGTATTGAGATTTTCTCTTCGTCTGTCGACAGCAAGATATGCATCTATCGACAGATGCAAACAGACTTGCAAAAGGCAGAAGATTGGGCTTCCCAGGAGATAGTTTCCTATGTTGATCTGTCGACAGATGACTTGGTTCTGTCAACAGGTGAACCTTTCCAGGAACCCATCTATTCTGTCTGTGCTGGGCTGTCGACAGGCTTCTCTGGGGCTGTCGACATGCACTTGCTTTTAGTGCTATTCTTGATCTTTTTGATCTTGTTTTGGTACATTGTCTTGCACACAATCTCTCCTACATTTAAGAACATTATTAGTGAGATAGTATGAGCATATAAATGATTAATGAGACATGTTTTTACTTGATTAGCACTTCTTGAGTTTGTCAATTTTAGCATGATTCACACAATCACATCACATCAATTTGGTTGTTCATAAATTCCTCATCATCAAAAACAAACATATCAAATATAAACCCAACATTTAATCCTTAAATCTACTTGATCTCATGCCTCAAATTTATTATCATAAATATTGCTTGGTGTAAGGATTCTAATGATCCTATTTCCCCCAATTTTCATCATGCATCCACTGCGAATTAAATCGATTTCCATGATTGTGCATGTTTTAGGTCACCAAAATATAATCTGATAAAAGCATGCCCAATCCCTACCTATTTTCTAATTACTCATGCCTAATGATAGATCTACATGTCTACTTTCATTTAAAACTAGTTTCATGATTTTTTGAGCTTCATGCGATTTTATATTGATTTTAGAGTGGCCTTGTATCATGCAAGGAGGGAAGGAATCCAACCCAAAAAGGGCTGAAACCCCTTTTCTGGGTCGGGCCGCCTTTCTGAAATCGCGACGACCCGATCCGTCATGATCTCAGAAAGGTCAAGACCGTTGGTCCGTCACGTCATAAACGCGATGGCCCCCTCCGCCGCGGTTCCCTTCCGGCTCACACCGGCCCAGCTGGTTCAGCAGAAGCGACCAGACTGCCCGTCGCGACCTAAATCGTGACGAAGACCCCTATCGCGATTTCTAGAATGCGGCCAGAACCTGTAATTGCATTCATACGCCTATTCTATATGCCATTTTACCCTAGTTAACCCTTAATTGTGCACTGTTATGATTAATATTAATTTGAATATTAATATTTGGTAATATTTACATAAATTCAATTAATTATAGGTCATGTGTACGATTATTCATGTTCTCATGATTTCTTTACACTTGCACACACTAAACATTTTTATTTGCAATGAGACCTTATTAAATTACTTAATAATCTATTTGGTAATTAAGTGTAATTAATCACTTAAATTTCTCTATTATTTAAATGACACTTGTCTTCATTTTATTCACGTGCTTCGTACGCCGCTATCGCGTCCCTCTGCCTTCGAGCACTCGAGGCAAGACAGACACTTGTTTTTACACACTTTTCTTGGCTTGGACCACCTCTCCATTGGGAATACTCCTAACAAGACCAGGGACTCCCTATCAAGGCCTCCGTAAGTCTTCTTGGCTTTGGCGCACGTCCATTGCCGACGAGCTGGTTGTACCTTTAAAACTCGTTACACTCTTAGGGATCAGTACGATCCAAACAGCCTTAGTGTGTTTTTCTTCTTACCTTGGGATCACGCCGGACCTCTGGTCTGTGTCTTGGCATGGCTAGTGGGCAGTTGTGAGTTCTACCTGACTGCCAGCAGTCGACCTAGTGCTGTGCAACTGTTACTATCGCGACTGTTTGACGTTGTTTTACGAATATGTCCCTATTCTTATCCGCTATCTTTGTCGTCTCATCTATTCACTTTCTCTCTACTCTCTCGTCTATTCGTCTACTATTCTCATCTATTCTTGGTACTCTATTTGGCCATCTTTATGATTGTCTAAGATAAAAACATGACTATGCCAGTGCAATGGAGCCCGATCACGTGCTAGGAGGAGCGCCCGAAAAAGTCCATTTGCCCATGGGAGTTAAAATGATTAGGATGTCGGCATACATCTAGTGCCATTATACTATCAAGATTTAATCTATGACAATCAATTAGTGCAATCTATACAGTGCTATCGTTACTAGTGCACCATTGTGCAACTTTACGTGCTATATCGTTACATGGTCAATCCATTATCGTACTTGATGTGCTATTTTCCGTATACAAGTGCGATCGTTCTCTTGCTATCATTACTTTGCTCTACATGACTATGCTCTCTAGATATCCTGCCTTTTAAGACATTAATCATTTAAAGCATGCTTGTTCATACTAGATATTAAGTCGTACTGGGCGTTTTATCACTCATCATGCGTTATTATTTCATGTGTTTCAGGTGAGTCTGATGGGGAATACCACACTCACGAGGAAGGGCTTGAGGATGATGCTCAGGAGTGACCTGTTTCGACAACCACTACTTAGTAGTTAGTTAGTTAGTCATCAATTAGTCAATATGTAATAGTTGGATTTGAATAAAGTACACTGAGTCCTAGTTTTGGCTCTAATTAGTGATTGTAATAGTTAGTTGATGGGACATTAATGAAATTGGATTTTATTTGGTTTTATTTCAATTGTGCAATGGTTTGTTGTCTATTTATCGCTCTGTACTATTTAATAACTGTAATTCCGCTCCGATATTCCGCGTCGGGATGTTACAATAAGAGTGGTTCAACAATCTCCCCATTTTTGGTGATTACAAAACTTCTGAGAATTTTCGAACAACGATACTCAAAACATGGAATAAATAGAAAATTCACAGGTTAAAGATACTCTCCCCCTTTTTGTCAATAACCAAAAAGGAATGGTCTTACCATTTGCATTCTCCCCTTAAAGAACATTCTTACCATGTTGAAGGAGAGGGGTTCAACAAATTGTTTACTGCTGTCATTATTTATCGCTCCCCCCTGAATGTGAGGCTCCGCCTTAATGTATGGCTCCTTTTTCTGTCGACATACCCTGTTGTATTTGCATTTGCTATTCTGTTGGGTGGTCTTCAAGGATATTCCCTGCATTAATCCATATAAAAGATAAAATCCTTACAAGGATGTTAGTAACTTTGTAATTTAGGGAGTAAACAACAAAAGGAAATGTAAGTTTAAAAATAAAAACTAAAAACTAAGGATGACTATTTCCTCTTCAGATAGGAATGAAGTGAAGAGTAGATAGTCACTAATCGGTTTCTTAGAGCATCCCTGACCATACCCATTTGAATGCCTTTTTGTTGTTTTGTTCATCAAGATCAGATTGGCATTCTCTTCATCTTCTTCTATGCATGAGCTTTCTGAGGAGTTATCCCATGTAGCTGTGAAGGTCTTCCTTTTGTGTTTTTTGTGTTTCTCTTTTTTCTTCTTCTTTTCCTCCTTTTTCTTCTTCTTTTTCTCCTTGCTTTTGGCTAAGATTTTTCAGATTATTTATTCTTCACTGTCAACATCACTGCTATCACTGGTAGTGTCTTCATCCGAAGTTCTTTCCTCAGCTTTGAATGCATTGATTGATCTTCCTCTTGAAGAGTTTTCTTCTAATCTCTTCATGTTGATCTCATGGGCCATGAGAGATCCAATGAGATTTTCCAAAGTCATAGAGGAGAGCTCATTTACTTCTTCTATAGCAGTAACTTTGGAGTCCATTTTGCTGGAAGCGTTCTTAGAATCTTTCTGATCATCTCTCCCTAGTTGTATTTCTTTCCTATACCTGTGAGTCCATTAATAATTTTAGTAAAGTCACTGTACATCTGAGATATGGACTCCCTAGTTCCATTTAGAACTTCTCATATTGTGTGACAAGTATGTCTATTCTTGTCTCTTTAACTTTATTTGTTCCTTCATATGTGAGCTTTAGTGTTTCCCACATATCCTTTGATGTTTTGCACGAAGAAACTCTATTGAATTCTTGCTTGGTCAGAGCGCAACACATGAAGCTTTTTGCCTTGCTGTTCAGGATAGCTGGTTCTTATCTTCATCAGTCCATTTTTCCTTGGGCTTGGAGATTTGGAGATCATCATCTTCTATGATGCTCCAGATTCAATAGTCGTAGCCTTGAAGGAAGAACTCCATCCTAGTCTTCCAGTATTGATAATCTTCTCCATCAAATAGTGGAGGCCGGAATATAGATTGACCTTCTGCAAAACCTTGAGCTTCCATGGATCTTTGCTCTAAGATTGTGAGATCTTCTTGAAGTTCAGAGATAAAAGCTCTGATACCACTTGTTGGTCCGCTTACAGTTGGCAGCAAGACTAACGGGGGGGGGGGGGGGGGTGAATAGGTAATCTGAAAAATTGAAACAGCAATCACCACTTGAAATGATTGGTTAGTCTAAAAAGGCATTTGCAAAGAAATTAAAGGAACGAAAGTAAGCACACAAGGAACACAAAGATTTATCCTGGTTCGGCCCTTCCAATGGAAGTCCTACGTCCAGTCCCCAAGCAAACTCTTGGGATTTCACTAACCAAGGGTACAGTCCCCCTTTAGGAGATACAACACCCAACCCCTGCTGGTCTTCTTCTCTTTCCCGGGTAAGAAGGCAGTCCACTGTTTCACCTCAGCCAGATGCTTCTTTTACGAGCTCAGAAGCAACTCACTGGTACACACCCCAGTAGGTCTTCCCTTCTAATCAAGGGGGACACTGGTACAGACCCCAAATGGTCACCACGAGGAGCCAGCTGGTCTTCCCTTCTAATCAAGGGGAACACTGTGTACAGTCCCACAGATAGACAAAAACCACCAGCACCCTGCTGGCCTTCACTTCACACAAGAAGAGGAACACTTCGGAATCCAGAAGCTAGGACCTAAAGCCCCTAGATCAAGCTCTATGTAGACAATGAAATGCTTGAGATGAGACTGGCCTAAGAAGAAAAGAGTTTACAGGACAAGACTCTCCTTAGGTTAAACCCCCAGTTCTCTCTTTCAAAACCCAGAGACACACAGAGAGAGAATGAGAAAGGAGGAAGATGGCATGAATGCTTCAGCTTGAATAGGCTCGAGCTCTCTTCCATCGTACTTTGAGTGTGTATAGAGTTGGATGCTCACTAGATGTACAGTTTTTGAATGATCTTCAGGTTAGCTCTCTATTCTCTTTTTCTTCTGCTTTCTCTTCTCCCTTTTATGGAGCAGCTAGAAGAGATTCGTTGATAGATGGTCGTTGGAGTTCTCTGATCTATTGCTCTTCTTCTTCTTCATCTTCTTTCCTTTGAGTATAACGGCTTTCTTCTTGTGCCTACTGGCTACTTGGAATGGGAGAGGATGATCCAGCTGGTGCACACTTCCAAGGATGCTAGCAACAGGTCCAGGATGTTGACTGTGTGTAGATGTGGACCTGCAGACATTAAATGCATGGCAGATGATCAGACTCATGAAGTCGTTTGCCAAATGGGTCATACCTCTTTTTGCCTTCTTTTATGTTTTCTTGTTGACAGCTTTCTGTAAGACCTTTTTATCTATCAGAGAAATGACAATATAAGAGTTAGAATTTCAATTGAATTGTCACTGGGCGCCAAAGGTATTTTGAAACATTTGAAGTGAGAGGGAATCGATGTCTTAAGGTAGTCGATGTTTAAGTTAAAAGACAATCGATGTTCAAATAGAGTTGATGTTTAAACGTAAACGATGTTCAAAGAGAGTTGATGTTTAAACGAAGTCGATGTACTAAATGAATCGATGTTTAAATAAAATTGATCTTCTAAATAAAATTGATGTTTAAGAAAAATCGATGTTTAAATGAAATCGATGTTGAACTGAAATCGATGTTTGAATGAAATCGATGTTCTGAGTGAATAGATATTTTAGTGAAATTGATGTTCAAAAGTCAATGTTCTAAACGAAATCGATGTGGACTTTAAAAATAGTAATCGTTGTGAGCTTACAACATTAGTCGATGTAGACTTACAGTAATTGTATTGAGCTTACAACAGTAGTCGATGTGGACTCAAGCAATCATAAAACAATAGTGCCATAGTATGTTGTATTTTTGAGGAAAAACATGATATTAAATATATTCAAGATGTTTAAGTTAATCATGAGTTTTGTTATCACCAAAATAAACGATATATCATAAGAGTGGTTCAACATAATGGATAATAGGAATACATAAGAAAGGTTGATTAGATGCCTTTCTGTATAAGTATTCATACGTTTCCATTAATGTGTGCTTGCAGAGAGTTAAATGAGTAGACTACTAGCATATATACTATTTTCAAGGTACATGTGCACATCTACCTGAGAAAGTAGCATTTTCAGTGCATTAAATACTCTTGCTTAGAGAGATTAAGGTTGAAAATAATCTAGTGTTCAATAAATGACTGGGATTCTTAAATGACAAAGACACATTAAACATTTTAGATTAACATTAGCAAAAGATTAGTCATAGAGTCATCTGCTTAATCATCAACAATATCCATTTTCCATGAAGTTGAATTTATCAGAGATTTTTCAAGATTTATTATGATAAATAACAAATAAATTTACTTTATGTAAAAAGAATGTGAGTTAAGTATATCGCTAAAGATAGTAATGAAATATAGAATAATCTTTGCCTAATAGAAATATATAAAATGAACAGGTCAACTTCGACTAAAGATTCAACTTGAGAAGAAAGACACAACATTTGTTAAAGTGAACATTGACTTAAGGTTTGACTATTTGAAACTCTTCATCAGTTGGAGTGAACCTCAACTATGAAGAAAGTACATTAGCCAAAGTGAAACTTCGACTCATAAAGAAAGCCTTCTTTAGTCAGAGTTGAACTTTGACCTGTGATTCTACATCAATTGAAGTTGAACTTCGACTCATGAAGTAAGTCTTCTTTAGTAGAAGAGGGACTTCGACTTCTGAAGAAACCCCAATCCAGTCGAAGTGGTACTTCAATTGCTGAAGGAAGTTTACTTTAGTCAAAGTGAAACTTTGATTGCTGAAAAGACGTATACTTTATTCGAATTGAACTTTGACTCCTAAATAAACTTTGACTTCCAAAAGATACTTTAGTCGATTTTGCTTAGTTCATTTGTACACTATTTAGTACTATATTTATCACTGATAAAATATACTATTCATTTTTGTTCATAAATGTAAATTTTTCAACAATTATTCTTTTTTGTCATGAATAGGTAATTAACATAAATGCATTTTATCATGATCAAAGATAACATAAGTTAAGCATGATTAGAGTGCAGAAAGTAATTATACATGCTCCCAACAATCTCCCCTCTTTTTGGTGATAACAAAATCTATGAATGTTTTGACAAGAAGATAATGAATATTTTGATGAATATAATGAGAACTATATGTTACTAATACATGGTTTCTAATTCATGTTGCTCCCCCTAAATGTGTGCTCTCTCCTTACAAGTTTCTCACTCTTATTCCTACAATTATATTTTCTTTATTTTCTCCCACTTTTCTTTAATCTCTCCCCCTTTTTGTCATCAGTAGAAAGAGGGTTAGGAAATATAAAGGTAAGAATAGGTAAAGAAATGCTTAAGGATGAAATGATTAAGTATAGAAAAGAAGAGTAACTTAGTTGTTGTTTTGGAAGAGGAAGAACATGGAAGATACAGTTCCTTTGGCATTTCCAATAGATGGAGATAGATTACATCCCATAGCTTTTGGTCATTTCTGCTTAAAGTAATTCTCTAAGATTGCTAAACTGATGTCATAAGTTGGTCCATAGGTGGGAAGCTTTCTAAATGACTTAAGATTTTGATATGATACCAACGTAGTTTGTGATGATAATGAGCTTTGATGGGGACTGCAATATGCCGAGGTATGAACTTAGGTTCAGAAACTTTCTTCAAGAAACCATGGATTATAATGTTCCAATGTAGCCCTTGTTCATAAGCTTCTTCTTCCTTTGCCTTGTAATACTCTTATTTCTCTATGTTCATTTCTCCTCAATTCAATTCTTCATATTTTCATATTCTCTTTGCATGAACTTGTATGTAGTGCGCTTGGACTTCTTGTAGGCTTTGACAAGTTCAGGGCACCTGTCTTTCCCTGTTCTTTAATCATTCTCTCAGACTTAGCAAATGTATCTTGAAATATCATAAGAAACTAATGAGTTTTCTACCATTGATGAATAAACAATCTATGGAAAGCGAAGGTCTTATCAAGCTTAACATTGAATCTCACTGCAAGCTTGATGTGTCTGTTGAATACTTGTTGGGCAAATTTCTCTTTCATGTTTATTACTACAATTAGACTAGGGTATAACTGTAAAGGTGACCCTACATTCATGCTAGGAATAATGGCTCTTTGTCCATTGACTAATACTGCCCACTATCCCATTGTCACATCGCACATTTTAAACTTAAATATGAATTTCTACATCTCAGTAAATGTCTCTTGGTAGTGCTTGATAATCTTATCAAACTATCATGAAACTTTAGGTATAGAAAGCTTTGAACTGACAAGATAGTACTTCTATCTTTGTTAGCTTCTGCAAACTTTTCGCGTCTTTCTTATTGATTGCCAACCATTCTTCATCAAAGCAACATAAACTATCCTTCAGAATAGCATTAATGGTTGTCACTAGAGTTTCCTTTGTTCTTTGCAAAATAGGTACCCAATGTTCAAACTTGTAACCTTTGAAATCATGGATTTCTAGAAACACCTTGAACTTCAAAAATTCATTAAACAATCCAAATTGCCTCTGAGAGTGGCTTATAATTATACCAAAATGGAGGAAAGTTTTCTAGACATCTGCCTATTTTCTCTTTCTATCCTCACCCAATTGATCCACATGTACAATCTACTTACAAATTGACTTGTTTGGATCATTGGTTGAGTCCTCAAAGATGTGGAGGTTAGAAAGAATCTGGGTGGACAAAGGTGAAGTTCAGCGATTTGATCGGGTTTCGAGGTCTATCCTTCTTCAAAGTCATCATCTTTAAAAGAGGTTTGAAAGTGTGGGGTTCTTAGAGTATGTTGATGAAGATGGAATAGTTAGTGTAGGTACCTAAACTAAGGTTGGTTGTGGGTGTGGTTGTGCATTGATAGAAGTTGGTTCAGGAGCTAGTAGGATAAGTAGTGAAGGTGCAGGCTCTTGTAACTTATGGAGACGGATCTAGAGAGATAGGTTTAAGAGTAGCTGACCTTTGATCTAGATTTCATTAGTCTCTACTAGTTATCACTTGAAGAATACTTAGGCCAAGGTATCTCTTTGGGTGAGCTCTCCTTCCTTGGTCCCTTAGTTGCTACTTTTGTTGTTACTTCTACTTCAGCTTCAACTGGCCTTGTCTTTACAAAAACTTTTTCTTGTTTTGGCTATGGTTGAGTGCTGATTTGTGCTTCCCTTGATCAATTGGCTTATCTTCAGTCTGTACACATTTGCTTGAGCTGACTTTGTTTTGACTCAACATAAACTGACACAACATGTCTGGGAGTTGAGGCATCTCTCCACCTAACACATCAATCTTAACATTCACTTGGGTGACTTGCATATGAAAAGTCCCTAAAATTTCTGGTTGCTTATACAACAATTCCAAAATGTAGTCCATAGTGGACCTACTAGTGATTAGCTTCCCCTCAAATCTTTGTCTTGGTGTTGTCCTTTGGGAGTCAGCCAGAATCTCCATAGATACTACTATTGCATGTTGTTCTTCATGTCTTTATATGGGCTACGACTACTCTTACTGTTGCTGATTTGGCTATTGCTGGAAATTCCCCCTCATCAGGATAGCTCACTACATGTTCAAACAATAGTTTTGCTATGGTCTCTATTGGGGCTTGCTCCGCTTCCACTGATACTAGAACTTCAGCTGATGCAATAGGAGCTTGAGCTTCAATTGGTGCAACAAGTGCTCATGTTTCAACTAGTGCAACAGAAACTTTAGTAGGTGTTGGGGTGGTGCTGCTACTTGTTCTACCCTAGAAGTAATCACCACATCAGTAACAACTTCATGTGTGAAGTTTGGCACAAAGACTTTTGTCCAGACTTGCTATTCCTTGTCAGTCAGAATAAAGTGGCTTCTTTTGAGAGTGAAAGCCATATACTCTCCTTCTATAAGGTGGGAATCTCATTTGCCAATTCGACCTCGTTCATTCGAAACACAATGGTCAATAATGATCCATAAGGAATTGACTCATTGAACTGACAATCGGACAATCGATATCAAAAAATTGGACAACTGAATGTCCCAGAAGTGTAGGTTGCAAAAGATAGAATGCCAAGCAAAATCAGATGATCAATCTATGGGAATTGGTCAATTGATTTTCCTAATAGCTTTAGACTTGGGACAATCAAGAAATCATACGATCGAATATCAACAATCGGTGGACCGAAAAATGCCAGGCTAATCGATTGATGAAGTAAAGGCCAATCAATTGATGAAGAAGTCGAAAATAGGATGAAAAATTTGGAGAAATAGGATGACCGAATTTCTCAAGAACCTCGGCTTTAGGACCATTCAAAAATCGGTCGACCGATTGTGGAAAAGTAGCAACCGATTCTGGCGACAAAATTTCTAATCTGATCTGACTCTTTTTGAAAGTGGGACTCTTGCCATGGTTTACTCAAGTACGTCTCTCAGAGGTCTTCCACTATAAATAAGGATTGGTACTATGATGAGGAAGTAGAGATAGCCGCCTCTAAGAGATCATCTCGTGCCCTAACATTCAAGAGAGGATCATGTTGCCAAGAAAGAGCCAACATAAGCTCTGAACCTGTAGAAGCCTTAAAAACAAGTCTTCATCATGCAAAAGCCTTTCAAAACATTCAAAAGGTGTTATTCATCAGAAAGGCTTGGACTTGGTGCTGTATCTTGCAAGGCTCCATTCTAAAGCATTCTACATCGGCCAACTCTACACTATGACATCGCCAGGCAAAGATGACTACAGAGGTCGAACTTCTGAGACAGGAGACTCTATACTTTGCTTGTTTAGATTGTTGTCTGTCCTATCCACATTCCTTAATTTGTTCTTCCCTTAACCAAGAACAAGGTGTGTGGTTGGTGTATGGTGCGCGTGTATGCTACATACCGGGTTATCTCGTCCCTGGAAATGAGTGAGGTTGGTGTTGTTTCTGAAAACAACGGTGTGTGTGTGTGAGGGGTTTATCTGTTTGTACCTTGAAACCAGTGGAGAAATCCTCACGGGGGTGTGAGGTAGTGGATGTAGGCACACATGAGGGTGTGAGGTAGTGGATTGTAGGCGCACACGAGGGTGTGTTTGCTAAGCCATTCTAAATCCTGCGTGCATATGTGGTTTGATATCCTTTTATCCTATCTCCATTCTACACACGTTAGGATAGTTGGCATCACTGTTCAATTGTTATGTTCCTCTGTGCATCTCGCTTAGTAGATTTGCTTAATTGAGTTTAATTTATTTTGTGAAAAAGATTTTTATTAGGCGATAACCAATTCACCCCTCCCCTCTTGCTTGATCATCGCACATATTATACTTCAATTGGTATTGATCAAGACTCTTGATCTAAAGAGTGATCTAGTGTGAGATGTGATGATCAGTCCATCCCCATATAATTTTATTTATTATTTATATGTAATTTTTGGTGATTAACAAAACCTTAATAAAAATTTCCTAACAATCTTTTCTGAAGTTCATCCACAGGAAATAAGTCAAGCAAAATCTGTAAGTTACTCTCACACACTGTTATTTACAGTTCAAAGCATTCATTCTAAGTACACATCGATTTCCTTGAAAGAACATCGATTTTATAAGTGAAATAACGATTCGGTCTCTTTATCATTTTGATCGCTGTAACGATTCGATAAGTTAAAACAATGATTTGATCTTTGTAACGATTCGATAAGTTAAATAACGATTTGATCGCTGTAACGATTCGATAAGTTAAAACAACGATTTGATCGCTATAACGATTCGATAAGTTAAAATAACGATTTGATCACTATAACGATTCGGTAAGTTACACAACAATTTGATCACTATAACAATTCGGTAAGTTACACAATGATTTGATCGTTGTAACGATTCCATAGTTAAAATAACGATTGATCACTATAACGATTCGGTAAGTTACACAACGATTAGATCACTAAACGATTCGGTAAGTTACACAATGATTTGATCGTTGTAACGATTCACTTTCACATGAACAATGATTTGCTTTTAGTCAAGGAATGATTTGCTCAAACAACGATTTGCTTGAAGAACGATTTGCTTATACTCAAACAACGATTTGCTTATACTTGAAAAACGATTTGCTTTCTTCTATACATGAATTATGATTATCACATCGATTTCATTTCATCATGGATTTCATTTATGCATGGTCTATAACATCGATTTCATGAATACATCAACTCTCTTCACAACGATTATGGTTTGAATGAATTGTCATATTGGTATTATTATCTTCTCAAATAAATTTGAAAATAACAATTCTCTATGATATTCAAACATATTTTCAAAACACTACGGAGTTCAAGTCGTCCCGCGTATATCTTTGTATCTTGCACCACATAACATTTATTGTGATTGTACACATCTCTGCATGCCACATATCATTGTGCATTCTGCACCTGTGTTTCTATAGCAAACGCTTTTTAGGGTGACAGAATGGCATGTCTATTTTGGTGTGCATTCTTATAGCATGACTTCTAACGTTGACTGACTGCATAGAGTCAGTCTAGTTGTTTACGTTTTGGTATTTATTGTGTGCAGGTCTTTTGCCAGTACCATATCTTACAACGTTGGATAACCTGAAGTGAAAGATATCTTGATGAGTCTTCTCTTTGCATATGTGTCTCCTAGAGCATTAATGACTGCAGGCTTACTTGTTCCACACCTCGTCAAATAGTCTAACGTGCTTCAGACATAGAGACAACGGATACTTCAACGACTATATTCTCAAGAGAAGATATATAGAAGGCTGATGACTCCATGAAAAGAGACTAAGAGACATACTGAGCAACACACATAGAGATCATCAAGCACTTGTGAGCTTCAGCTAGAAGAGCTCATTCCTTTTAGCACACCAACTTTTAGCTCTCAGCTCTCCGTTGTTCATTTTCTTAGTCTTTGGAGAGCTAGTGTAGTTCGGAGAGATTTTCTTATTGCAAATCTTTGTCTCTCAGATACAGCCTCAGATCAAGCAATTTCATATAAGCTTGGTCTAGGGTCCATTCACCTTTTTCTCATATTCTCTATGTGTGTTCCTCTTCATTTGTGAAGAGAAGACCTGTAGAAACCGGTTGTCACACCCCTCCAATTTAGAAGCGGAATAAATTGGAGGGAGACGCGAACAACGAGTATGGTAACGTAAATTGTGCATACTTTCGCAAACATCAGAGCATCTAATGAACAATAATTGGAAATAAACTCTTGATTTCATTATAAATCACTAAGACTATTACAACCACTAATTCGGAGTCAACACATAGGGCTCAATGACATCATTACATGGAAAAGAAATCTAAAGCAATAACTACTAGTCTCCATTGTGCTAGAGTGACTTCATCATTTGACTCCAGGTCACTAATCACTCTGGTCCCGTCCCATTGGTGTGGATAACGTCATTGTCTGACTTACCTGAGACACAATAACAAATAACGAAGGGTGAGAGATAACGCCCAGTAGGACTTAAATCTCAATAGTCAAGCAGGCTTTAAATGATTAATTTTAAATGGCAGAGTAACTAATGATAGAGAGAGAGACATGTGAAGTCAAGAAAGTAATAGCAAAGTACATGGTTAAAACAGCAGATGAATCAAGTATAGCACGATGATTAAAATCAAGTCACACAATAGCAAGTAACATCATTGTCAAGAAATAGCAAGCGACAAGTATAGCCAGAAGAGATGATAGTAGATGGGCATGTAAAGAATAAATTGCACTTTGATTGATTCTCATCAATCGAGATAGTATAGCACTTTTGATTAACTTTCGTCAATCGAAATAGTAATGGCACTTTGGTTATCCGTTGATAGCCGAGAGAAAATATAGCACTTTATTATCAATAGACATGAGAGAGTATAGCACTTTGAATGTGATCAAGTCCCGAAAGCACGCAATAACTCAAGAGAGCGAGTATCAAGTAGTGCAAGTAGAGAGTACGACAGTAGTCGCTCAATCACAGGACAATAACAGTTCAGTAATAGTCAGCGACCGTACAGTAACGGTGCAGTATGTTTGAATTCACAGACTAACAGTAACAGTATAACAGTTAGATGTCTAGCTAATTCAGAACAGTCAGTCAGAACCGGTGCAATGCAGAACACTGTCTATAGCCCCTGCAGGTATTTTCGGGTGGCTCTCTGCCCCCAGGACTAGATTGGAGCCCCTCGGACACTCTCCGTGCCCTGAACAGTATGCATTCAACTCAGTAGAGTCGCAAGACCCTTTTTAGCTCTAGACAGTCATGAACAGTAGGAGCCACACAGCTCAAAGGGTACCAAGAGAGTACTAGATGAATAGATGAGATAGACGAGATAGTAGAGTGAATATGAATAGACGGGCGAGTAGAGTACAGATGAGATCTTATGGTCATTGCACATGAAACGTTGAGTAACGAGCGATAGTAATAGTTGTTCAACATGCGCGTACGGTGTTGGCACTCAGGTGGAACACAACCCTTCCGCTGGCCTCGTTATGCACAGGTCCAGAGGTCCGGCATGATTCAAGATAAGAGAGAGAACAATCTAAGGCCGTACAGATCTTGCTGATCCCTAGAGCGTATCATAGGTGTTAAGGTACAACCAGCTCGTCGATCATGTGGGAATCCATGGACAGAGGAGACTTACGGAGGCCTTGAACAAGGACTTACTAGTCCGGCAGAAGGAGTATCCGACCGAGAGTTCGTCCAAGTCAAGAGAGAGTGTGTATAGAAACAAGTGCTCGACATTCTAGAGGAATTCTAGAATAGTGGAGCATCGATAACGGTATTCCCAAAACATCGCGAGTAATCATAGACAAGTTCATTTAAAATAGGCAATTAACTAATAATTGAAATAAAGTGCTAGATGTACATGAGACAATTTTCATGCCAAGTTAAGCCATATAGGATGGTTCAAGTGAGTGCAAGTGTAAGAGAAAATCATGGGCAGATAGATCATGTGATTAACTTGAGTTAATTAAAATATACTCAATCATTACAACTTCATTTTTTTCTGTGTACATGACAGTTAGTAAGACATGGGGAAACTGTATATCAACAGATCTTGCAAAAAGGAGGGTTTTTAGCAAAAATGAGATCGCGACGCACCCTTGTAAGGGTCGTGATGGGATCAGGTGTGAACGTAATGGGGGCTTGTAAGGATCGCGAGGTAGATTGCGACAGAGTCTTATGAAGATCGTGATGGTCGTTCGGGTCAGGCGGCCAGAACGCGATAGGTTTCCCTGTCGGTGATCAGACCACGATAGGTACTTAACAGTGTCACGACGGCCCTGAGAATGCGGCCTATCAGGCGTCACATTCTCAGGTACTTCCCTGAGTTCGAGAGGGAAAAGGGACTGCATGGGATTACGTTCCAACTTAACATGTTTTGACACAGGGTGCTTTGAAAATTTATAACTAATTATAGTCGATGATAAATCATGAAACAGTTTCAATTGATCTAGACATACGTGAGTACCTACAGTAAATAGGAATTTGTAAATAGATAGAGTGTCGACATGCTTTATTCAAATCACAAGGGAGTACATGATACATTGAGCAATTGAGATGAGAGAATTTATTCACAAAGTAGGGTGAATAAAATTAGGGCTTATAGGGGCAAAACATGCCTAACATGCATCAATATCTGCAATAAAATTTAAGAGCATGGGATTGAGTATTCGAAGATATATAAATTAAACATGAAGGTCCCGGGTCATGAGAGTTGTAGACTTCAAAATTCAGAAGAAAATATTGGCTATATGGAAAATTTTGAAACTTGAGGGTTTTGTTCCTGATGCATGGGAACAATATACAGACGAAATATTAGGATTTTAACTGTGAGATGCCAACCATGACTCAATTTCCTCTTCTAGGGCTAGAACTTGAAGAACTCGGGTTGAAGCTTTGATGAAGCCTTCTCCCCATGAATTCTCCTCCTCCTTGGCCTCTCCTCCAGGTCCAGCAAGCCCCAACAACATGTTAGGGCTGACCATGGAGAGATTGGAAGTATTTATGCTTCCTATGGTGTTATTTTCCTAATAGGACTCTAACTCCTATTTAATTCTGAAATTTCTCTTTTTTACCTCCTTCCAAGCTTGCCATGTGCAATTTGGGTTAGGATGGGAGCTAAATTCATGGCCAACCTATTAGGGTAGGTTTAGGAATTCAGTTCTAACTCAAACTTCTTATTTTAGTGCTTTAATACCTTTTTTCTATTTAGGTAATATTTAAGTTACGAATTTAGGGTATTTTCCTATTACTCTTCTTTTAAAAATCCCTATTTTGGCCCAATAAATCTTATACGGTCCATTTATCGAAGCCCATTAGTTTATTGAATTTATCTTTTGGGATTTACCTTTTTAATTAGGGAATAATAGAGTTACAGATTTTATTATATTTTTCTTACAGATTTTATTATATTTTTCTTACTTGATTTTATTTATGGACTATGAGAGGTCTATTGTCCAATTCGATAATGGGTGGTCATTTAATGATATTGGAGGTCTCTCCACATGTTCGTCTGATTATGGCCCGTTATATTTCCGTGTTATTGCTTTTCCGACTTAGTTTCCAAATTTGGATAATTAGTGACGTTGTGACGTACGCTTAGCCAATTTAATTTTTTGTTGCACAAATTTGTTCGTGGAACACTTAGGAATAATATTTGGGGTTGATTTATAATTTTTACAGAATTTTTCGATGTATTCTTGCACATACGATAGTGTTACGTATGTTTCTATTATTTCTATTTAAAGAAATTATTATTTCGAATTTAAGTATTAAAATTTTCGGGTTGCTACACAGGTGGTTGTTATTCCCCTCATTGACAAAGGAAGACCTGTTGCATCAGGTGTTGGTTTGTACCTCTTCGGCTTAGAAGAGAAGGCCAGCTGCTGCTGGATGTGTAAGAGTCCTTAAGGGGGATAGTATCCTTGGTTAGTGAAATTCCAAGTTGTTGCTGGGGACTGGACGTAGGAATCCTTGGGATAGGAGATCCGAACCAGGATAAAATTCTTCTTTTGTTTGTTGTTTTGCTTATTTGTCTTCATTCTCACTAACACTAACTATCAATCCTAGGTGTTTTTTGTTAATCATTTTTATTGAAAGATTTTATTCTAGACAGATTTTTAGCAATCTATTCACCCCCCCTCTGGGCTTGCTATCTGGAAACAAGTGGTATCAAAGCCAAGTCTCTTCAAGAAAGAAGATCTCACGGTCTGAAGACCAAAGATAATGGTAGCTCAAGGTATGCAAAAGTCAGTCTGTCAACAAACCTCCTCTATTTGATAGTGAAGACTACAATTGCTGGAAGACTTGAATGGAGTTCTTTCTTCAAGGTCTCAATTTCCAACTTGGTCTATTATCGAAGAAGGGAGACTTAGTGGTACTCACAATAGAGAAAATTGGACGGACGAAGACAAAAAGAAAATATCCCTTAACAGGAAAGCCAAAAGTATACTATGTTGTGCGATAAGCAAGAAAGAGTTCAACAGAATCTCAGCCATGCAAGTCAGCTATGGAAATGTGGGAAAAGCTCGGGATTATATATGAAGGAACTGACAAAGTAAGATAAACAAGAATAGACATCTTGTTAGCTCAATATGAAAGATTCCAAATGCAATCAGGAGAGTCAATCACATAAATGTATAACCGATTCACTGACCACAAATGGATTGGCTGGGCTTGGAAAAACCTGACATTAGAGACATGGTGAGAAAAATACTAAGATCCCTACCAGTCTCATGGACTCCAAAGGTGACAGCCATAGAAGAAACAAATGACCAAAAAAAAATGTCACTTGAGAAACTCATTGGGTCAATAATGCCCATGAGATAAAACATCGAGAGGCTTGGAGAATCCTCCAGCAGGAAGAAGCATAGCAACGCACTAAAGGCTACAGAAGGCAGCTCCGAAGAAGAATCAGAAAATGAAAGAAGTGATGAGACAGTGAAGATGAGAAGCTTTTCTCTCTAGAAGACTACACCATATTCTCGCCAAGAAAAAATATCAGTCAGGAGAAGGTACTTCAAGAAAGGGAGAGACTTCAAGAAGTCTAAGTTAAGGATGTTAAGAAGTCAGAACCCATATGCTACGAATGCAAGAAGCCTGGACACATTAAGGCTGAGTGTCCAACGCTGAAGAAGACTGAGTTCAAGAAGAAGGAGAACTCAAAGATGTTCAAAATATACAAAAAGAAAGCCATGGCAGCTGCATGGAACAACAAGAGTGACTCAGACAGTGAGTCAAGCTCCAGCGATGAAGAAGAAGAAAAAGCCAACCTGGCCTTATGACAAACACTGATGGCAACTTCTGACTCATCTTTTATTTATGCAATGAATCTAATTCTGATAGTCTAGAAGATGCATTCATGAATTTATACAGTCAGTATAAAGATGTATGTAAGCTATTAAAAACTACCAAGAAAAATTATGCATGCTTGGAAATCACCAACTCAGATCTAAAATCTGAAACTGAGCAACTAGAAAATAAATCTCTGAATTAAAAAGAAGAAATAAACTATTATGTGAAGATCTAAAATTAAAAATGAACAAATAACAAACCTGGAAACCAGGAAACTATAAGTAAACTTAAAAAGGAAGTTGACACACTAATAAAAGACAATGAATATCTAACTACTACAATTGAAAAATTCACAAATGTAAATCATTTCTAATATTAAAGGGAGCAAGAAGATCAGGTAAAAAAAACATGGTTTATGTACACTCCATCTGACATTGAAGAAACAACTATTCATCCTAAAATCTATCCAACGCCAAATTTGTAGGTGAAAAAATACTGACTATAAATCTAACATTAAATACAGGTCAATTAAAATATAAATAATATATCATGCTGTAGTTATGCAATAAATTAGGACACAGTAACTAACTTGTACACTAAACACTTAAAGTGGATTCCTAAAAGAAAAAGTGAGGAAACTAACCAGTAAGGACCCAAAAGACTTGGGTACCTAAATCTTAGTGATTTATTGCAGGGAACTATTAGGCATCAAAGTGGTACCTTATAGCGGATGTTCAAGGCACATGACTTGGAAATAGAAGATATTGTTTTCGTACATCAAAGATGAAGAAGGAACAATGACCTATGGTGATAATGGAAAAGGTTCATTGATCAGTTGTGGATCTATTAGAAGTCAAGACAGAACCCTCATAAAGATGTTTTAT
>CM024756.1:93621655-93717677 GCA_014218235.1 Colocasia esculenta | reverse complement strand
ACAATAACTTAGGGCTTTCGATCAGGGAGATCTCTACTCTTCGGTGAAAGGCACTCGTTTTCGCCTCACCGCAAATCTTCTCTCCACAGCCCTTGAAATTCCAAACTCAGGAGTTGAAATCTTCAACTACAATCCCTCTGCTTCTGAGTACTATGAGCTTCTCACATTGGAACCTTATGACACTACCAAGGAGATTGCTCGTCTCAACGCCAACTCCTTTCCTCCCTTGATCCGGATGATCCATCACATCTCTCACTACCTTCATCGTCCCGAAGGATGGAAGTCGAGAGTTAGTCACCGAGGTCCATAAATCCCTATTCATATTTTTCCTCAAGTGTCAAGAAATCAATCTTCCTGAACTCATGATAAGCCTCATCCGTCGGTGTTTCTCTAACACCAAAAGATCAATGCCATATGCTTGCCCCATCACTTCTCTTCTTATTTTCCTTGGCATTCCTATCCCTCCAAGTGAGTCATCTCACTAAAATCCCGAAGTGCCTTTGACCTCACTGCCGCCAACCGCATGGGCTACAAGATTGTAGACGTTGTCGTCACAAGGACTCTCAAGGGAAAGGAACCACAAGGAGCTGAAGTGTCAACTGGTGAAGAAGACAATGAAGATGATGAAGCAAATGAAGGCAGTGATGAAGACCCTCAGGATGAGCAAATGCCTGACCAAGCTCAAGAGTTTGATGATGTACCTGTGCCTCCACAACAATCCATTCGTGATTACTTGGCACAAATCCATCAAGAAATGATCTCAGGATTTGCTCACATGACGTCAAGATTTGATCAAGTGGACGCTCGCCTCAACACTTTAGATGACCGTCTTGACCACCTCTACTCCGAGAGAGATGGGTCCCGTCACCCTCCTCCTGCTGGACGACGATGAATAGAGGGTCTCAGGGTCATTAGAGGTCACTAAGAGTCTTAGATGGGAATTAGTCTCACTTGTCTTGTCATCTTTTGCTTGTTCATGTTATTTCCCTTTCTTTTTATTGAGTCATGTAATGATTATCAAATGTACTGTGAAATTTCAATGATCAATCAATGAAAACTCAGTTCATGTTTATTTGTCTCTAAATGTGCATGACTTGACCTTTTGCATGTTGTCAAAAAGGGGGAGAACATCAATATATGCATCAATTGAATGTTTTTGTCATCATCAAAAAGGGGGAGATTGTTGGGTTTTTCATATATCATGTTTTTGATGATCACATTAACTTCCTTGAACATTGATTTAATGCAAATTGATGTGCTAACTAACATGAAAAACACCATGAAAGTGATTGAGTTAAACATTGCTAAATCATACAATGTATATCACTAACAATGTATTTGCATGTAGGTGCACAAGCATGAAACATGGAGCATTGAAGAGGCATTGAAGAAATGAGCAAAAAGCACAAATATCTGTCAAAGAGGTGTATCTGTCGACAGATGCAATGTACCTGTCGACAGATTCACACAGTCATTCCAAGACAAAGCTCAGGTTTGCATCTCTGAGTGCATCTGTCGACAGATGAATGTACCTGTCGACAGATACACACAGTCAACCCAGGACAGAGCTCAGGTTTTCTATTCCTGAGTGCATCTGTCGACAGATGCAAACTGCCTGTCGACAGATACACTCAGAAACTCAATTTCCTGAAACCCCAGTTCTCAGCCTGAGTGCGCCTGTCGACAGATGCAAGTGCACCTGTCGACAGACGACGGAAACATGAGATTTTGTGTTTCCATCCAAATCCGGCCCCACTTGGGTGTTTCCTTCCTCCACGACCCCCACCTTTACCTAACACTATATAAGCATCCTTTTGGAGCCAAATTCGCAGAGAGCAGCCTCCCATCCAAGAGCCTCCAAGGGACCAAGAGGAAAAGCCCCAAATTGCTGCTCTGCTTCAACTTTCCGCCCAGATCGTCGTGGAATCACCATCTATGCGGAGCTGAATCCGGATCGTCATCAATTCAACCTTCTACATCGACCAATCTACATCCAATCGAAGTTTGAAGAGCGTTTGGACGATCCACGAGAAGAATTCCAACCGGATTTGTTCCCTAATTCCTAATTCTTCTCCATTTCATAATTTCCATCCATCGTGTGTGTGTGTGGTTGTGTTTCGAGCATCCCTTGTGCTTGATTCACGTATTTGTGGTTGTTCTGATCGTGCTTATCAGACAACGTGTGTGTGGTTGAGTTGTAGTGTTAACTCGCTCATAAGCAGTCGTTTCTGCGTGTGTGTGTGGACGGTGGATGTAGGACACAGTTTGTGTACTCCGAACCACCTTAAATCATCGTGTTTTGTGGTTTGTTCGTGTTTTGCGATAGATGATTGGTAGGCACGGTGTTCATACGCACGTTTGATTCCCTGTTCTCTTTTAGATCAACTCAAGCGGTCTCATACTTAATCGAATTTAATCAAATTTCATTAAGATCGCTGTAGCATCGAAAAGAAGCCATCAATATTTTAAAATTGCCGTATCTATTCAACCCCCCCCCCTTCTAGATTACCGTATTGTGTATTTCCGCATAACTCTTCAAAGCCTAAATCATGTGTTTAGCTAAATATCTAAAAATTCTTTTGACACTAGTTAAATAGATTCTTTAGGTCTGCCTGATACCTAGCACACATGCATACACTAAACAGTATGTCAGGTCTACTGGCAGTTAATATAGTAGTGAACCTATCATACCTCTGTAGACCTTTTGGTCTACTTTCTTACCATCCTATCACTATCCATTCTTGTTGATGTGCTCATAGGCGTTGACAGTGGCTTGCTATTTTCGAATCCAAATTTCTTTAGCAACTCCTTGGTGTACTTGGCTTGATAGATGTGAGTTCCTTCCTTTCCATGTTTGATTTGTAATCCAAGGAAGTAGTTGAGCTCCCCCATCATGCTCATCTTGAATTCTCCCTGCATGAGCTTTTCAAAATACTTGCAAAGGGATTCATCAGTAGAACCAAATATTATATCATCAACATATATTTGAACAAACAAATATGTTTGACTTTAGACTTAACAAATAATATACTATCTACTTAACCTCTAATGAAACCATGGTTTAATAGAAATGCACTTAAACGTTCATACCATGCTCTTGGTGCTTGTTTTAATCCATATAATACTTTGTGCAACTTAAATACATGATTCGGAAAATTAATGTCATCAAAACCTAGAGGTTGTTCTACATAACTTCCTCCTTAATAAAACTATTTAGAAAAGCTAATTTAACATCCATTTGAAATAATTTCAAGTCTAATGCGGACGCATATGCAAGTAGAATCCTAATAGCCTCAAGTCTAGCTACAGGTGCATAGGTTTCATCAAAATCTATGTCTTCCTCTTGGGATAGCCTTGAGCTGTCAATCTGGCTTTGTTTCTTCTGATCACACCAGCTTCATCCAATTTTTTTCTGAACACCCATTTGGTGCCAATCACTGGATGATTTGATGGTCTAGGACAAGTGACCATACATGGTTTCTCTTGAACTGATTCGGTTCATCTTGCATGGCTAAATCCAAGATTCATCAGTGAGAGCATCATTGACTGTCCTAGACTCTATTTGCGAGACAAAAGATAATAGTCACATGGAATTACATTAACTCTCTTGTCCTTACCCCTACAGGATCACCAATGATGTTTTCTGGTGGGTGATCTTTCTTATATCTCCATTCCTTTGGAAGATTTTCATGTAAATGTCCTTTTGTTGCAGGTCTTCCAGAGGTGGATCTTCCTTGTCCTTAATAGATGTATTCTTTAATTTCTTGGACAATTCTTCTGCATCATCAATATCACTATCTTCTTCCTCTCTCAAGGAAGGGTTAGTTTCATCAAAATGATGTGTATTGATTGTTCAATTAATAAAGTACGCTTATTAAATACTCTATAGCCTTTAGGTTTGGAAGCATACCCCATGAATATACCTTCATCCGATTTTGCATCTAATTTACCAATGTCTCTTTTGTCGTTGTCGTGGATGAAACATGGACATCCGAATGTCCTGAAGTGATTGATCTTCAGCTTCTTCCCTTGTACAGTTCATATGTTGTCTTCTTCAAGATGGGCCTGATCATCACTCTGTTGATAATGTAGCATGCCGTGTTGACTGCTTCAGCCCAAAATACCTTGATAAATCATATTTTGATAGCATTGTCCTTGCCATATCCAACAGCGTTCTGTTCTTCCTCTCAGCAACTCCATTTTGCTGTGGTGTCCTTGGTGCCGAGAAATTGTGCTCTATCCCTTGGTCATCACAAAACATGGCAAATTTATCATTTTGGAATTCTCCTCCATGATCTGATCGGATTCCAACAATGCTGAACTTTTTGTCTTTCTGTACCTTCTTGCTAAAGCTTACAAAATGTCAAATGTATCATCTTTGTGCTCCAAGAAGGATACCCAAGTGAATCTAGAGTAATCGTCTACAATGACAAATCCAAAATTCTTTCCTCCAAGACTTGTGGTCCTCATTGGTCCAAATAAGTCCATATGAAGGAGTTCTAAGGGTTTAGAGGTTGTTACCACAGTTTTTGACTTGAAGGATGACTTGGTGTGCTTTCCTTTTGCACATGGTCTGCAGACACCATCCAACCTTGTGCAGACTTTAGGTAGACCTTCCACCAAGCTTCTCTTGATCAGATTTCTCATGCCATCTAGACTACAGTGGCCCAATCTTCTATGCCAAAGCTCAGTTGACTGCTCTTTGCTTGCGGCCAGACAGATATCCTGATCTTTTAGTTCTTTTAGGTAAAGAAATGTTCTTTTCTCTATTGGCTTCAAAAATGACTGCTCCATCCTTCATAATGCTTCACTTGGATTCTTGAAATCTGATCTGATGACCTTTATCGCACAGCTGACTGATACTGATGAGGTTGTACTTCAGTCCTTTAACACATAGTACATCCTCAATGACTGTCTTGCCTTTGCTGCCTATTGAACCACTGCCTATTAGTCCCTTTTCCATTATCTCCATAGGTGACTGTGCCATCTTCAGCTTCTAGATGGGAAATAATCTTCTGTCCCTGACATGTGCCTTGAGCATCCACTATCCAAGAACCACTTGGATGCTCGAAGATTTCCCTGAAATAAAGACACTAGGTTTTAGGTACCCAAGTTCTTTGGGTCCTGGTTAGTTAGTATCATCATTTTTCTTTTTGATTACCCATATTTTATGTTTAGTAGGACATGATACTTTAATATGACCTAGCTTATTGCAATGACTATAGTAAGACATCTTAGTTACTTTTTCAGTTGGTATGTATTTAAGGTTTGCCTTGTATGTTGTGTCTTGTTCAGGTACAAATTTAGGTGTAGGATATATTTTAGGATAAACTTTAGTTTCTTCGTTATCGGGGGGAGTATAACCTAATCCATGTTTCTTTTTACTTGGCCGTCTAGTACCTTTCAATATTAATCCAGTTTTACTATTTGTAAATTTTTCTAGAGTGCTTGATATTTTTCATTTTTTGTGGTTAACGTGTTGACTTCTTGTTTTAAATTATTTACAGTTTCTTGATTTTCTAAATTTGCTAATTGTTCATTTTTATTTTTCAAGTCGTCACACAGTAATTCATTTCTCCATTTTAGTTCATTAATTTGTTTTTCCATTTGCTCATTGTCAGATTTTAAATCTGAATTAGTATTTTCTAGGCATGCAATATTTTTCTTGCTTGCTTTTAGTAATTTAGATACTTCTCTATATTTACAATATAGTTCATTGAAGACTTCTTCTAAGTTATCTGAATCAGAATCATTACAAGAAGAAAAGGACGAGTCTGAAGTTACCTTATCTTCTGTGTTGGTCATGAAAGCCAAGTTGGCTTGTTCTTTTTCTTCATTGCTTGAGCTCGACTCGCTGTCTGAGTCACTGCTGTTGTCCCAAGCCACTGCCATAGCTTTCTTCTTGAATCTTCTTGGTTTTCTTGAACTTTCCTTCTTTCTGTATTCAGATTTCTTGAGCTTTGGACACTCTGCCTTGATATGTCTTGGCTTCTTACACTCGTAACAGATTGGTTCGGTCTTCTTTCCATCCTTGGTTTCGGACCTTCCTGAAGTCTTTTCATTCCTAAAATGTCTTCTTCATGACTGATACTTCTTCTTCTTGTCTAGGATGCGTTGTAGTCTTCTTGATAGCATTGCTTCTTCATCTTCATTGTTGCTTAAGCTTTCATTTTCATCTGATGATTCTTCTGATTCATTCTCTTCAGCCTTGAGAGCATTGGACTATTTCTTTTGCTAGAGGATTCTCCTAGTCTCTCATGTTGATCTCATGGGCATAAGGGATCCAATGTGTTTCTCCAATGACATCCTTTTCAAGTCATTGGCTTCTTCTATAGCTGTTACCTTGGGAGTCCAAGAGATAGTAGAGATCTAAGGATTTTCCTTACCATGTCTCCCATTTCATAGCTTTTTCCTAATCCTGCTAACCGTTGGTGATGTCTGTAAATCTGCTGAACATCTATGTAATGGTTTCTCCCGACTGCATTTGGAACCTCTCGTACTGTGTCACCAGAATATCAATTCTGGTTTCCTTTACTTTGTCAGTACCTTCGTATGTGATTCTAAGTTTCTCCCACATCTCCATTGCTGATTTGCAGGTGAAACTCTATTAAATTCTTTCTTGCTAACTGCATAGCATAATATGCTCTTGGCTTTGTAGTTGAGAGAAATCTTCTTTCTATCATCTTCTGTCCAGTTGTCTCTGTTGTTTAGAATGACTAGATCGCCTTCTTCTACTATGGACCATAATTGAAAATCGAATCCTTGTAGGAAGTACTCCATTCTTGTTTTCCAGTATGTATAATCCTCACCATCGAACAGCGGTGGCCTGTTGACTAACTGACCTTCGAAGTGACTTTGGGCTGCCATTGATCTTTTCTCTTCAGATCGTTGGATCTTCTTCTTTGTCGAAGAGACTAGCTCTGATACCACTTGTTGCCTAGCTAGCAAGCCCAGAGGGGGGGTGAATGGGATTCTTAAAATTATTGAGAACCTAAAATCTGTTCACAAAACACACTTCGATAGTTGTTAGTGTTAGTAAAGGTAAACAACAAACACACAAAGGCAATCACACTACACAAGGATTTATCCTAGTTCGGATCCCCTCTCCTTAGGGGTCCTACATCCAGTCCTGAGCAATACCTCAGGATTTCACTACCCAAGGGTACAGTCCCCTCTATGGACCCTTACACACCTAGCCGCAGCTGGTCTTCTCTTCACAACCTGAAGAGGAATTACAACACCCTGGTACCACCAGGTCTTCCTTCTACGAGAAGGGAATACACACCCTAGAACTCCCAGGTCTTCCTTCAACCAAGGGAAGAAAAGAACACAAGAATGGGAAATGAAACGAGCCCCTAGATCAAGCTTATACAATGCAAGATCTGAAGCTATGACTGAGAAAGAAAGGATCTACAGAATTGATCTCTCTAGTACTAGAGCTCTCTCAAGGATCTACACACTAATCTCAGAGAGCAAGAGCTAGAACAGATGTGAGTGAAAAAACTTGGCTCTTTAGTTTTCTCATAGAAGACTTGAAAAAATCGTTGTAAGCGTTGTCTATCAATTTCAAGGTGTCTTCTTTTGGAGCTTCAGTCTTCTTTATATATCTTCTATTTGAAATTTGAATGTTGAAGTGCTTGTTATCTCTAAGCTTTTGTTTATGTTAGACTGCATGTCACTGTAGAGCTTCTTGTTCAACAGTCTTTAGCTTTCCATGCACGCAACAGGAGAAAGGATCTTCTCTGATATCCGTTATCTTCTATATTGTCCAACGTTGTATTGAGATGCGTTGTCAGAGACCTGCACGCATTAAATGCTAAAACAATAGACAGCTAGGCTGTCTCTTGTTGTCAGTCAACGTTAGATTGATTTTATATCAAAAAGGAAGTTCCTTTCTGTTCTTCTAAATAGATGTTTACAGTATAATCATGGAAATAGAAGATATCGATTGCATGTATTGCAGTGATACATTTAGTCGTAATAAATGCATGGTTGTTAGAAAGATATACGTGAAGATTTTGACTTTTCAATGTATTCAAAAATGAGTTCAAAGATCAAATCCATGAAATTGTTATATGTATGACTTATGAAATCATTATGCAAAGGAGTCGTTATCCGTGTAAAACGTTGTGCACTCATAAGCAAACCAATGCACATACAAACAAATCGTTATGAGCAAGTTGTCAGAGACAAAATGATGTGAGCAAATCGTTGTTTGTTGTATCGAATCGTTACGGAGACTAAGTCGTTATGTAACTAAACGAATCGTTACAGTGACAGAGTCGTTGTGTAACTTATCGAATCGTTATAAGGATCAAGTCGTTATGAGACTTAACGAGTCGTTGTGAAACCAAAGTCGTTGTGAGTGCAAATCGTTGTGCTCACTTAAGAAATCGTTGTGAGAGCAAATCGTTGTTCTCACTTCTCAAATCGATGCGATGACCAAATCGTGGTGAGAGCAAATCGTTGTTCTCACTTATTAAATCGATGCGAAGACCAAATCGTTGTGAGAGCAAATCGCTGTTCTCACTTGTCAAATCGTTGCGAAGACCAAATCGTTGGAGAGCAAATCATTGTTCTCACTTATCAAATCGATGCGAAGACCAAATCATTGTGAACCAAGTCAATGTGTTTTCTTAGCAAATCGTTGTGAGATCGATGCGATCACTTAGCGAATCGTTATGGAAGCAAATCAATCGTTATGCTTTCTTAGCGAATCGTTGTGAGATCGATGCAATCACTTAGTGAATCGTTATGGAAGCAAATCGTTATGCTTTCTTAGTGAATCGTAGTAAGATCGATGCAATCACTTAGCAAATCGTTGTGCGAGAGAAGGAAGTCGTTATAGCATACAGAAAATCGATGTTTACTTAAAGAAATTTCATGCTTGAACTTACATTGCTATAGAGTAAATAATACTTACCCATTTAGATTGTTATTCCTTGTTTCATTTCCTGTACTCAAATCTCATACAAAATATGTTAGATTAAACTTTATTATAGTTTTGTTAATCACCAAAATAAATATGTAATTAATTTAAATTACATGGGGATAAACTGATCATCAGATCTGAATGTGGACCCTTATTGGGTATGGATATCTAGGGCCGTTACACTGCATGCCTTCCTTACCTCGTGGAGGTCTAGGATAGTTGTGCTTGTGTAGTGAGACTCGGGTCTCACGTGGTTGCTCCGGTGTTCCGTAAACTCTTTGTCTCAGTAGGTGCATGGCGTGGGTTGCTTCTGCATATTTTCTGACTCCGCTGATTCTGCAGGAGTCGTGTATGGCCCGACCTAGTTGTTGGTCGTGGCATTACTCCGTTCCGCTGCTTTGTAGCACTCTGCAATAGGTGTTTCTCGCTTTACTACTTTCTAGAGTAGTTGCTTTTGCTTTTCTTTGTAGTTCCTACTACTCTGGTTGGTACGAGACTGGTTATACCTACTAGCCCTTGTTTGCGAGGCTCACCCCCTACTTTCTTTAGGTAGGGACTCACTGTGGCAGGAGTTCGCTGCCGGACGGTTGTGATGTCGGTTGGTTCCGCCATGCGTTGCCAGCAGTGTGAGTTGTGAGCGTACGAGCTCTTGTACTATATGAGATGAGAGTTGCATTTTGCAAGTCCTCGGGGTATGCCCCTTAAGGATTGCACTTTTCTTTCTGTATCTTTACTTTTATTTAGGACATGTTGTACATAATTTCCTTATTAATGTACGGTCTTTCTTGTTATAGTTATTTGAATTCATTGCTTATCTCACTGGACTAAATTCCAACCCTTCCGGGTCTTCAGATCCATGGGTGGCGGCGCAACCTTCGGGGTCCCTGGCGGGGGTCTGAGAGGTCAGGTCGTTACATGTTCCGTCACGATTTCAGTTTTCACAGGGTGCACTTGTTGCAGAACCGTGTACGGGCTTCTTAAGTGCGACGACTAAACCCGTCGCGATTTAGAGGCCAACCCGAGACCTGTTTTTACAGTATAAAGTGTTAGTCTTGCATGTTATGGTCTTAATATACATTGTGCAATCTTGTCAGTGGCCTAAAACCTATTAACCCATGAAAAAGCCATAACAACATGAAGGTTATTCTATTTACTCTTAAATGACATAATCTATTCTTGCAATGATTGCTTGATCATCTTGCTGTCTAGCTTACTAAAGTGAATGAATGATAGCTTAAAATACTACAATCATGTTGAGTTAAGTGCATGTTTTAATATCAAGTCATCATGTTACTTGCTTTCCACATGTTTAAACCGATGGATTGTGGATTGAGACACGCCTACACTACACTCTTGCACTTATAAGCAGCCCTTTCTTAGGGGATTGGAAACTCATGGCCGGTCATTTCATATCAGCAGTCTAGTGACCTTTCTCTTATCACCTCTGTAAATCTCCGTACTCCGTGGATTCCCTCACGGACACCGAGTTGGTTGTACCATTGAAGTTCCCTAGAGATTGAGTGCACTTGCTTTCTTATCTGGTTCTCATGAGTGTGGATTCATAATCTTGACTTAAGCCATTAATGTATAAAGTTAACTAAAGTGTAAATCACATCGTCATGCTGTTGAAATTATCTCTCGACTACAGTTATCATGAAATCATGTTCATATGACTTGCTATTTCTTGACATCATCATCATGAACGTGATACTACAATTGCTTACATCTTGAAACTCTTGTTATTGGCCATTATGACTGTAGGTATCTACATTTGAAATTAAGTGAGATGCTCATCGGGCACGGCGAGTGTCTAAGGGCTCCAGTCCAGCCCCAATAACGGAGAGTCATAAATATACTGTAAACCATGGGGTATAATAATTAATGGCATTGCATCTATGCTGGGAAATAGTGTCGTGTTGAATGCTAGATACAATAACCACATACAAGTGTCCTAGTGTGCATTCCATGGTGCATCTTTCCTTGATGCATATTAGTATCTTCGTGCCTAATTAAGTGAATCGTGTTAAAAGTTCATGCTCGTGCGTGCTTGCTTGCTTGCATGATATGGCCATCCTGCATTTATTGCATCTAGTGATATCCTGCATTCTTGAAAACTATTGCCATCAAGTGATGTCTTACAAGCTTGTGCAACGTGATCATTTGCTAGTGCCATCTTGTTACCTTATTCTAGATCTTGCTCTATCATTATCGTTCCATCTATCATGTTCATGTATCGTGTTTAATGAGATTTATCATTCATGTATATCTTGATAATCATGCTTACCTATTCCTAAATTGCTAATCACTTATATCATTGCCCACACATTGAGATGTAAATCCTACTCGGCTAGTTTGCTCATTCCCTACTTTCAACCTTCTAGGTGACTATGAAGTTCAAAAAGAAGACCAAGTCGAGGATGGGAATGCATCCGAGTGATGAGCGTTCCAATCTAGTTTCTATCATTGGTTTGCTTTGAGTGTTAGAACATGTAGTAGGAAGTGAGGTTATATGTACTTTTCCTTTATTTGAGTCTCCATATTGTAGTACAACAATGAAGGAGTTGTATTAGTTCTATCTTGAAATAAGACAGTGTTGATATTTTTTAATACAAGTTTAGATGAGCTTATTATTTGGCCCTATTATATTTGTGTTAAGACACATTTACTTGCTCGCTAGCTAGAGACTTATTTGCCGACTGCTCATGTCTCGAATATCGACTCTAATTAATTCTCTCGAATATTTCCGCTGCATAATTCTCTTTTTTTTTTGGTAAAAGCGGTCCTCAGGAACTTAATCTAGGAGAGTGCACCCTCCCCCAGAGGGGGAGAATGTTCTCACTCCACTAGAGAAGCACCTGGGCCAGTGATATATAATAATGGAAGAATAGTACAACAAGAAGACCGGTCAAGATAATCTAACATGGAAGAGACCGGTTTTATCTAAAACCAAAGGACCTTTACAGTTATAGGAGATGTTGCTAGACCCCCAAACGACCTTGTTCTCCCTAGATTGACATCCATAATTCGCCAAAGCATCAGCAACCTGGTTAGCCTCCCGTATACATGGCTAATCATATAAGAGTTCCTGTTTATCAGAGCACTTGCTTCCCACCACCAGCGATATGCTTGCCATGAAGGGCATCTGCCAGCCTTGAAAGAATTAGCAGAGCACTAGAATCTGTGTTAACAATTGAAAGCCAAAGCCCAAGGTAATCAGCCAAGCGAATTCCATCACACAGAGCTCTTATTTCTGCAACCATATTGTTGCCATTTCCATAGCAGTGGGCAAAAGCCACCCTTATTTCACCTTGCATATCACGAATACAACCACCACCCCCACAGTCACCCGGGTTACCCTTGCTAGCTCCATCCACATTCAAACACAAATCTGTAATCAGAGGGATCCAGTGAATAAGCTTGAGTTGTTTAGTGGAGACATTAGGATAAAATCCAAACTGTTGAAGCACCTGCAACTCATAACCCAAAGATGCTTCCTTAAATTGCATTTTAGCAAGAGAATTGGATATCATTAACTTGATATTGTTAATCACCCCCCTACTAAAGGCCGCTTGGAATCAAACCTGGCCAAGCATCTCCCCTTCCATATCTCCCAAAGAATAAGAATAAGGTAGTGAAGAGAAACAAATCTAAAAGGAGAGGAAACATTAGTGAGTAGTAGGAAACTCCAAACTCTAGTTGTGATTTGGCTGTGCAGGTTGATTTTTGGGCTTATGAGAGGAAAGAACCAGTTCCACAGGGAGGCAACCAGATCACCATGAATAAATAGATGATTATAATCATCATAGCTTGGACTCCTACAACAAGAGCAACATGATGCAAGCTGAATACCACTTTCAGTAATTCTCTGATCTTCAGGGACAACTATATTCAGAATTTTCCAGCAGAATAAAGAGGCTCTCTTGTAAAAGGAGCTATGCCAAATTTTAGTAAGAGCAGGTCGCTTCACTCCGGCAGATCTAACCAGATTGTAGGCAGACTTAGAAGAGAAGCATTTATCTTGAGTGTCCCCCCATACACACTTATCCTCCATCTCATTAAGAACCACCCCCTGAAGAATCCCACTAGGTAGAAGGGGTTTAATAGGATGCTGGGTATTATTAATAACCTCCTACAAAATAATCCTCCCTTCATCATATGGAGCGCTGAGCAGCTCAGAAGGTGGCCTTTCTCCAAGCCAAATATCAGATAAGAAATCAATATTATTGCCTCTCCCATGAATCCATTTAGTATTATCCTGAATAACTTGATGACAACTTCCCGAATTTTAGAGGACATACATGGTAGATTGGCATATCTGCCAGAATGATAGCATCTCCTAGCATACAGAGCCCAGTATGAGGAACCATGTTGAATATTCCACAGTGATTTAACAGCCAAAGCAACCTGCACCTGCTTGATGCTACGAACCCCCAGACCACCTTCGGGACGTGACAAATTCTCTCTATAATTATTTTGAATAGATAATAAAAACACCCATCTAAGATGAGATTAGCCTATGCAAGAGGCACGACCCACCAAACATGGCAATTAATATTCAAATCATTTTTTTTATAAAAGGATATTCATCTATCTTAAATAGTTAATATTTGTCTACCCATGCATCTTAGATAAGTGGTTTGCTACCTGTCGTTGTGCAATATTTCTCTAACTTATTTATGATTTATCCACCTACGTTCTTGACCAAGCATGTGTGCATTGGCCATCTTGGAAGCGGGAGTTTAACAGTGGTCACACTTGAACTGTACCAAGTGTCAAACTAAGTAACACTATCATACCCGATAGCCTTCCTTGTCTAACGTCGAAGGGTAGTCCATCGACAAAAGTTACTCTATTACTCATGGTTCGTGATTATTTTCTAGTAAGGCAATTGATGAGACATCAAACACTTTCCTTCTTTCATTTTCTCAACTCCAAGTTCTCTACCTCATTCTTCAAAACCATATCCAAACTTTTTCATTGTTCTTGATCTTTTCTTGAAAAAAATTATGGATGCGACCGACCTCAAATACTTCAACATCTTCTACCATATACAATCTCTCCATATATACCCATTCCCTCGCCACTAGCCGGGTTGGATATAGGGGTGGGGTGGGAGCATGAGGCCTCAAATTTGAATTCTGATCAACATTTGGGTTCCTAATGATAGAATATCACTGGATTATAACTAAAAAAAAAAGAAAGAATACTCTATTCTTCAATGTCGTATCGTCCCTATTTCATTGTGTCATCCGTTCTTGGAAAAGTAGATGATGAGACTACTAAATGCTGGCTTTTCTTATTCCTCACCTTTAATCTCGCCACATCTCAACCTTCTATACGAAGCAACCTTCATTTCAAGCTTGCTCTTGATCTGGTATCAAGTGGAGGTAATGGAGATGAATTAGAATTATGCTATCTGCCCACTCTTATCTCATTGCTTAGAAATGGATTCTGCTAAATTAGTATAAGAAGAGGCAGTAGCTAAGACCTTCCAAAATACATTTTTTTTAGGTCTTAGGTTCAACTCTTCCGCACCCACCTTTTCTCTCCCATTCCATATGCTTTTGAACTGATCTTGGCAAAAGTCATTGATGAGCTATGTGATGTGTTTATTTTTTCTAGTATATACTTGTCATTTTCAACCGCTTGTCTCCACTCTTATCCACTTTTGTACCAAATGTAGTTTACAAATATCTTTCTCTTTTATATTTAGTAGTACCTGTTATCGTATGTGTAACATAGGTTGGCCCATGCCAAGGTGAGTGCCGAGGAGATCTTGGCAAAAGCAACAGTCAAGATGACCAAGCCGAAGAAATCCCTTTGAGGCACACAGAGCCAACGTGAGATGCGTGTTTCGAGCTCCTGAGCTAACCTATAAAGCCCGCCGAGAGACTTTGGCGGGGAGACACTCCGATGCTCTTGTCAGTCACTAGCCGAGAAGAATGGCTTAGTCTATGAAGTAGAACAGTGTACCTATGTCTGGGAGTGTCTGCCTCTTTTATAAGGTTAGGATATCCGTGTAACAGTTGAACGACCCCGCGAATCTCCTAGGGGATCTCCATGATTGTTGCCAGATCGTGGTCGTAACCGGCATGCCAGATCATCTAGATCGTGGTCTTAATGGCCGCAATTATCGGGCGCACGATCCTCGGACATTACCTTGTTTGCGACTACATCAGCAATTACGGAACCATGCTCCGGAATCCTATAGACAAGTGGGCTCCAGGTCGGCTAAGTCAAAACTTGGGCATTCCTCGTCCTAGGCCAAGCTGAGGGAGTTGGCCTGAGGGGTGAAAAGAGGTGGTCTAGCCGTGTAGTACCCTTGATTTTTTAAAAATCCAAATAAAATAACAATTAATTAAATAAATGAGATAAATAGATTTAATTAGAATAAAGGAAGAATAAATAGAATTTAAGGGTATTAAATTAAAGCCCATTAAGCTAAAATTAGTGATGGGTTTTAATAATGGTCCTAACAGAATTGTTGGGCCAAATGTGAAGAGCCCATCATGAGATGGGAGGTAATTATGTGAAATTCGCATTTAAAATAATCATAATTATAAAGGGGTAAGATAAGTGTTAAATAAACCATAATTATCCAAAACAAGAGTCCTTACCCCAACCTAAACCCTTTGCCACGAAATTTGACCTCTTCCATATCCTATTAGGTAGATAAAGGCAAGAAAAAAGAGATAAATAAGGAAAATTTGGAGTTTAATGAAAAGGAGGACTTTTAGAATGGTTAGGCCTCATTTGCGTGCTGAGACCCTTGGGAGATGAGGAGAGGAGGCTGTGGACGAAGGAGCAAGGAGGGAAGGCTTGGATCTAAGGAGATTCTTCTTCCTCTTTCGTCATAAAGCCCTAGTTTTCTTGTCAGCGCAAAAGGTAGGCAATCTCTTAAGCTTAAACCGTGTAAAAATTACCCTAGGTGGTCTTCATGATCCCCTTTGAAAGCCCTCTTGTTTCGCTCTTTTTCGTTCATCCATGAGAGCGAATTAAATGTTCCAAAACCCTGTCATATCCATGCACCCGAACCCCGTTGTTTGCTTTGAAACCTTGTATGTACTCGATTCCATGTCCTGAATTAAATTTCATAATACTACTTGCTATTACCTTTCAAACGCCCTATTTGCCCTAATTTTTATCTTGTGTCCATGGCGAATTAAATTGTTGTTCTTGACTGTGCATGTTTAGGTTAATGAAAAGTAACCTAGTCAAAGCATGCTCTATACATGACTATGTTCTAATTAATCGTGCCCTGTGATAGATCTCCATGTCTAATCTCATTTAAAATTGATATCATGCTTTTTGGATCACTGTGCGATTTTATAGCGAATTTTTAAGTGTCCTATATCATGTAGACCCAATAGGAAAAAGGGAAAAATCCCATTATCTTGGTTCGGGCCACTCTCTGATGTCATGACGGCCCAATAGGTCGCGATATCAGAGGGGTCACGACACAGGGATTTGTCGCGATCTGAATGCGATAGGTCGACTGGTCGCGACCTGCCCCCGGTTCACCCCAATGTCGGTTCACAGAACGCGCCAAGCTAGGGCGTCACGATGACCTTAACGCGACCCGCCTGTGTGTCGCGACCTGAAATCCTGAACGCGCCGGTCCGCCTTGTCGCGACCTGATCGCGACAGTAACCTACGTCGCGATCTGACTATGGCGGCAAGAACCCTAATTTTACCATTTTAACTCGGCTATTGTGCTATATAAACCTTGTTTACCCTTAATTAAGTGTTGTCATGCATATATTCGATTTTTTAATTTAAAATGGGCAATATTATGTGAAATTAATTTATGTAAAAGATATGTGCACAATCATTCATGTCCTCTTGATTTCTTACACATGCACACACTAACCATTCATGTTTGCCATGAGACCTTATTAATTCACTCAATAATATATCTGGTAATTTAGCAAAATATGTTACTAAATTTCCTTATTTAAATAATTACACTTGTCCTCATTTCACTCGCGCGTTTTATACACCATTACCATTCTCCCTCGGCCTTCGAGCACTCGAGGCACGAAGGACCAGTTTTTACACACTTTCTCTTGGCAAGGACCACCTCTCCACTGGGAAGACTCCTGACTAGACCAAGGAATCCTTGTCAAGGCCTCCGTAAGTCTTCTTGGCTTTGGCACACGTCCTTAGCCGACGAGCTGGTTGTACCCTAATACCCGTTACACCATTAGGAATCTGTACGATCCATGGCCTTAGTATGTTCTCTCCTTATCTTATGATCACGCCGGACCATTTAGGCTCGTGTTCACGACACGGCTAGTGGGCGGTTGTGACTTCTACTAGACTGTCGATACCTGACCTGATGCTGCACAACTGTTACTATCAGTGTTACGATATTTTACGATATTGTCCCTATCTTGTCTACTATCTATATCCTCTCATCTGTTCACGTTCTCTCTACACTCTCGTCTATTTCATCTACTACTCTCATATTTTCTCGATACTCTCTTGGCCATTCGTGTGATTGTCTACGATAAAGAAATGACTAATGCCAGCGCAATTAGGCCTGATCTGGTCCTGGGAGGAGCGCCCGAAAAGTGCCAGTGCCCATGGGAGTTAAAATGATCAAGGATGTGTACAGCATGCATCCAGTGCCATTATACTATCTAGATTAATCTATGACAATCAAAGTGTTATCAATACAAGTGCAAGCTAGTCAAGTGCTATCATTACGTGCTATTATTGTTACATGGCCATTCTTTTATCGTTCTTGTTGTGCTATTTTCCCTGTACTAGTGCCATCGTTCTCTTGTTATCGTTACCTGCTATACATGACTATTCTCTCTAGATATCCTACCATTCAAAACATTAACTATTTAAAGCATGCTTGTTCTCATGAGATATTAAGTCCTACTGGGCGTTATTCGCTCATCCTGCGTATTTATTTCATGTTTTCAGGTGAGTCGGATGGATATGACCACACTCACGAGGATGGGACTGATGAGGACGTTGCTCAGGAGTGACCCGATCAGCTGTCTTGGCTTAGTAGTTAGTTAGTATAGCTATGAGTTAGTGAGTCAGTTAGTCCATATGTATTAGATTGGTTTTCAATAAAGTACTCTGGGCCCTAGTTATGGCTCTGATGGATTGATGTAATAGCTAGTTGATGATTATTAATGGAATTGGAGGTTATTTGATGTTATTCCCATTTGTGCAATGGTTTGTTATTTATTTCTTGCTCTGTACTATTTAACAACTGTAATATTGCTCCGATATTTCGCATCGGGGAGTTATAGTTTTGTGGTATCAGAGCCTAGGTTATTCTTAAGTATAGGATGATCTAGGTTTGACCTGCCTCGACTTAGAGTCTATTCCGTACCTATGTGAGATGGGTAGAACCAAGGGTAATAAGATAACATGAACTCACACACGCACAAACTTAGTGCAAACTCATTATCTTATACTTACATTCTCTTTTGAAGGAACTTACATCACAACAATGGCAGTGGAGCGTGCTCAACTCTATGACATGCAGCAAACCATACAGCAGCTGACTCAAGCATTGCTCCAGGCTGCTGGAGCCAATAATAAGAATAATCGTGGTGCTGGAGACTTGCACCGGAATTTCCACAACTTGAACCACCTCGATTCAGTGGGACTACTGACCCTGACGAGGCAGAGAATTGGCTGAAAGAAATTGAACGCATTTTTTGCGTTAAGCAGTGCGCGGATGGTGACAAGTTATTATTAGCAACATTCCAGTTAGAAAGGGACGCCCGTGCATGGTGGGAGTCCATAGAGGCTACAAGGGAAGATGCACAATTCACATGGAATGAGTTCAAGGAGCATTATAACTCCAAGTATTTTTCAAAACGAGTCCAAGAAAGGAAAGCCTCTGAATTTGCAGCCCTCAAGCAGAGGAATCTCACTGTTTCTGAGTATGAAGCTCAGTTCTCTCGGTTGGCGCGCTACGCCAACCTGGTAGGCACTGAAAGAATGAAGGCAAAGCGCTTTCTTAATGGACTCAAGCCCACGTATATTACACAGCTAGCACCTATGGACATCCAAACTTATCCAGAAATGGTTAGAAGGGCACAACTACTAGAAGATGCGACTGATCTCACTGATCGCATCAAGGGCAGAATGGTCAAGAAGGAGCAGACATCCGGAGCACCAAGCAAGCCTACTAACGGCAAGAAAAGGCCGTTAAGTATCACCGATGGAACAAACTAGGAGAGGAAACCCAAAGTCCCCACTCCTACTGCCCCAAACAACAAACCGAGATGCAAGCACTGTGACAAGCTGGGTCACACTATAGAAGAATGCTGGAGGAAGGCAGGTACATGCCGTCGCTATGGGAGCCGAGATCATCGGATTCCCGAATGTCCATTGCTGAAGGAAAATGAGAGCGTCCTGCGGGATAGAGGAAGCCCAGCTGACTGCAGGCCCTACAAGAGGTAGAAACAACCGAGGAAGGTGGAGTTGTCGAAGGTACTTTACCAGTCTTTTCTCAATCAGCATTTGTTTTGTTTGACACTGGTGCGACATATTTATTTATATCACAAGTATTTGCTGATACACTAAATGAAAAACCCACATCCATGGAATCTGAATTACCTATCACTACACCACTGGGAGAAAAGGTTCAATTGAATAAATATTTTCCATTAGCTGATGTTAAGATTGGTGAACTCAATCTTAGAGCAGACTTGATCTGTATGCACATGGAGGGCTACGATGTAATTTGGGAGCCGATTGTCTATCCACGTATGGGGCTATCGTGGATTGTAGAAGAGGGAAAATTTCCTTTAGTGAATTCCCTAAATTGACCTTCACGGGACGTAGACACAAGAGGCACTTGTCTCTCGTCTCTGCCATCAAAGTACAAAACATGATAAGAAAGGGTTGTGTGGCATTTCTTGCCGCAATTGTGGTTGAGAAGAAATTACAAAATATCCGACATACATATAGTGCAAGAATACCCCGATGTGTTTCACGATGAGCTGCCAGGCATACCACCTAAAAGAGATGTCAATTTCACATTGACCTCATACCTGGAGCTGCACTGGTATCATGACAACCCTACAAGATGTCCCCTGTTGAATTAAAAGAGTTGAAAGAGCAATTAATGGAATTACTGGAAAAAGGTTTTATCAGACCAAGTACTTCTCCTTGGGGAGCACCAGTGTTGTTTGTCAAGAAGAAGGATGGATGTATGCGGCTATGTATCGACTACAGGCAGCTGAATAATCTCACTATCAAAAACAAATATCTTATGCCTCGCGTCGATGAATTGTTTGATCAGATATCAGGAGCCAAGTATTTTTCTAAGATTGACCTTAGATCGGGATATCATCAGATGATAATAAAGGATGCAGACATTTACAAGACAACTTTCAGGAGCAGGTACGGTCATTATGAATTTGTAGTCATGCCTTTTGGACTAACCAATGCTCCTACAGCTTTTATGCAACTGATGAACAGTATCTATCAGCCCTACCTCGACAAATTCATCGTCGTATTCATTGATGATATTCTCATATACTCCAAGACCAAGGAAGAGCATGAGGAGCATCTGAGGATCGCTCTACAGATCTTGAGGGACAACAAGCTCTATGCCAAATTGAGCAAGTGTGAATTCTGGCTCGAGGAGGTGTAATTCCTCAGCCATGTTAATTCCAAGGATGGTATTTCTGTTGATCCTTCCAAGGTAGAAGCTGTACTCAACTGGAAAGGCCGACTAATGTTACCGAGATCAGAAGTTTTCTTGACTGGCTGGTTACTACAGACGGTTCATAAAAGACTTCTTCAAGATAGTTGTACCTCTTATGCATCTTACGCAGAAAGAGAACCCGTATGTCTAGAGCAAGGAGTGCTAAAAGAGCTTTTAGACACTTAAGCAATTGTTGACTTCTGCACCTATCCTAGTGTTGCCAGTCAAGGGCGAAGGATTCTCAGTCTACACTGATGCTTCTGGAATCGGTCTAGGCTGTGTGCTAATGCAGAATGAGAAGGTCATAGCTTATTCTTCAAGGAAGTTGAAGCCACATGAAGTTAATTATCCTGTCCATGACTTAGAGTTAGCCGCGGTGGTATTTGCACTCAAGATCTAGAGGCATTACCTATACGGGAGCAGTTAATTGTCTACTCCGACCACAAGAGCTTGAAGTACTTATTTTCTCAGAAGGAGCTTAATATGAGACAAAGGAGATGGCTGGAGTACTTGAAGGATTTTGATAACATTCAATATCACCCAGGCAAAGGTAATGTCGTAGCTGATGCACTTAGTCGAAAGCATGCTCTATACATGACTATGTTCTAATTAATCGTGCCCTGTGATAGATCTCCATGTCTACTCTCATTTAAAATTGGTATCATGCTTTTTGGATCACGGTGCAATTTTATAGAGAATTTTTAAGTGCCCTATATTATGTAGACCCACATAGAAAAAGGGCACTCTGATGCCGCGACGGCCCGATAGGTTGCGATATCAGAGGGGTCATGACACAGGGATCCGTCGCGATCTGAACGTGACAGGTCGACTGGTCGCGACGTACCCCCAGTTCACCCCAATTCTGGTTCACAGAACGTGCCAAGCAAGGGCGTCGCGATGACCTTAACGCGACCCGCCTGTGCGTCGGGACCTGAAATCCTGAACGCGCCGGTCTGCCTTGTCGCGACCTAATCGCGACAGCAACCTGCGTCGCGATCTGACTATGGCAGCCAGAACCCTAATTTTACCATTTTAACCCTACTATTGTTCTATATAAACCCTGTTTACCCTTAATTAAGTGTTGTCATTCATATATTCGATTTGTTAATTTAAATTGGGCAATATTATGTGAGATTAATATATGTAAAAGATATGTGCACAATCATTCATGTCCTCTTGATTTCTTACACATGCACACACTAACCATTCATGTTTGCCATGAGACCTTATTAATTCACTCAATAATATATCTGGTAATTTAGCGAAATAAGTTACTAAATTTCCTTATTTGAATAATTACACTTGTCTTCGTTTCACTCGCGCATTTATACACCGTTACCGTTCTCCCTCGGCCTTCGAGCACTTGAGGCACGACGGACCAGTTTTTACACACTTTCTCTTGGCATGGACCACCTCTCCACCCGGAAGACTTCTGACTGGACCAGGGAATCCTTATCAAGGCCTCCGTAAGTCTTTTTAGCTTTGGCGCATGTCCTTAGCCGACGAGCTGGTTGTATCCTAATACCCGTCACATCCTTAGGTATCAGTACGATCCATGGCCTTAGTATGTTTTCTCCATATCTTGTGATCACACCGGACCATTTAGGCTCACGGCTAGTGGACGGTTGTGACTTCTACCAAACTGCTGGTACCTGACCTGATGCCGCGCAACTGTTACTATTAGTGCTACGATGTTTTACGATATTGTCCCTATCTCGTCTACTATCTATATCCTCTCATCTATTCACGTTCTCTCTACACTCTCGTCTATTTCATCTACTACTCTCACCTTTTCTCGATACTCTCTTGGCCATTCGTGTGATTGTCTAAGATAAAGAAATGACTAATGCCAGTGCAATAGGGCCCGATCTGGTCCTGGGAGGAGCGCCCGAAAAGTGCCAGTGTCCATGGGAGTTAAAATGATCAAGGATGTGTACGACATGCATCCAGTGCCATTATACTATCTAGATTAATCTATGACAATCAAAGTTCTATCAATACAAGTGCAAGCTAGTCAAGTGCTATACAAGTGCTATCGTTACATGCTATTATCGTTACATGGACATTCTATTATCATTCTCGTTGTGCTATTTCCCTGTACTAGTGCCATCATTCTCTTGTTATCGTTACTTGCTATACATGACAATTCTATCTAGATATTCTGCCATTCAAAACATTAACTATTTAAAGCATGCTTGTTCTCATGAGATATTAAGTCCTACTGGGCGTTTTCGCTCATCCTGCGTATTTATTTCATGTGTTCAGGTGAGTCGGATGGATATGACCACACTCAGAAGGATGAGGACATTGCTCAGGAGTGACCCGATCAGCTGTCTTGGCTTAGTAGTTAGTTAGTATAGCTATGAGTTAGTGAGTCAGTTAGTCCATATGTATTAGATTGGTTTTCAATAAAGTACTATGGGCCCTAGTTATTGCTCTAATGGATTGATGTAATATCTAGTTGATGATTCTTAATGGAATTGGAGGTTATTTGATGTTATTCCCATTTGTGCAATGGTTTGTTATTTATTTCTTGCTCTATACTATTTAACAACAGTAATATCACTCTGATATTCCGCGTCGAAGCATTACAAGCCGACCTGAGGCGCCGGCCTAGACGACGTTGTCGTTTCGCTTGAGCCACATAAGGACGTTGATTTAGGCTCTGGGAGGTTGGCCGAGCCATGGACTTAGCCGATCTGTGGGGAACTTACTGTATCACTGGCCCCCCAAGTTCACGTCAGACCAATCCTATAGGCCAAGGCAAAGCTGTTATCTGGATTTTCTTTGTCGAAGACACATGTCTTGCCACGTGGCTCTGATAGCCCACTTTGCGCTTCGTGTCACATCACCAAGCTCTCAGCACCGGCCTGCAATCAGTCACATCGTGACACCCAGCTAGCTGCCATCACAGCGGTCCTCACCAACTGTGCCAGTCGGAATTCGAGGCACTACTCGATGGCCAATCTAGTTCCGTCACATGTCAAGATCTAAACCACCACTACAGATGATGAATATCAACCGTTGGATCTAATCGGTCCCCCAGCACTATAAATGTGACGACCCTCCTCATACCGGTACGATTATACCAATCCCCATCGGTATAAAGAGCATCGTCACAGTGGGATAGTAACCCACACTAAGCGATAAGGTTGATATGTCCATGAATAATAAAGAGTACAACGGAATTAAAAGAAACTTTATTCCATCATCATCACACATCCCACAGTCTATATAGCAAAAGAAAGTACTAGAGTCCCATTATTACAACTTGAAGAAAATACATTGTCCAGTACATCGTCCATATGAATGACATTATTCAAACTATAAAATAAAACAACTTATTGAAATAAAATTCTTCAAGCACTACTTCTTGTATGTGGCTCCAATCTTCACTAAACTCCTCAGCTACTGGATAACCTGTCACACCTGTACGCCAAAGCAAGTATGAGTCTTACAAAACTTAGCAAGTAATCTAAAACATCAAACTTATACATATCTCATATACATTAAATACCAACAATAACAAAACTCTTACTATCATACTAGTCACAGTTCATATAACACAAGTTTTTATGAATAACAACACATATGTCTCCCAACCACATTCTACATTTAACACATGCACATATTAGATCATAAAATAACCTACATATACGCAAGATCTCTACACATGATATTTTCTATAATACCTGGTTCAAATCTTTATTATATCATGGCACAATTTAATCAAATTTAAACACGGTTATATACAAGATGATGAATACTTTTAGCATGATATTTAGTCAATTTCTCATACATTCATATCACTTTATCATATTTCTAACTTGCTGTTTTAAAGTAAATTTATCATACCCTTATGTCACCTACACATGTTTTCTAGCAATTTCATAACATGATAGTAATATTTCTAAACTAGTTAAGTATAATCAATTAACACCTGCATGATATGAACATATGCACTTTTAACCACCTATCATGTAACATGATTTATCGATCAAAACTTTCCTTTATCATGTAACAACATTACCAATTAGAATAGGCAATTATATGTAAAATAGGTAGCAACCTAACATGATCTCTATTCATTTTTCACATGCCCTTTTCATACATACCATCATATGAAAATTTTTAACTATATTACATAACATTAAATATGGTACTAAACATGTTATTACAATCATGATGATAATAAACATGAATGGCATAAATAATTACACATGTAATGGTACATTGGTTTTCACATAAAATTTGTACTTTTGCTATCTTTTACTCTTCCTTACATACCAATTTACACTTCTTTCATTGCACTTACTCTTTCATTCACATTTATCACTTTGTACTAAGATCACATTAATCTCTTAATTGCGGTGACACATAATCCTAACCACCAAGTAGAGGAAAACGATCACTTTTAGCACTGAGTACTTATCACTTAGCACTTAAAACTCACTTTCACATATTCATCACCTAGTCAATGCAGTGACAAATCTAGGTAACTGCGCAGAACCGGGAGAAGCTCTCTCCACCCTAACCAGCGGTACTTGTCCACCTCCAGGATTTTATCCTTATGCCCTTAGGATTTATCTCATAACGTTGTGCCTCCCATAGGGACTTTTCTATGGTACAACTCTCAGACCCCTATGGTAGCAGTGTCACACTTGGCACACATTTTATCTAATCACATTATCATTCTCATCACTTTATTACTCATGCATATCTACAAATTTCCATTTCAAATTCTCATTCACTTGCATAATACTCACATTTTCATTTACAGAAACTTCAGATTACTATTAACAGTGGTAAATTGCTCAAATTAAAAAATTAACATGCTGCTAACCTCTGATTTACACCTGATTACTCTAACTTACTTATATGGCTATTTTCACTATTAAACCCATGAAAATACGTACTGTTATCAGAACTTCACAAATTTTATCATGAGTTAAAGACAATAAACAGAACATATTCTCAATTTTCCAGCATTTTCTGAATAGAACCATAATTATAACATTAAATCACTGTACATATACATTTATCACCAATTCTCTCTTAAACAGAAATTTCAATAAAATAACCTAATATGACAGTGTCACTGAGTTCATGCAATCACCATAGCATTATAGAAAATTTACCAAATCCAAACTCACAATATCCTATTTACACAAATTAAACATCCTTATCTTATGCTCATAATTCACTCTCCAGAATTTTCATAATTAACATAAATCAAGAAAATTTATAAAATCCTCATGACATGACCTATCAATCAAATTTGACCTTACATAAAATTTTCAGGATGCACACATGTCAGAATATCAATTTAAATACATTTAAGAGGATTAAATAGCAATTTTTTGGACACTGAAGAACTTGACTGCATACCCCTGGCCGTCCACTGAGTTAACTGCAACATCTCTTGCCGTCAACTGATGAACTTGACGGCAAGGGATGTCGCCGTCAACTTTCCAGACAGCATCTGCACATACATCTCACATGTACGGGAAGTTTGAGGGTCCAGGACGCGAGAAAAATTTTACAAAAATTCTATGATCTAAGGGACATGTATAGGAAGGATGTACAAAGTTACTTGCCTCTAATAAAATCCTAGAAGATCAAATCTATGCCGTTGAAGCCCTCCTCAGTCAAAAAGAGGGTGCTCGGAAACTCCTTGGATCTTCTTCTCCCGTCAATGTAAAACGTTCCTCGGGGTTGGGGATGCTTCTTGGATGGTTGTACTACACTCCAGTCGTGGTAGATCTCCCAGAAAGTCCTTCAATCGCCAGATCAAAGCTCAGGAAAAATAGCTTTTCTTGTAGGAAAGAATAGGGTTTCTCAAAACACCAAAAAGCTTGGTGCGGCCAGAAAATAGGTTTTTATAAAGTTGGATGGGTCGGGTACGCACTAGGGTAGGTTAACAAGGTTTTAGGAGGGTTTCCTAAACTAGAACAACTCGTAATGTGAGCATTAATGAATCTGGAACTGTTACGCTGGAGGATATTGACGTCAACATCGGTTGTAGTCAACTGCTCAGTTGACGTCAAGGTCTGGCCGCCAGAAGGTGGTTGGCGTCCAGGGGTGGCCGCCCACTGAGGTTGGCGTTCAGTGGGTGGACGCCAACTGGCCCTCTGCATGTTGGCGGCACAGTTCTGGCTGCCAACTGTGCCCGACAGCCAAAAATAGTGTTTTCGTCTGATTTAACATAGATTGAGGCTCCAACAATATGGTATGAACATGATTAAATATTTTTACACTAATTACATAAATTACATGCATTACACATTATTTATAAATATAACTTACATTATTTTCAATTAATGATAATATGCACGAAGTAATAGACACGTAATACATATACACTGTAGTTGCATGTATTTAGCACGAACATCAATATAAATGTAATACACACACTATTATCTAGATATCATACAAGTCATAGTCAAGTAATTATTATTTCAATAAGTAATATATCAAATGTACCACATAGTGTTATACATCTATACACGTACAAAGTATAATTAAGTACAACATGCATGGTATTTAAATAAGTACATCATTATAAAACTAGCTAATTACTTATATTCACGAAAATAATATACATACACATATATGCACATGAACAATTTAATAGTTATAGTATGTATATTTTTAATACGTACACTATAATTATGACATGAATTATTGCATGCACATTAATAAATAAGTATCATTTAAACAAGATTAGCATATATATGTACACCTATATACACTATGGTGGCATACAACATGCATAAATTAACTAATTGCAATAGGCACATTAGTAATTACATAATGCATGAAATTTATAGATTTATTACATACATGATAGCTAGGTAATGCTGCCCGCTCATATTTATATTTATACTTGTACATAAATAGCTCTCATGATCCTACATGGCCTATATCATTATTTACCTATCACATGCACAATATTACTTAACTATTTTATGCCTCAGATTTTTGGTATACACCTTATATATAAATTTAACTAATTGCCTATTCCACCTAACTGTCCTGTATATACATGCATGAACTAATGAGAAGTATAGAAATGATAATATGCACAATTGAATACGCCCGCTACTCACGCAACAAGTAAAGACATATGCACCATATAAAAGAAAGAAAATTTTCGGGTATCACAATAAATAGTGGGTCTTCTGTCGAAAAACCACTATTGCTTTCATGCACGAGCCATCATCAGATGACCATCCAACGAGCCGACGATCTCCGCTCTGACATCCGAGCACCCTTTGTCGTCCCTTGTTCTTCGCTTGCTTCCTTCATAGGTAAGCGATGAGCTCTACCTCATCCAGTTCTTTCACGTCTTCTTCTCATCTGGAGGTTCTCCTTCCGAGAACTTCTCCGCTTCGGCGTCGTCTGAAGAAGCCTCTCCTCCTCGTCCTTTCGAGACAAGGATGTCTCCTCTGGAGGCTTCTCGGTCCAACATTCAGGCGTCATATTGTCGAGGAGTCCTTCCGATCTGGAGGTCGGTTCTGGGACCTGTGTTCCTAGGAAACCCTCTTCCCATACCTCGAGATCTCGTTGACAAGCCGACACTGTTGCCGACGCTCGGTGCAAGATCGACGACAAGACTTTCTAGGATGAAGACCCATCCAGGTCTCGTCTTCCTCGAGGACTCCCCCTTGTACTCTTCCTAGCAGCTCCGAGCCCACTATACCATGGAGGGTGGAGTTTGCATTTACTCTGAGGCCGTCTCAGCAGGCTTTTTCTACTCTCCCATCATTTTTCTCCTTCTCAAGCTAGGAGCCGCTCCGTCGCAGTTGACCCCCAACTCCTAGAGGTCGATTGTCAGCTTCTTGGCAGTATGTGCCTTAGCCGAGGTCCTTCCGACCCCACATTTTTTATTCCATTGTTTCTCCGTAAAAGCCTTCGGAGACTGGTTGTACTTTGCAGCTCAATCAGGTCGGCAATCCTTGGCTATATGCCTTCCTCGGTCCATAACTAGAAGAGGAATTTCATTTTCTTTCACTGCCCGACCAGATGGCCCTTTCCAACCACCTGGTCGGAGGTGAACATCTGAGACAAAGCCTTCTGCCCCCAAACTCTTGCTGGATCCGAGCTCTCGGAGTTTGAGTCTTTGTAGGCGGTGGAGCCTCCCGACCTGTTTGAGCTTTCCGAGAAGCTGTTCGAGCTTATTTTCGAGGCCGACTGAGATCATGTCCTCTTGCCAACATTTACCTTCGGCCACTAGTAGTCACTTCTGAGAACTTACTAACTTTCTTCTCCTGCAACATGGTCAACAAGGGCAAGTCGTCTGCTCCATGTACTAAGGAGAAGGGCAGCCATTCTCTGTCCGAGCTGGCCATGCGCGAGCTCATGTCAAGTTGCATGAAAAGTTCGAGCTGAGGTGCCAAGCACGCTCGCCTAGTAGAAGCTGACGTGCCAAGCGTCGCCCCAACATCCTCGGCCCTCGAGAAGCAGTTTCAACTACCGAAGAAGAGGGGGCTGACCAAGCATTCTCGGCCCGCCACAGGGTCGACGTTGGCTGAGGACATCGCCTCGGGCTCTTCCCAGCCATGGGCACCCGAGCAGTCCAGGGAGCTCAGTGCCACTGAGTGGGGGTGCCAGTCGCTACCCTCTAGAGCCAAGGCCCTCACCGAACTTTAGGCTCACAAGGAGGCCAAGGCTGCCATCACTCAGTTGTTGGCCAACAAGTGAATGAAGGTCATCGTAGAGTATCGTGAATCTGACGAGCTCAAGGCCGAGGTTGTTAAACTCTTTCAACAAGGATATCACTTCTGCCTCAGGCATGTGAGGGAACGGTACCTGAACCTCGACCACTCTGAACTGGTGATCACTGACGAGGAAGACGATGAGGACGTTGACGTCAAGGAATCATCCGACGTTGTTCCATCTTCTGCCAACGTCCAAACCGCAGCCGATGTTCCTACCGCCAATGCGAGCAAGGCTACCACTGCTGATGCAGTCGCTGCTACCATGCCAGAGGCAACACCCCCTACATCTCCGAGAGCACTATAGACGACCCCTGCATAGGTCCCTATGTATTTTCTGGTCTTATGCTTCGCCAAGACCCCTTTTGTACCTTACCGCCACAACAAGAAAAGCGGGACTTCTGACGAACAGATTCCGTCGGAAAACACACCTTCTGACAACTTTCCGGCGAACGACCATCGAAAATGTCCATCAGAAAAATACCGTTAGAAATTACCAACGGACAAAAAATCCATCGGCAATCCGTCACAACTTCCAACAGAAAGTTAGTCGGTACATTCCGACGGAAGTGGTTGGCAAATGTTGTCGGAAAATTCGTCGTATATTCCGACAGACAATCTGTCAGAAAGTCTGTCGAAAGTCCATCAGTAAATTCCGTCGGAAATAATCTGTTGAAAGTTCCGACAAATTTTTCGACAGATAAGTTCCGTCAGTAACATTGTGTGCCAACGCTATTTCCGACGGATAATATACGTCGGAAATTACCAACTTATTTTTTTTTAATAGTAAAATTAACAATGATAAATTACAAAACCAGCTAAAATATTCATACATTCCACAATAATAAGTACTAAAAATCAAACATAAAATCATAACAAATATAAAATCATACACAATGATAAGTGCTAAAAATCAAGAAAGGTCTGTTGGATCGTCCACTGTCCCAGCCTCATGATCGTCAGGTGCCAGAGGATCCTATACTAAAAAAATAAATATGAGAAATATAAATAAAAATAAAATACAAACCTTATTTTCAAACATTTAAATTTAAAACATGTGATTATTCACTAAGTTTAATTAGAAAATATTTTTAATCCTTTACACTTAGTTTTTTTTTAGCTTAGTGATTTGAGCGCTGAACCCAAACCGGAATCCGATTAGTATTCTGTCAGTTCCCACACGTCACTTTCACCCACCCAGTCATGTCGGAGTAAACAACACGCCGATCGATCCCTATTTGTGACTTTGGACCCTCGGTTTGCGTGTTCTGATCCTTTACACTTAGGTTTTTTTTTAGATTAGTGATTTGAGTGCCGAACCCAACCGGGAATCAGATTAGGAATCAGTCAGTTGCCACACGTCACTTTCACCCACCCGGTCATATCGGAGCAAACGGCATGCCGATCGGATCCCTATTTGTGATTGTGGACCCCCGGGTTGCGTGTTCTGATCCTTTACACACGTTTTTTTTAGATTAGTGATTTGAGCACCGAACCCAAACCGGCAATCAGATTAGGATTCCGTCAGTTTTCACACGTCACTTTCACCCACCAGGTCGTGTCGGAGTGAATGACATGCCGATCGGATCCCTATATGTGATTTTGGACCTCCGGTTGCGTATTCTGATCCTTTACACTTATGTTTTTTTTAGATTAGTGTTTTTAGTGCCGAACCCAAATCGGAATCCGATTAGGAATCTGTCAGATCCCACGCATCACTTTCACCCACCCGTCGTGTCGGAGTGAACGACATGCCGATCGGATCCTTATTTGTGATTTTGGACCCTCGGCTTGCGTGTTTTGATCCGTTACACTTAGGCTTTTTTTAGATTAGTGATTTGAGTGCCAACCCAAACTGGGATTAGATTAGGAATCCGTCAGTTCCCACATGTCACTTTCACGCACTCGGTCATGTCAGAGTGAACGGCACGCCGATCGATCCCTATTTGTGATTTTGGACCCCCGGGTTGCGTGTTCTGATCCTTTACACAAGTTTTTTTTAGATTAGCGATTTGAGTGCCGAACCCAAACCGGGAATCCGATTAGGATTCCGTCAGTTCCCACACGTCACTTTCATCCACCCGGTCGTGTAGGAGTGAACATCATGCCGATCGGATCCCTATTTGTGATTTTGGACCCCCGGGTTGTGTGTTCTGATCCTTTACACTTTGGTATTTTTTAGATTAGTGATTTGAGCGCCGAACCCAAACCGATAATCCGATTAGGAATCCGTCAGTTTTCACACGTCACTTTCACCCACCTGGTCGTATTGGAGTGAATGGCATGCCGATCGGATCCCTATTTGTGATTTTAGACCCCCGGGCTGCGTGTTCTGATCCTTTACACTTAGATTTTTTTAGATTAGTGATTTGAGCGCCGAACCCAAACCGGGAATCCGATTAGGAATCCGTCAGTTCCCACGTGTCACTTTCACCGACCCGGTCGTGTCGGAGTGAACGACATGCCGATCGGATCCCTATTTGTGATATTGGACCCCCGGGTTGCGTGTTCTGATCCTTTACACAGGTTTTTTTTAGATTAGTGATTTGAGTGCCGAACCCAAACCGGGAATCAGATTAGGAATCAGTCAGTTCCCACACATCATTTTCACCCACCCGGTTGTGTCGGACCGAACGTCACGCCGATCAGATCCCTCTTTGTGATTTTGGACCCCCGGGTTGCGTGCTCTGATCCTTTACACTTATGTTGTTTTTTAGATTAGTGATTTGAGTGCCGAACTCAAACTGGGAATCTGATTAGGATTCTATCAGTTCCCATACGTCACATTCACCCACCCGGTCATATCGGACTGAACGGCCCGCCAATCGGATCCCTATTTGTTATTTTGGACTCCCGGGTTGCGTGTTCTGATCCTTTACACTTAGGTTTTTTTTAGATTAGTGATTTGAGTGTCGAACCCAACCGGGAATCAGATAAGGATTCCGTCAGTTCCCACACGTCACTTTCACCCACCCAGTCGTGTCAGAGCAAACTACACACCGATCGGATCCCTATTTGTGATTTTGGACCTCGGGGTTGTGTGTTCTAATCCTTTACACTTTGATTTTTTTCAGATTAGTGATTTGAGCACCGAACTCAAGCCAGGAATAAGATAAGGATTCCGTCAGTTTCAACACGTCACTTTCACCCACCCGGTCCTGTCGCAGCAAACGACATGCCGATCGGATCCCCATTTGTGATTTTGGACCCCCAGGTTGCGTGTTCTGATCCTTTCACTTACGTTTTTTTAGATTAGTGATTTGAGCGCCGAACCCAACCGGGAATCCGATTAGGAATCCGTCAGTTTCCACATGTCACTTTCACCGACCCGGTCGTGTTGGAGTGAATGACATGCCGATCAGATCTCTATTTGTTATTTTGGACCACCAGGTTGCGTGTTCAAATCCTTTACACTTACATTTTTTTTAGATTAGTGATTTGAGTGCCGAACCCAAACCGGAATCAGATTAGGAATCCGTTAGTTCCCACACATCACTTTTACCCACCTGGTCGTGTCAGAGCGAACGACATGCCGATCGGATCCCTATTTGTGATTTTGGACCCCCGGTTGCGTGTTCTGATCCTTTACACTTAGGTTTTTTTTAGATTAGTGATTTGAGTGTCGAACCCAAACCGGAATCCGATTAGGATTCTGTCAGTTCCCATACGTCACTTCACCCACCAGGTCGTGTCGGAGTGAACGGCATGCCGATTGGATCCCTATTTCTGATTTTGGACACCTGGGTTGTGTGTTCTGATCCTTTACACTTAGGTTTTTTTTAGATTAGTGATTTGTGCGCCGAACCCAAACCGATAATCCGATTAGGAATCTGTTCGTTTTCAAATGTCACTTTCACCCACCCGTTCATGTCGGAGTGAACAACACGCCGATCGGATCACTATTTGTGATTTTGGACCCCCGGGATGCGTGTTCTGATCCTTTACACTTAGGTTTTTTTTAGATTAGTGATTTGAGTGCCAACCGTTAATCAGATTATGAATCTGTTAGTTCCCACACGTCACTTTCACCCACCCGGTCGTGTCGGAGCAAACGGCATGCCGATCGGATCCCTATTTTTAATTTTGGACCCCCGGGTTACGTGTTCTAATCCTTTACACTAAGGTTTTTTTTTAGATTAGTGATTTGAGCGCCGAACCCAAACTGGGAATCTGATTAGGTATCTGTGAGTTTCTACACGTCACTTTCACCCACCCAGTCTTGTCGGAGTGAACGACACGCCGATCGAATCCCTATTTGTTATTTTAGACCCCCGGGTTGCGTGTTCTGATCCTTTACACTAAGGTTTTTTTTAGATAAGTGATTTGAGTGCCGAACCCAACCAGGAATCAGATTAGGAATCCGTGAGTTCCCACACATCACTTTCACCCACCCAGTTATGTCGGAGTGAACGGCACGCCGATCGGATCCCTATTTGTGATTTTGGACCCCCGGTTGCGTGTTCTGATCCTTTCACTTACGTTTTTTTAGATTAGTGATTTAGCGCCGAACCCAAACCAGGAATCCGATTAGGAATCCGTCAGTTTCCACATGTCACTTTCACCGACCCGGTCGTGTTGGATTGAATGACATGCCGATCAGATGTCTATTTGTTATTTGGACCACCAGGTTGCGTGTTCAAATCCTTTACACTTAGGTTTTTTTTAGATTAGTGATTTGAGTGCTGAACCCAAACCGGGAATCATTAGGATCTGTTAGTTCCCACACATCACTTTTACCCACCTGGTCGTGTCAGAGCGAACGCATGCCGATCGGATCCCTATTTGTGATTTTGGACCCCCCGGGTTGCGTGTTCTGATCCTTTACACTTAGGTTTTTTTTAGATTAGTGATTTGAGTGTCGAACCCAAACCGGGAATCCGATTAGGATTCTGTCAGTTCCCATACGTCACTTCACCCACCAGGTCGTGTCGGAGTGAACGGCATGCCGATTGGATCCCTATTTCTGATTTTGGACACCTGGGTTGTGTGTTCTGATCCTTTACACTTAGGTTTTTTTTAGATTAGTGATTTGTGCGCCGAACCCAAACCGATAATCCGATTAGGAATCTGTTCGTTTTCAAATGTCACTTTCACCCACCCGTTCATGTCGGAGTGAACAACACGCCGATCGGATCACTATTTGTGATTTTGGACCCCCGGATGCGTGTTCTGATCCTTTACACTTAGGTTTTTTAGATTATTGATTTGAGTGCCAACCGTTATCAGATTATGAATCCGTCAGTTCCCACACGTCACTTTCACCCACCCGGTCGTGTCGGAGCAAACGACATGCCGATCGGATCCCTATTTTTAATTTTGGACCCCCGGTTTACGTGTTCTAATCCTTTACACTAAGGTTTTTTTTTTAGATTAGTGATTTGAGCGCCGAACCCAAACTGGGAATCTGATTAGGAATCTGTGAGTTTCTACACGTCACTTTCACCCACCCAGTCTTGTCGGAGTGAACGACACGCCGATCGAATCCCTATTTGTTATTTTAGACCCCCGTTGCGTGTTCTGATTTTACACTAAGGTTTTTTTTAGATTAGTGATTTGAGTGCCGAACCCAAACCAGGAATCAGATTAGGAATCCGTGAGTTCCCACACATCACTTTCACCCACCCAGTTGTGTCGGAGTGACGGCACACCGATCGGATCCCTATTTGTAATTTTGGACCCCCGGGTTGCGTGTTCTGATCCTTTTCACTTACATTTTTTTAGATTAGTGATTTGAGCGTCAAACCCAAACCAAGAATCCGATTAGGAATCTGTCAGTTCCCACGCATCACTTTCCCGACCCGGTCGTGTCGGAGTGAACGACATGCCGATCGGATCCCTATTTGTTATTTTGGACCCCCAGTTGCGTGTTCTAATCCTTTACATTTCGATTTTTTTTAGATTAGTGATTTGAGCACCGAACCCAACTGAGAATCACATTAGGAATCCGTTAGTTCCCACACGTCACGTTCGCCCACCCGATCGTGTCGGAGCAAACAGGACACCGATCGGATCCCTATTTCTGATTTTGGACCCCGGTTACGTGTTCTAATCCTTTACACTAAGGTTTTTTTAGATTAGTCATTTGAGTGCCGAACCCAAACCGCGAAATCGATTAGGAATCCGTCAGTTCCCACACGTCACTTTCACCCACCTGGTCGTGTCGGAGTGAACGACACGCCGATCAGATCCCTATTTGTGATTTTAGACCCCCGGTTGCGTGTTCTGATCCTTTACACTTATGTTCTTTTAGATTAGTGATTTGAGCGCCGAACCCAAACCGAAATCCGATTAGGAATCAGTCAGTTCCCACACGTCACTTTCACCCACTTGGTCGTGTCGGAGTGAACGGCACACCGATCGGATCCCTATTTGTGATTTTGGACCCCTGGGTTGCGTGTTCTGATCCTTTACACTTAGGTTTTTTTTTAGATTAGTGATTTGAGTGCCGAACCCAAACCGAGAATCCGATTAGGATTCCGTCAGTTCCCCACACGTCACTTTCATCCACCCGTCATGTAGGAGTGAATGGCACGCCGATCGGAACCCTATTTATGATTTTGGACCCCCGGGTTGCGTGTTCTGATCCTTTACACTTAGGTTTTTTTAGATTAGTGATTTGAGCGCCGAACCCAAACCGATAATCCGATTAGGAATCCTCAGTTTCCACACGTCACTTTCACCCACCCGGTCATGTTGGAGTGAACGGCATGCCGATCGGATCCCTATTTGTGATTTTAGACCCCCGGGCTGCGTGTTTTGATCCTTTACACTTACATTTTCTTAGATTAGTGATTTGAGCACCGAAGCCAAATCGGGAATCCGATTAGGAATCTGTTAGTTCCCACGTGTCACTTTCACTGTCCCGGTCGTGTCGGAGTGAACGACACGCCGATCGGATCCCTATTTGTGATATTGTACCCTCGTTTGCGTGTTCTGCTCCTTTACATAGGTTTTTTTTTTAGATTAGTGATTTTAGTGCCGAACCCAAACTGGGAATCAGATTAGGAATCAGTCAGTTCCCACACATCATTTTCAACCACCCGGTTGTGTCGGAGCGAACGGCAAGCCGATCAGATCCCTATTTGTGATTTTGGACCCTCAGGTTTCGTGTTCTGATCCTTTACACTTATGTTTTTTTTATAGATTAGTGATTTGAGTGCCGAACCAAAACCGGGAAGCTGATTAGGATTCCGTCAGCTCCCACACGTCACTTTCACCTACCCGGTCATATAAATGAACGACAAGCCGATAGGATCCCTATTTGTTATTTTGGACTCTCGGGTTGCGTGTTCTGATCCTTTACACTTAGGTTTTTTTTAGATTAGTGATTTGAGTGTCGAACCCAAACTGGGAATCAGATAAGGATTCCGTCAGTTCCCACACGTCACTTTCACCCCCCAGTCGTGTCGGAGCAAACGGCACACCGATCGGATCCCTATTTGTGATTTTGGACCCCCGAGTTACGTGTTCTGATCCTTTACACTTAAGTTTTTTTTTGGATTAGTGATTTGTGCACTGAACCCAAACCGGGAATAAGATAAGGATTCTGTCAGTTTCAACAAGTCACTTTCACCCACCCGGTCCTGTCGGAGCAAACAGCATGCCGATCGGATCCCCATTTGTGATTTTGGACCCCCAAGGTTGCGTGTTCTGATCCTTTACACTTACATTTTTTTAGATTAGTGATTTGAGCGCCGAACCCAAACCAGGAATCTGATTAGGAATCCGTCAGTTCCCATATGTCACTTTCACAGACCCGATCGTGTTGGAGTGAATGACACGCCGATCAGATCTCTATTTGCGATTTTGCACCCCCAGGTTGCGTGTGTTGATCCTTTACACTTCGGTTTTTTTTAGATTTGTGTTTGAGTGCCGAACCCAAACAGGGAATCAGATTCGGAATCCGTCAGTTCCCACAAGTCACTTTCACCCACCCGGTCATGTCGGAGTGAACGGCACGCCGATCGCATCCCTATTTGTGATTTTGGACCCCCGGGTTGCGTGTTCTAATCTTTTAAACATATTTTTTTTAGATTACTGATTTGAGTGCCGAACCCAACCGGGAATCCGAATAGGATTCTGTCAGTTCCCATACGTCACTTTCACCCACCCGTCGTGTCGGAGCATACGGCACGCCGATTGGATCCCTATTTCTGATTTTAGACACCTGGGTTGCGTGTTCTGATCCTTTACACAGGTTTTTTTAGATTAGTGATTTGTGCGTCGAACCCAACCGATAATCTGATTAGGAATCTGTTAGTTTTCAAATGTCACTTTCCACCCACCCGGTCGTGTCGGAGTGAACGACACGCCGATCAGATCCCTATTTGTGATTTTGGACCCCCGGGTTGCGTGTTCTGATCCTTTACACGAGTTTTTTTTAGATTAGTGATTTGAGCGATGAACCCAAACTGGGAATCAAATTAGGAATTCATCAGTTCCAAACGTCACGTTCACCCACCCGATCGTGTCAGAGCAAACGGCACGCCGATCGGATCTCTATTTATGATTTTGGACCCCCGGGTTGCATGTTCTGATCCTTTACACTTAGGTTTTTTTTAGATTAGTGATTTGAGCGCCGAACCCAACCGTTATTCAGATTGGGAATCTGACAGTTCCCACACGTCATTTTCACCCACCCCGTCATGTCGGAGCGAACCGCACGCCGATCAGATCCCTATTTGTGATTTTTGACCCCCGGATTGCGTGTTCTGATCCTTTACACTTCGATTTTTTTTAGATTAGTGATTTGAGTGCCGAATTCAAACCGAGAATCCGATTAGGATTCCGTCAGTTCCCACACGTCACTTTCACCCCCCAATCATGTCGGAGTGAACAGCACGCCGATCGGATCCCTATTTGTTATTTTGGACTCCCCGGGTTGCGTGTTCTGATCATTTACACTTAGATTTTTTTAGATTAGTGATTTGAGTGCTGAACCCAAACCGGGAATCCGATTAGGAATCCGTCAATTCCCACATGTCACTTTCACCTACACGGTCGTGTCGGAGGGAATGGCACTCAGATCGGATCCCTATTTGTGATTTTAGACCCCCGGGTTGCGTGTTCTGATCCTTTACACTTCGGTTTTTTTAGATTAGTGATTTGAGTGCCAACCGTGAATTAGATTATGAATCCGTCAGTTCCCCACATCACTTTCACCCGCCCGGTCCTATCGGAGCGAACGGCACGCCGATCAGATCCCTATTTATGATTTTGGACCCCCGGTTTACGCGTTCTAATCCTTTACACTAGGATTTTTTTATAGATTAGTTATTTGAGCTCCGAACCCAAACTGGGAATCCGATTAGGAATCTGTCAGTTCCCACACGTCACTTTCACCCACCCAGTCGTGTCGGAGTGAACGACACGCCGATCGGATCCCTATTGTTCTTTTAGACCCCCGGGTTGCGTGTTCTGATCCTTTACGCTTAGGTTTTTTTTAGATTAGTGATTTGAGTGCCGAACCCAAACCAGGAATCAGATTACGAATTCGTCACTTCTCACACATCACTTTCACCCACCCAGTTTGTCGGAGTGAACGGCACGCCGATAGGATCCCTATTTGTGATTTTGGACCCCCAGGTTGCGTGTTCTGATCCTTACAATTACATTTTTTTTTATTAGTGATTTGAGCGCCGAACCCAAACCGGAATCCGATTAGGAATCCGTCAGTTCCCACGCGTCACTTTCACCACCCGGTCGTGTCGGAGTGAACGACACGTCGATCAGATCCCTATTTGTGGTTTTGGACCCCCAGGTTGCAGGTTCTGATCCTTTACACATGTTTTTTTTTTTTAGATTAGTGATTTGAGCACCGAACCCAAACTCGGAATCCGATTAGGAATCCGTTAGTTCCCACGCATCACTTTCACCGACACGGTCGTGTCGGAGTGAACAACACGCCGATCAGATCCCTATTTATGATTTTGGACCCCCGGGTTGTATGTTCTGATCCTTTACACTTATGTTTTCTTTTAGATTAGTGATTTGAGCCCCGAACCCAAACTGGGAATCAGATTAGGAATCCGTCAGTTCCCACACATCACGTTCAGCCCACCCGATCGTGTCGGACCAAACAGCATGCCGATCGGATCTCTATTTGTCATTTGGACCCCCGGGTTGCGTGTTCTGATCCTTTACACTTAGGTTTTTATTAAATTAGTGATTTGAGCGCCAACCGTGAATCAGATTAGGAATCCGTTAGTTCCCACACGTCACTTTCACCCACATGGTCGTGTCGGAGTGAACGGCACGCCGATCGGATCCCTATTTGTGATTTTAGACCCCCGGTTGCGAGTTCTGATCCTTTACACATACATTTTTTTAGATTAGTGATTTGAGCGCTGATCCAAACCGAAATCCGATTAGGAATCTGTCATTTCCAACACGTCACTTTCACACCGACCCGGTCATGTCGGAGTGAACGACACGCCGATCGGATCCCTATTGTGATTTGGACTCCCGGGTTGCGTGTTTTCATCCGTTAAACTTAGGTTTTTTTTAGATTAGTGATTTGAGTGCCAAACCCAAACCGGAATCAGATTAGGAATCCGTCAGTTCCCACATGTCACTTTCACCCACTCGGTCGTCGTGTCAGTGAACAACAGCCGATGCCGATCGGATCCCTATTTGTGATTTTGGATCCCGCATTGCGTGTTCTGATCCTTTACAAGGTTTCTTTTAGATTAGTGATTTGAGTGCCGAACACAAACCGGGAATCCGATTAGGATTCCGTTAGTTCCCATACGTCACTTTCACCCATCCGGTCGTGTCGGAGCGAACGACACGCCGATCGATCCCTATTTCTGATTTTGGACACCCGGGTTGCGTCTTTTGATACTTTACACTTAGGTTTTTTTTAGTTTAGTGATTTGTGCGCTGAACCCAAGCCGATATCCGATTAGGAATCTGTTAGTTTTCAAATGTCACTTTCAACCACCCGGTCGTGTCGGAGTGAACGGCATGCCGATCGGATCCCTATTTGTGATTTTTGACCCTCGGTTTGCGTGATCTGATCCTTTACACTTAGTTTTTTTTTTAGATTAGTGATTTGAGCACCGAACCCAAACCGGGAATTAGATTAGGAATCAGTCAGTTCCCACACGTCAGTTTCACCCACCCAGTCGTGTCGGAGCAAACGGCTCGCGGATCGGATCCCTATTGGTGATTTTAGACCCTTGGGTTGCGTGTTCTTATCTTTACACTTAGGTTTTTTTTAGATTAGTGATTAGCGCTGTCAGATTAGGATTCCGTCAATTTTCACATGTCACTTTCACCCCACCCCGGTCGTGTGGAAGCGAATGACATGCTGATTGGATCCCTATTTGTGATTTTGGACCTCTAGGTTGCGTATTCTGATCCTTTACACTTACGTTTTATAGATTAGTGATATAAGTGTCGAACCCAAATCGGGAATCCGATTAGGAATCTGTCAGTTCCCACGTGTTTCTTTCACCCACCCGGTCGCGTCAGAGTGAACGACATGTCGATCGGATCCTTATTTGTTATTTTGGACCCCGCAGGTTGCGTGTTCTGATCCTTTACACTTAGATTTTTTTTAGATTAGTGATTTGAGCGCCGAACCCAACCCGTGATTCAGATTGGGTATCTATCAGTTCCCACACGTCATTTTCACCAACCCGATTGTGTCAAAGCGAACGACACACCGATCAGATCCCTATTTGTGATTTTTGACCCCTGGGTTGCGTGTTCTAATCCTTTACACTTAGGTTTTTTTTAGATTAGTGATTGAGTGCCGAATCCAGATCGGGAATCCGATTAGGATTCCGTCAGTTCCCACACGTCACTTTCACCCACCCAATCATGTCGGAGTGAAGGGCACGCCGAAAGGATCCCTATTTGTTATTTTGGACCCCCCGGTTGTTGCGTGTTCTGATCCTTTACACTTAGATTTTTTTACATTAGTGATTTGAGTGCCGAAACCAAACCGGGAATCCGATTAGGAATCCGTCAGTTCCCACACGTCACTTTCACCTACCCGATCGTGTCGGAGTGAATGGCACGCCGATCGGATCCCTATATGTTATTTTAGACCCCCGGGTTGTGTGTGTTCTGATCCTTTACACTTAGGTTTTTTTTAGATTAGTGATTTGAGCGCCAATCGTGAATCAGATTATGAATCTGTCAGTTCCCACACGTCACTTTAACCTGCCCGATCGTGTCAGAGCGAACGACACGCCGATCGGATCCGTATTTGTGATTTTGGACCCCCGGGTTACGTATTCTAATCCTTTACACTATGGTTTTTTTTTAGATTAGTGATTTGAGCACCGAACCCAACCGAGAATCCGATTAGGAATCCGTCAGTTCCCACACGTCACTTTCACCACCTAGTCGTGTCGGAGTGAACGACACGCCGATCGGATCCCTATTTGTTATTTAGACCCCCTGGTGCGTGTTCTGATCCTTTACACTTAGGTTTTTTTTTAGATTAGTGATTTGAGCGCCGAACCCAAACCAGGAATCAGATTAGCAATCCGTCAGTTCCCACACATCACTTTCAACCACCTAGTTATGTCGGAGTGAACGGCACACCGATCAGATCCCTATTTGTGATTTTTGACCCCCGGGTTGCATGTTCTGATCCTTTACACTTACATTTTTTTAAATTAGTGATTTGAGCGCCGAACCCAAACCGGGAATCCGTTAGTTCCCACGCATCACTTTCACTGACCCGGTCGTGTCGGAGTGAACGACACGCCGATCGGATCCCTAATTGTCATTTTGGACCCCCCGAGTTGCGTGTTCTGATCCTTTACACTTACGTTTTTTTAGATTAGTTATTTGAGCGCCGAACCCAACCGGGAATCCGATTAGGAATCCGTCAGTTCCCACGCATCACTTTCACTAACCCGTCGTGTCGGAGTGAACGACACGCCGATCGGATCCCTATTTGTGATTTTGGACCTCGGGTTGCGTGTTTTTATCCTTTACACTTAGGTCTTTTTTATATTAGTGATTTGAGCACCAAACCCAAACTGGGAATCAGATTAGGAATCCGTTAGTTCCCGCACATCACATTCACCCACCAAGTCGTGTCGGAGCGAACGACACGCCGATCGGATCTCCATTTGTGATTTTGGACCCCTGGGTTGCGTGTTTCTGATCCTTTACAGTTATGTTTTTTTTAGATTAGTGATTTGAGTATCGAACCCAAACCGGGAATCCGATTAGGATTCTGTCAGTTCCCACACGTCACTTTCACCCACCCAGTCGTGTCGGCGCAAACGGCACGCCGATCGGATCTCTATTTGTGATTTGGACCCCCGGGTTGCGTGTTTTGATCCTTTACCAGGTTTTTTTTTAGATTATTGATTTGAGCGCCGAACCCAAACCGATAATCAGATTATGAATCCGTCAGTTCCCACCTGTCATTTTAACCCCTCGTCGTCAGCGAACGCACACCGGCTCCGATGACGCCGATATCCGGATCATCCGTTGTGATTTTGGACCCCCGGTTACGTATTCTAATCCTTTACCTATGGTTTTTTTTTAGATAGTGATTTGAGCGCCGATGTAACGACCCTCTTCATACCGGTACGATTATACCAATCCCCATAGGTATAAAGGGCGTCGTCACAGTGGGACATGTCCCAACACACTTGGTTGATATGTACCTATAGCTAGATGTAGAGTACAGCGAATAAAATAAACAACTCAACTCTTAACCCGTCACAACACACATTCCACATCTAAATAGCGAAATAGAAGACAATGTCCACATTAATACAAAATAAAAGACACAAGCACAAATGCCCAAATTGTCCATACAATAATCCTTTTGTGCAAAAGAAAGTACAACTGGTACAACAGCAACACATATAATCTCTATATGATGATCCTCGTCACGCTTCCTTCTAGTGCACGATACCTGTCAACCTGTACGCCGAAGCAAGAGTGAGTCCAAGGACTCAGCAACACCTACCCCAAACATACACGTATAAACATCATAGGGTTTACTACACATTACAATTTTCAAAACATATACATAGTCATTTCCGAGGTTTCAACCTATCATGAAAGTTTTACAAGTTTATACATGGATCATGCTTTCAGATTTTGTAGGAATAAATTTACCTATCACATGCTCTCTATTCAATTTACTTATGAAACTTGTCTTTAAAGAACCAAGACATGAGAGCTACTAACATGAACATTGTGCACACATGAAAGGAAACACACTAGCATGGATCTTACAGTTTTTAGACAAATACATGGACATTTCTACATACTTTAGGTTGCTGATTTCACATGATTCAATGGCTGTAAATCTACACATGAGAGCTACAACGTTGCTTAAACATATCATGTGATCAAACAATCATGCTATCGTGTACCCGTTTTCCCCAATTATCCCTAACATGGATCCTAGACATCTTTTCTCATAATAACATGATGCTAATAACATAAATTCACTGATTCACATGATTTCAGATTTGTCTCGCATGGGTTTCAATAACATACTCTCGCATTTTCAGTTTCACATGATTGCACACTTACTCGTTCACATTGTTCGCTTTTACACATTTGACATGTACACATGTTCACACTTACACAATTAACTCATTTCCACATCATTTTCTCTTCCACTTTCACTTATCACATATCACGTCGATTGCACTTACCACGTGCATCTTGGGCACTTACCACGTTCCATGTTCACATATCTCACACTTTAGTCATTTTTCATTACTTAAACAATTTGCCATGACACATAGCCCTAACCACCAGTAGAGGACACTAACAACTATCTCATAGCTCGTGCTCATTCCTTAGCACAGCTCTCAACACAACTCATAACACAACACATGACACAACTCATACACATACTCACCACCTAGGCAATACAGCGGTGAATCTTGGTAACTGCGCAGATCGGGAGAAGCCCTCTCCACCCTATCCAGTGGTACTTGTCCACCTCCGGGTTTTCCCAATGCCTTTGGGACAAACTTATATACATGGAGCCTTCTATAGGGACTTTTCTATATACGGCTCCCGATGCCTCTAGGGTAGCAGTGTCACATAGGCACAACTTTTACACTTTACTCATACCGAGTTTTAACACGTATTTTACATATAACACATATCTCCTTTGTTTTCTCACGCACAATGTGTCTTTATTTTTCACCTAATCATGCTACTATAGATTTCAGGAGTTTAACACAGTAAATACACTAATCAGGTTGGGATCAAGTAATAACTATCCGCATTACGATAACATACGTAATTTATTACATTTCACATGAAATGCATAACTTCTTATTTACTGATCCAAATGACCTGAAATTTTAACCACATGCTGTTTTCGGGTGGATGATCATACACTCAAATTTTCAGATTTTTCTGAGCTAAATATAATTTACAGAAAATAAAACACCTAATTAGCGTGCTATTGGTAACTAAAGTTAACATGGAGTTTAACACATCTTGTAATTTAGCCACTTGCTGTTTAAACATAAGCTACTAATATATGCAGGAATTGAGGATACACAATTACCCTAATTCATGCATCTATGGATTGAACCTACAAACCATTCTTGCATGCTTTTATTTTACCGAACCAAATTTATTTGCAAATTACACAAGCATGGATAATTACCAAATTTGCAAACGCATATGCTGACCCACTGATCTTCATGATTAGACTAAAACCAAGGCATTCACACTAATTCAAATCATGAACAAGGATTTGCAAGATTATCTACAAGTCATGTTCACAAGTTTAAAGATACCATTATCCCACATTCACCATCCCACACCACATTCATCCATACATCACAATCAACAATATCATAGAGTATAAGGTTTACCATATATCCTCATCACGGAAAACATCTCGAAATTAATACATAAGAAGGACAGAACAGCTCATTGTTCTGTCCAGAGGAACTAGGCGGCGGTCTCTAGCCGCTGACTCAGGGTCAGCGGCATGGCCGATGGACGCCAAGCTCATCACAGGCGTCCAGGGACCTTGCCGTCGAATCAGGTCTGTGCAGAAACACAGACCCGAGCTCTGAAACTTGGGTGAAGGGAGGGTCTAGGACTCGAAGAAAAATCCATAAAAATAGCAAAACCCACCTAGACTCATACGGGGACACCATAGATAGGTCACTTGCCTTTCACAAATTCCTCCAAGGGATCTAGGGCTCGGTGAAGACCTCCTTGGGCAGTCCCAAGAAGTTGCAGGATGGCCTCCAAGATCACCTTCTTCCGGGTTCTTGGATGAGCTCCACAGCAAGGGGATGATGGGGAGGCCTTCCCCTTTGCTCCAGCTTCCTTCTTGTCGCAGTAGATGGCCGGATCACCTCCAGGGGGTCGGATTTGTGGGTACTAAAAGGGGTTTTTCTCACAGACTTTCTCTAGGGTTTTTCTTTCTCTATTTCTCCTCTTGTAAGGGTGAAGGAAAAGAGTGGGGAGAGCCATTTCGGGTTCAGACTTAGGGAGTCTCTCTCCCACTCACTAGGGTGATAGGACACCCTTCAGAGCCGTTGGGGGACATCCCCCAATGGTTGGCTTGCCCTGTTTCAGAAGCTTGCAGCTCTGCCGCGCATGCAGGCCAGAGAGATTGACGTCCATATCGCTGGACGCCGGAGTTAGTGTTGGCGTCCATCTCTGGACGCTAACACTGGCTCAACGGCCTGGGCTGACGCCAAGGTGCCTTCGGCCAGAACCCTAATTTATGCAGAAAACCACGCATACCAAGCTTATACATGCAATATGTATACAGTATTATATCCATACTATCACCATGCAATACATACCTTATTTATATTTATATAAACACATTGACGCTGATTGGCCCTTCGGCCAGAACTTAAAACATGCAGAACTATGCTTACTCTATATATATTACATACAATGTATAAGGTGTAACATGTATATTACCATACCAGGCAATCAATATCATTCATACCTAGGCATACACAAGCATACATAAATACACTAAGATAGATGTACGTAGATATCTACCTATGCGTACATGATGTTTTACATAAGTGTGACTCAACACACGGCAAAGTAAATGACAAGAATTATGAGGGCTTCGCAAATCATTAGGAGGTGATATGAATTATGTTAGCTAGGAATAATCTATTCGATAAAATAGTCCTTGTACACACACACTTGATTTGACATATATATAGTATACACACAGGGTGTAGCATACTTATGTACATTATGCTTGGAATAGATGGATACAACATGCGCACCGGTAATTAGATTAACTTACACAACTTTACCTAACATTGCTTAAGTACTATATGCATAGGATTCCTTAATATGTACTATATGCATAATTTAGCCAATTGACTATTCTCACCTAAATATCATAAAAATACATGCATGTTATTCTTGAGGAGTATAGGATTTCAATATAAACCACTAATACACCTACCATGCTTGAACTCTTTATGCATATGCAATCTACGAAGTACAATATTCACATTAGCTAAACCATGCAAATGAGCAACGCTTACAACTAATCATACACATGCATACACAAATACACCAAGGTGTTATGCATGTAGAGTTAGGTATACAATTGTCACACGCACAAGATAACATACATACGTACATACACATATGTACTTCATACACTCCCATACAAAATTCCATGAAATAGGTAGTATAGGATATTCTTCAATATTTAGATAGCACACGCATAGTATTATTCAAGTATCCTAAGTCAGAGATTCTTGGTATTTATAATACACCTCTAATTAGCTAATTGTTCACTTCTACATTAATTATCATATACACATATGTATATATATATATATAGATATTCGCACATGCTCATGCTCAAAAGAAGGATAAAACTTAGAGTAGGCACAATGAACTACGCATGCTAAGCACACAACAACAACCGACACCCAACACCATTCATATACATACATATATATATAAGGGAATAAATTCGGGGTCTCACAGCCGAACCCAACGGGGAATCTGATTAGGAATCCGTCAGTTCCCACGCGTCACTTTCACCACCACCCAGTCGTGTCGGAGTGAACGGCACGCCGATCGGATCCCTATTTGTTATTTTAGACCCTCGGGTGCGTGTTCTGATCCTTTACACTTAGGTTTTTTTAGATTAGTGATTTGAGTGCCAACCCAAACTAGGAATCAGATTAGGAATCTGTTAGTTCCTACACATCACTTTCAACCACCCAGTTGTGTCGGAGTGAACGACACACCGATCAGATCCATATTTGTGATTTTGGACCCCCGGTTGCGTGTTCTGATCCTTTACACTTGAATTTTTTAGATTAGTGATTTGAGCGCCGAACCCAAACCGGGAATCCGATTAGGAATCCGTTAGTTCCCACGCATCACTTTCACTGACCCGGTCGTGTCGGAGTGAACGGCACGCCGATCGGATACCTATTTGTCATTTTGGACCCCCGAGTTGCGTGTTCTGATCCTTTACACTTACGTTTTTTTAGATTAGTGATTTGAGCGCCGAACCCAAACTGGGAATCCGATTAGGAATCCGTCAGTTCCCACGCATCACTTTCACTGACCCAGTCGTGTCGGAGTGAACGACACGCCGATTGGATCCCTATTTGTGATTTTGGACCCCGGGTTGCGTGTTCTGATCCTTTACACTTAGATCTTTTTTAGATTATTGATTTGAGCACCAAACCCAAACTGGGAATTAGATTAGGAATCCGTCAGTTTCCACACATCACTTTCACCCACCAAGTCGTGTCGGAGCGAACGGCACGCCGATCGGATCTCCATTTGTGATTTTGGACCCCCGGTTGCGTGTTCTGATCCTTTACACTTAGGTTTTTTTAGATTAGTGATTTGAGTATCGAACCCAAATCGGGAATCCGATTATGATTCTGTCAGTTCCACACGTCACTTTCACCCACCCAGCGTTGTCGGCGCAAACGGCACGGCGATCGGATCCCTATTTGTGATTTTGGACCCCGGGTTGCGTGTTCTGATCCTTTACACAGGTTCTTTTTAGATTATTGATTTGAGCGCCGAACCCAAACCAATAATCTGATTAGGTATCCGTTAGTTCCCAAACGTCACTTTCACCCACCCGGTCGTGTCGGAGTGAACGACACGCCGATCGAATCCCTATTTGTGATTTTGCACTCCCGGATTGCGTGTTCTGATCCTTTACACTTAGGTTTTTTGTAGATTAGTGATTTGAGCGCCGAACCCAAACTGGGAATCAGATGGGAATCTGTTAGTTCCCACACATCATTTTCACCCCACCCGGTCATGTCGGTGCAAACGGCAGGCCGATCGGATCCCTATTTGTGATTTTTGACCCCGGTTGTGTGTTCTAATCCTTTACAGTTAGGTTTTTTTTCAGATTAGTGATTTGAGTGTCGAACCCAAACCGGGAATCCGATTTGCATTCTGTCAGTTCCCACACGTCACTTTCACCCACCTGATGATGTCGGATGAACGACACGCTGAACGATCGCGTTATTTGGATCCCCATTTGTTATTTTGGACCCCCCCTCCCCCTCCCCCCCCCCCCCCCCCCCCACCCCCCAGTTGCGTGTTCGATCCTTTACACCTTACGTTTTTTTTTAATTAGTGATTTGAGTGCCGAACCCAAACTGGGAATCCGATTAAGAATCCGTAAGTTCCCACACGTGGCTTTCACCTACCCGATCATGTCAGAGTTAATGGCACGCTGATCGGATCCCTATTTGTGATTTTAGACCCCCGAGTTGCATGTTCCGATCCTTTACACTTAGGTTTTTTTAGATTAGTGATTTGAGCGCCAACCGTGAATCAGATTATCAATCCGTCAGTTCCCACACGTCACTTTCACCCGCCCAGTCGTGTCGGAGCGAACGACATGTCGATCGGATCCCTATTTGTGATTTTGCACCCCCGGGTTATGTGGTCTAATCCTTTACACTAAGGTTTTTTTTAGATTAGTGATTTGAGCGTCGAACCCAAACTGGGAATCCGATTAGGAATCTATCAGTTCCCACATGTCACTTTCACCCACCCATCAGATCGTGTCAGAGTGAACGGCACACCGATCGGATCCATTTGTGATTTTAGACCCCGGGTTGCGTGTTCTGATCCTTTACACTTACATTTTTTATATTAGAGATTTGAGCGCCGAACCCAAACCGGGAATCCGATTTGGAATCCGTCAGTTCCCACGCGTCACTTTCACTGACCCGGTCGTATCGGAGTGAACGACATGCTGATCCGATCCCTATTGTGATTTTGGACCCCCGGGTTGCGTGTTCTAATCCTTTACACTTACGTTTTTTTTTTAGATTAGTGATTTGAGTGACGAACCCAAACCAGGAATCAGATTAGAATCCGTCAGTTCCAACACATCACTTTCACCCACCCAGTCGTGTCGGAGTGAACGGCACGCCGATCGGATCCCTATTTGTGATTTTGGACCCCCATGTTGCGTGTTCTGATCCTTTACACTTAGTTTTTTTTTAGATTGGTGATTGAGTGTGTCGAACCCAAACCGGGAATCCGATTAGGATTCCGTCAGTTCCCACACAACACTTTCACCCACCCGATCGTATCGGCGCAAACAGCACGCCTATTGGATCCCTATTTGTGATTTTGGACCCCCGGGTTGCTTGTTCTGATCATTACACTTAGGTTTTTTTAGATTATGTGATTTGAGCGTCGAACCCAACCGATAATCCGATTAGGAATCCGTTAGTTCCCAAACGTCACTTTCACCCATTCGGTCGTGTCAGAGTGAATGGCACGTCGAACGGATCCCTATTTCTGATTTTGGACCCCCGGGTTGCGTAATCTAATCCTTTACACTTGGGTTTTTTAGATTACTGATTTGAGTGCCGAACCCAAACTGGGAATCGGATTAGGAATCCGTCAGTTCCCACACGTCACGTTCACCCCTCGGTCGTGTCGGAGCAAACGGCACGCCGATCGGATCCCCTATTTGTGATTTTGGACCCCCGGGTTGCGTGTTCTAATCCTTTACACTAAGTTTTTTAGATTAGTGACTTGAGCGTCGAACCCAAATCGGGAATCAGATGGGGAATCTGTCAGTTTCCACACGTCATTGTCACCCACCCGGTGGTGTCGGAGCGAACGGCATGCCGATCGGATCCCTATTTGTGATTTTGGACCCTCAGGTTGCGTGTTCTTATCCTTTACAAGGTTTTTTTTAGATTAGTGATTTGAGTGCTGAACCCAAACCGGGAATTAGATTGGGAAACTGTCAGTTTCCACACGTCATTTTCACCCACCCGGTCCTATCGGAGCGAACGGTAGGCCGATCGGATCCCTATTTGTGATTTTGGACACACCGGGTTGCGTGTTCTGATCCTTTCACTTAGGTTTTTTTTAGATTAGTGATTTGAGCACCGAACTCAAACCGGGAATCAGATTGAGAATCTGTCAGTTTCCACACGTCATTTTCCCACCCACCCAGTCATGTCGGAGTGAACGGCAGGCCGATCGGATCCCTATTTGTGATTTTGGACCCCCGGGTTGCGTGTTCTGATCCACTACACTTAGGTTTTTTTTAGATTAGTTATTTAAGTGCCGAACCCAAATCGGGAATCCGATTAGGATTCTGTCAGTTTCCATACGTCACTTTCACCCACCCGGTCGTGTCGAAGCGAACGGCACGTCGATTGGATCCCTATTTTTGATTTTGGACACCCAGGTTGCGTGTTCTGATCCCTTACACTTAGGATTTTTTTAGATTAGTGATTTGTACGCCGACCCCAACCGATAATCCGATTAGGAATCTGTTAGTTCTCAAACGTCACTTTCACCCACCGGTCGTGTCGAAGTGAATGGCACGCCGATCGGATACCTATTTGGGATTTTGGACCCCCGGGTTGCGTGTTCTGATCCATTACACTTAGTTTTTTTTAGATTAGTGATTTGAGTGCCGAACCCAAACTGGGAATCAGATTAGGAATTCATTAGTTCCCACACGTCACGTTCACCCACCCCATCGTGTCGGAGCAAACGGCACCCGATCAGATCCCTATTTATGATTTTGGCCCCCTAGTTGCGTGTTCTGATCCTTTACACATACATTTTTTTTAGATTAGTGATTTGAGCGCCGAACCCAACCCGTGATTCAGATTGGGAATCTGTCAGTTCCCACATGTCATTTTCACCCACCCGGTCGTGTTGGAGCGAACGGCATGCCGATCGAATCCCTATTTGTGATTTTTGACCCCTGGGTTGCGTGTTATTATCCTTTACACTTAGAGTTTTTTTATATTAGTGATTTGAGTGTCAAATCCAAACCGGGAATCCGATTAGGATTCTGTCAGTTCCCACACGTCACTTTCACCCACCCAATCATGTCGGAGTGAACGGCACGCCGATCAGATCCCTATTTGTGATTTTGGACCCCTGGTTGCGTGTTCTGATCCTTTACACTTAGGTTTTTTTTAGATTAGTGATTTGAGCGCCGAACCGAAAGGGGAATCAGATTGGAATCTGTCAGTTCCCACACGTCATTTTCACCCACCCGGTCGTGTCGGAGTGAAAGGCAAGCCGATCGGATCCCTATTTGTATTTTGAACCCCCAGGGTGTGTGTTCTGATCCTTTACACTTAGGATTTTTTTGAGATTAGTGATTTGAGCACCAAACCCAAACCGGGAATCAGATTGGGAATCTGTCAGTTCCCACAAGTCATTTTCACCCACCCGGTCATGTCGGAGCAAACGACAGGCAGATCGGATCCCTATTTGTGATTTTTGACCCCCGTTATGTGTTCTGATCCTTTACACTTACGTTTTTTTTAGATTAGTGATTTGAGTGTCGAACCCAAACGGGAATCCGATTAGGATTCCGTCAGTTCCACACGTCACTTTCACCCACCCGGTCATGTCGGAATTAACGACAAGCCGATCGGATCCTTATTTGTGATTTTGGACCCCCAGGTTACGTGTACTGATCCTTACACTTAAGTTTTTTTAGATTATTGATTTGAGCACCAATCCCAAACCGATAATCCGATTAGGAATCTGTTAGTTCCCAAACGTCCATTCACCCACCGGGTCGTGTCGGAGTAAACGGCACGCCGATCGCATCCCTATTTGTGATTTTGGACCCCCGGTTGCATGTTCTGATCCTCTGCACTGAGGTTTTTTTAGATTAGTTATTTGAGTGCCGAACCCAAACCAGGAATCAGATTAGGAATCCCTTAGTTCCCATACGTCACGTTCACCCACCCGGTCGTGTCGGAGCAAACGGCACGCTGATCGGATCCCTATTTGTGATTTTAGACCCCCGGGATGCGTGTTCTGATCCTTTACACTTAAGTTTTTTTAGATTAGTGATTGAGCGCCGAACCCAAATCGGGAATCAGATTGGAATCTGTCAGTTCCCACATGTTTTCACACTCCGGTCGTGTTGGAGCGAACGGCATGCCGATCGAATCCCTATTTATGATTTTTGACCCCTGGGTTGCGTGTTATGATCCTTTACACTTAGGTTTTTTTTAGATTAGTGATTTGAGTGCCGAATCCAAACCGGAAATCCGATTAGGATTCTGTCAGTTCCCACACATCACTTTCACCCACCCAATCATGTCGGAGTGAACGGCACACCGATCGGATCCCTATTTGCGATTTGGGCCCCCGGGTTGCGTGTTCTGATCCTTTACACTTAGGTTTCTTTTTAGATTAGTGATTTGAGTGCTGAACCCAAATCGAGAATCAGATTAGGAATCTGTCAGTTCCCACACGTCATTTTCACCCACCCGGTCAAGTCGGAGTGAACGGCAGGCCAATCAGATCCCTATTTGTGATTTCGAACCCCGGGTTGCATGTTCTGATCCTTACACTTAGGTTTTTTTAGATTAGTGATTTGAGCGCCGAACCTAAACCGGGAATCAGATTGGGAATCTGTCAGTTCCCACATCATTTTCACCCACCTGGTCGTGTCGGAGTGAACGACAGGCAGATCAGATCCCTATTTGGGATTTTTGACCCCCGGCTGCGTGTTCTAATCCTTTACACTTACTTTTTTTTTAGATTAGTGATTTGAGTGCTGAACCCAAAACGGGAATCCGATTAGGATTCCGTCAGTTCCCACACGTCACTTTCACCCACCCAGTCGTGTGGGAATGAACGGCAAGCCGACCGGATCCCTATTTGTGATTTTGTACCCCGAGTTGCGTGTTCTGATCCTTTACACTTAGGTTTTTTTAGATTATTGATTTGAGTTCCAAACCCAAACCCATAATCCGATTAGGAATCCGTTAGTTCCCAAACGTCACTTTCACCCACCGGTCGTGTCGGAGTGAACGGCACGTCGATCGGATCCCTATTTGTGATTTTGGACCCCCGGGTTGCGTGTTCTGATCCTTGCACTTAGGTTTTTTTTAGATTAGTGATTTGAGTGCCAAACCCAAAACGGGAATCAGATTAGGAATCCATTAGTTCTCACACGTCACGTTCACCCACCTGGTCGTGTCGGAGCAAACGGCTTGCCGATCAGATCCCTATTGTGATTTTGGACCCCCGGGATGTGTGTACAGATCCTTTACACTTAGGTTTTTTTTAGATTAGTGATTGAGCACCGAACCCAAATTTCGATTCAGATTGGGAATCTGTGAGTTCCCACACGTCATTTTCACCCACCCGGTCATGTCGGAGTGAACGGCAGGCCGATCGGATCCCTATTTGTGATTTTGAACCCCCGGGTTGCATGTTCTGATCCTTTACACTTAGGTTTTTTTAGATTAGTGATTTGAGCGCCGAACCCAAACCGGGAATCAGATTGGGAATCTGTCAGTTCCCACACATCATTTTCACCCACCTGGTCGGGTTGGAGTGAACGACAGGCGGATCAGATCCCTATTTGTGATTTTTGACCCCCGGTTGCGTGTTCTGATCCATTACACTTAGGTTTTTTTTAGATTAGTGATTGAGTGCTGAACCCAAAACGGGAATCCGATTAGGATTCTGTCAGTTCCCACACGTCATTTTCACCCACCCAGTCATGTTGGAATGACGGAAAGCTGATCGGATCCCTATTGTGATTTTGGACCCCCGAGTTGCGTGTTCTGATCCTTACACTTAGGTTTTTTTTAGATTATGATTTGAGTGCCAAACCCAAACCCATAATCCGATTAGGAATCCGTTTGTTCCCAAACGTCACTTTCACCCATCGGTCGTGTCGGAGTGAACGTCACGTCGATTGGATCCCTATTTGTGATTTTGGACCCCCGAGTTGCGTGTTCTGATCCTTTACACTTAGGTTTTTTTTAGATTAGTGATTTGAGTGCCAAACCCTAAACGGGAATCAGATTAGGAATCCATCTGTTCTCACACATCACGTTCACCCACCTGGTCGTGTCGGGTAAAACACGCCGATCAGATCCCTATTTGTGATTTTGGACCCCAGGATGTGTGTACTGATCCTTTACACTTGTTTTTTTTTTTTAGATAGTGATTTGAGCGCCGAACCCAAATTGAGATTCAGATTGGGAATCTGTCAGTTCCCACACGTCAATTTCACCCACCCGGTCATGTCGGAGCGAACGGCAGGCCGATCGGATCCCTATTTGTGATTTTTGACCCCCGGGTGCGTGTTCTGATCCCTTACACAGGTTTTTTTTTATTAGTGATTTGAGTGTCCGAACCCAAACCGGAATCCGATTAGGATTCTGTCAATTCCCACACGTCACTTTCACCCACCCGGTCGTGTCGGAGTTAACGGCACGCCGATCGGATCCCGATTTGTTATTTTGGACCCCGGGGTGCGTGTTCTGATACTTTACACTTAGGTTTTTTTTAGATTAGTGCTTTGAGTGCCGAACCCAAACCTAGAATCCGATTAGGAATCCGTCAGTTTCCACACATCACTTTCACCCGCCCGGTGGTGTTGAGTGAACGGCACGCCGATCGATCCCTATTTGTGATTTTAGACCCCCCGGGTTGTGTGTTCTTTTCCTTTACCCTTAGGTTTTTTTAGATTAGTGATTTGAGTGCAAACCGAGATTCAGATTATAAATCCGTCAAGCCCCACATGTCACTTTCAGTCGTCCGATCGTGTCGGAACGAACGGCACGCCGATCGGATCCCTATTTGTGATTTTGGACCCTCGGGTTACGTGTTCTGATCCTTTACACTAATGTTTTTTTTTATATTAGTGATTTGAGTGCCGAACCCAAATCGGGAATCAGATTAGGAATCTGTCAGTTCCCCGACATCACTTTCACCCCTCTCGATCATGTCGGAGTGAACATGCATGCCAATCAGATCCCTATTTTAGATTTTGGACCCCCGGATTGCGTGTTCTGATCATTTACACTTAGTTTTTTTTAGATTAGTGATTTGAGTGCCGAACTCAAATTGGGAATCCGATTAGGATTCCGTCAGTTTCCACACGTCTCTTTCACCCACCTAGTCATGTCGGAATGAACGACATGCCGATCGAATCCTTATTTGTGATTTTAGACCCCCAGATTGCGTGTTCTGATCCTTTACACTTTGGTTTGTTTTATATTAGTGATTTGAGCGCCGAACCCAAACCAGGAATCAGATTAGGAATCCGTCATTCCCACACGTCACTTTCACCCACCCGGTCGTGTCGGAGCAAACGGCATACCGATCAGATCCCTATTTGTGATTTTGACTCCCGCCGTTGCGTGTTCTGATACTTTACACTTAGGTTTTTTTAGATTAGTGATTTGAGTGCCGAACCCAAACTGGGAATTCGATTTGGATTTCGTTAGTTCCCATACGTCACTTTCACCCACCCGATCGTGTCGGAGTGAACGGCAAGCCGATCGGATCCCTATTTGTGATTTTGGACCCCCAATTGCGTGTTTTGATCCTTTACACTTGTTTTTTATAGATCTTTTTTCAAGTGGCTTTTTTATCCTTCCATAAGTGATTGTATAAAGGACCTTCTTTATAGGTTCCTAATTTAGATTTTTTTTTCCCTTTTGAGTTCTTTGGACACCGACTCATAATTGACCTTGGTGGCCTCCACTTGTAGTGGTTTTATTTCATTCAACTATATGAAATAATAGTAATTCTGACCTGAGGGGCTTGCTGTGAGGGGCCTACTCCTCGGATGGCAGAGATCACTACTCGACCATAATGCCAAACTGCAGCTATAGCTCTTCCCGATGAGGGTTCTCATATCCTCTCCACCACTACCGGGCTGCGCAGTAGATGAACTTGCGTAGGCCGGAGGAGCGACCGAACTCGCATATGAGGACAACACTGGAGTAGTATCCAAGCTGTCCCCAAAGCCATACACTCGAACCTTCCTCTCCCCTCCCGCTGCGTCGACCCAAGCCTCCAGATCCAAGTCTGGCTGGGGAGTGCCTCTGCATAGCGATCCGCCATCGTCCTATCATAGGTCTCCTACAGAACAATTAAAATGTATTATTGAAATCATATTTTTAATATCTAAATTGAATTCAAAAATTATATTTTGACTTACAGCAATCGTGCGAGCACTCTCGCTGACATAGTCATTCCTCCCCTTCCTCTATGAGTCCGATCAAATAACTCGCGAAAGTAGGGGCACGCTCAAGCTCGTGACACTTACAATTCAACAAAAGTAGTTAGTTTCACAATAATAATTAATGTATTAAGCAATTGAAACAATAATATGCTTACCAATTTCTGGCTATGGGTCACATAAGATACGGACCCACTAGTATGCAATTCTTCTCCCGATGAGTTGCTCGATTGCGTTTAGCCGCCTGTGACCTCTCCTGCCATGGTCCAGTAGCCCAACGATGATAAAGAGACTCCCAATAGTCCCTCCTCAGCCACACAGGGTCGTAATCCATCCAAGTTGTAGGATCCTGACTGCCTGTGGTCTTTGTTGCCTTGTCCCGGGCCTCCCACATCGACTTTCTGAAATTAGTCTGGGCAGTAGACTCCCAGATGACTCGTGCTCAACGGAGATCCTCCGGTCTCGTGAACACTACCTACCTCCGCTTTTTAAAAATAAAATACTCAACTTTGTGCACTAACAGAGAGAGGGACATTAAGAAATGACTTCAAATCAGTAAAAAATATAATACTGTGAACAGTCAATAATAATTCCCGACGATGGTGGGACTCTTCCAAGAGTCCACTGGTCCTGGAACGTGTGCGTGGACCAACGACGTAATATAGCGGGAGGCAAACCTGGATCTATCTCCCCCCTGCAATGCGCATTAATTTTGTACATGAACTATGTAGCGACTCTCATTACATCGGTACGGTTATACCACCCACGTCGGTATAGCGAGCGTTGCCATAGTGGGACATTTACCCAATAATACATTCAGCTGAAATACACGTGAATATAAGAACAGAGTAGCGGAAGTAAAAGAACTATTGTCTTCATTCATTCATCATCCACATTTAGCATACAAGAAATTGCAATAACATTAAAGAACTTAAAAGTTTACATAATTTAAATTGCTGAAATTAAATACATAAATGTCCACACTTATACATTCTTTCCATGATAACGCTAATACAACGTTCAATTTACATACTATGAAACGCAAAAGTCACAAAGTACTCCAATGACTAATCTCCGCGCTCGGAGTCCGTCTCCACCGTCTCCTCCAACAGTGCCACGTCACCAACTACACCTGTACGCCGAAGAAAGTAGTGAGTCTAAAGACTCAGCAAGTAACACCACTCATACCATACACGTACATGTCATAGAAGGCTCTACACACACCATTGCAAAAACTCAACATGTATCATGCTTAACGTTTGAAATGAATAACCAACCATGATAATTCTATAAGTAAACACATGATGCATGCTTTCATATTTCCTTATCAAGATAAATTCCTAAAACGTGTCCTCTAATCATTCCTACTCATGAAATTCTACTTTGCATTTTAACTAAAACATGAAAGCACTTAGCATGATTATCCTACGTACATGAAACAAAACACACCTAGTATGGAATCTACACATTCTTGTGCATGTACACGAACATTTTACATACTTTAACTTGCTGGTTTTCACATGATTTAGCAACCATAACCCTACACATGAGGGCTACAATGTTATTTAAATACAACATGTGAACAACCAAACATGGAATTTTATGCACATACTTGTTAATTGTCCCTAGCATGGATTCTAGGCATTTTACACATATAAACATGATCCTAACATCATGAAGCTATTGATTAACATGGTTTCAGATTGTCACAACATGGATTACAATCATATCCTCACATTTGGTCTCACATTTTCTTTACACAATTTCCAATTCACATAAATTGCACTTTACACATACACATTACACATTGTTCACTTTCACATTAACACATGAACACATGCACATTTACACATTCACATTTACACTTTCACATTTAGTGCCGTGACACATAGTCCAAACCACCAAAGAAGGACACAACACATCACATCACATAGACGCCATCTAGACAATACAATGGCGACTCTTGGACTGCGCAGACCGGGAGAAGTCTCCACCCTAACCAGTGGTACTTGTCCACCTCCAGGATTTCCCCCTAATGCCCTTAGGGTCACTTACACATTGAACCTTCTCAGGGGGACTTTTCCCTAATACGGTTCCACTGCCCTCTTGGAAGTAAGTCACACTTGGCACAATTTACACATTACACACTTTTACCATTTTTAACACATAGTTTACACATATCATTCTCATTTCATTCACTTTCTCACTCATATGCATATTTCTCTATTTTTCCTAACATGGCACTACAATTACAGAATCTTAGCACTCAAAAATTTCGCTAATCAGGTAGCTATACACAAAACAAATCATTTTACAACGGCATACATCGTTTCACAATTTCACATGGGAAATTCATATTGTATCATCTACTGGTCCAAATGACCTAAAATTTTAACCACAAGCTATTTTGGGTTTAGGATCCCACATGCAAATTTTCAGATTTTTCTGAACTAAAACGAAATTTCAGAAATTCAAACATCCATTTCTCATGCCATCCACCATTCAACTTAACATGGAATTGTACACAAATCACCATCTTAGCAGCTTACTGTCTAAACCCTAGCATGCATGGAATACGGCATTCATTCCTGAATTTATTGGACAATCCATTAATTTATGGAAGATTTATCATGACCTAGCATGATCTCTATTTTTCCTAAACAATTTTGCAATAATTCACACAAGCATGGGAATAATCTCAGAAATTTAGAACAGGACTGAACCTCACATGCATAATCCTCACAAATTAGGGCATTAGACTTGTCCTAAATCATGCAAACATGGTTTAACAAGATTAAAACTCATCACACATGTATCTTCGTGAAATAATTAAGTCCTATCATTCGTGATAATCCATCCCACACCACATCCATCACATCAACAATATACATAGCATATAAATGATTTACAGTATATCCTCATCGTGAAAATCAAAAAATAGTTGTATAGAAGGGCAGAACAGCTTGCTGTTCTGCTCAGATGAACTTGGCGGCAAGCTATGGCCGTTAATTTCATGTTAGCGGCATCATCGATGGACGCTAAGCATGATCTTAGCGGCAATGGGTATTGTTGTTAATGTTAGATCTGTGCAGAACACAGACCCGAGCTCCAAAGATGGGGTAAATTTGGGGGTCTAGGACATGAGGGAAAATACATAAAATTTGTAAAACCAACCTTGACACATACAGGGACGTTATGAGTAGGGTACTTGCCTTAGAAAATACACCAAGGATCTAGGGCTCGGTGAAGCTCTCCTTGGGCTGTCTCAAGAAGCTCTTAGAAATGCTTTACTCCGTGTTCCTGAGCAGTCTCCACAGCAAGTCGAGGTCGGGGAAGCCTTCCTTGATGATCCAGCAAGCTCCTTGTTGCAGCAGAACCTCGGAACAAGCTTTAGATCTTCATTTTAGGTTTGCAAGGTGGGGGTTTTCCTCAGTCAGAATGTAGGGTTTCTTCTCCTCTCTTCTTCCTCCCTTGCAAAAGGGTAAAGAGGGCCTAGGGTTGCGAAATGAGGCTCTTTTGAAGAGGAGAGGCCCCTCTCCCACGCATGGGGTGACAAGATGGCTCTCAGACTGTTGGGAGACAGCTCCCCAATGGGTGAGTTGCCTTCCTCCAAACTTCTGGCTCTGCAACGCATGCAGCAAGGATTGGCGTCCACATCGTTGGATGCTGGGATTAGTGTTGGCATCCATGGAGTCGACGCTGACACCACATCAACGTCTATGGGATTGACGCCAATCTGGCCTTCGGCCAGAAGTCTAAAACATGTAGAAACCCATGCCCATCAGTATATTTACATGTAATATCTATATAGTTGTGCACACACTACCATCAAGCAATACATACATTATTTATACCTAAGCTATACACATACACACATAAGTACTAACTAAACATACATAGATACATACATACGTACATATACACACGAATTATTTACATGCAATACAATAGTGCGACCATTTCGAGGGCCTTACACCCTCTCCCCTTTAAAGAAACTTCGTCCTCGAAGTTAGACGACACTACTCAAACAAAAGGGGATACTTCTTCTTCATCGCATCCTCAAGCTCCCAAGTAGCCTCCTCTCGTGAGAAGTTCCGCCATAGGACCTTCACCGACGCAAAACTCTTGTTCCGGAGATGCTGAACCTTCCGGTCAAGAATAGCTACTGGTTGCTCGACATACGAAAGATCTGGCTGGATCTCCACTGGCTCATGACTAATCACATGAGACGGATCTCGGACATACTTCTTGAGCATAGATACGTGGAATACAGGGTGAACGCTAGCCAAAGCTGGGGGTAATGCTAGCTCATATGCCACACTGCCTAACGTCTGAGAATCTCATATGGGCCAATGAACTTGGTGCTCAACTTACTATGCCACCAAATCTGACGACACCACGAGTAGCGATATCTTCAAGAAACATGATCGCCACCTCGAACTCCAAATCCTTTCTCTTTTGTCGGCATAACTCTTCTGCCTATCCTGTGCCGCAACAACCTCTTTCTGATAAGCTGGATCTTATCCGAAGTTTCCTGAAATAACTCCGGTCCGATCAACTGTCCTATCACCAGTCTCCTCCTAACACAAAGGAGATCTGCAGGGCCTACCATACAATGCATCGAATGGAGCCATACCAATACTAGCATGAAAGCTGTTGTTGTATGCGAACTCCACTAGAGGTAGATTCGCTCCCAATCATCCTTCCAATCCAGAACACACGCTCTCAACATATCCTCGAGCGTCTGGATAGTCCTCTCGGACTGTCCATCGGTCTGGGGATGAAACTCCGAACTGAGCTTCAGCTCCGAACCTAAAGCATCCTGAAGACCCTTCCACAGCCTCGAAGTGAATCTCGGATCTCGATCCGAAATGATCGACTTCGGCACACCATGCAATCTAATGACACTACTAACATACAATCTAGCTAGACTCTCTACTGACTGCTTCTTCTTCGTAGGCAAGAAATGAGCAGTCTTGAGAATCTATCTACAACTACCCAAATCGATTTTGCCCCTTCTAGATCGAGGCAAACCCGAGACGAAATCCATAGTGACAGCTTCCCACTTCCATACTGGGATATCCTCCTCTGCATAAGGCCAGATGGTCGCTGCCGCTCGGCCTTCACTTGCTGACATACTAGACATCTAGACACATAATCCGCAACATCCTTCTTCATGCCGGACCACCAAAATGATCTCTTCAAATCCTGATACATCTTAGTGTTACCTGGATGAATAGAGAATCGCGACCTATGAGCCTCTGCTAACACATGCTCACGGACATCTACCAAATTAGGGACACAAACACGGTGCTGAAATCTAATCACACCGTCCTCATCATGAGCAATGCCTGCCTTGCCCACTAACTCTAAGAGTCTAGGGTCGGCTCCTTGCTGCTCGATCACCTCATCCAAAACCGAGGACCTAAGAGATAACTGAGCTACAAAACCTGACATAGCGATGGCTCTAACTCAGTCAACGCGCAAGCCGCATCTTCAACATCTTCCAGTCCTGCTGGAGGGATGGCCTCTTTCTACTCAGCGCATCCGCTACACATTCGCCTTTCCAGGGTGATACTGAAGGTCGAAGTCATAATCCTTCAAGAACTCAATTCATCTTCTCTGCCTCAGGTTTAATTCCTTTGGAGAAAAGATACTTCAAGCTCTTGTGGTCGGTAAACACCTCAAATCTGACACCATTAAGATAGTGCCTCCAGATCTTTAGTGCACGAACCACTGTGCGAGCTCCAAGTCATGAGTCGGATAGTTTCTTCTCATGCTCCTTCAACTGACGAGAAGCATAAGCCTACTACCCTTTCTTGCTGCATGAGCACACATCCTAAACCAATCCGAGACGCATCCGTGTAGATAGCAAAGCCCTCTACACCGCTCGGTAAACTAACACCGGGGCTGACGTGAGCTTAGTCTTCAATAATTGAAAACTACTCTCACACTTCTCGGACCAAACAAACTTCACTCCCTTTCTGGTAAGCTGAGTCAAAGGGGCGGCGATGGATGAAAATCCCTCAATAATCGCCGATAATACCAGCTAAACAATAAAACTACGAATCTCCGAAGCGGTCTTGGGAATCTCCCAATCCATAACTACCTGGACCTTCGCTGGATCAACTGCAACACCAGCACCGGAGATAACATGCCCGAGGAAATGAACCTCGCGCAACCAAAAATCGCACTTGCTGAACTTGGCATACAACTTGTGCTCACGAAGAACCTCTAACACTACCCTCAAATGCTGACGGTGCGTGGCCTTATCTAGAGAGTAACCAACACGTCATCATAAACACTACGACGAAGCTATCTAGTAAGGCCTAAACACCCTGTTCATGAGATCCATGAACGCTGCAGGGGCATTGGTCATCCGAAAGGAAGGACCAAAAACTCATAATGTCCATAACGGGTCTAAACGCCGTCTTGGAGACATCCTCACTCCAATCCTCAACTGATGATAACCAGTCGCAAATCAATCTTAGAAAAGACTAATGCCTCTCGCAACTGGTCAAACAAGTCATCAATACGAGGTAAGGGATACATGTTCTTCACAGTCACTTGGTTCAACTCCTATAGTCAATGCATAACCTAAGTGACCCGTCTTTCTTCTTGACGAACAATACAGGTGCGCCCCAGGGGAAACACTAGGGCGAATAAATCCCTTATCAAGCAACTCCTGCAACTGCCTCCTCAACTCGGCTAACTCCGCAAGTGCCATCCGATATGGAGCCTTCGAGATAGGAGAGGTGTCCGGACGCAACTCTATGGTAAACTCTATGCTCTATCTCTCTATTCGGTGGCAAACCAGACAATCATCAGGAAGACATCTGGAAAATCCTGCACTACCTCAATCTTCGTAAGAGTAGGTGACTCATCAGCCTCTGGTACTAACACCACGCTGGCAAGAAAAGCGTCACAACCCTTGTTCACCATGCGCATCGCCTTCATGGCAGAGATGACCATCTTTCCTGCCCAGTTCCTTGGCAAGGGGTGAGAGAACTCATCCTCACCAGGAATGCGAAAAACGATCCTCTTCCGACGACAATCCACTAAGCATAGTGCTCCTATAGCCAATCCAGACCAAGAATAGCATCATAGTCCTTCATCTTTAGCAAGAAGAAACACCCATCTAGGATTCTATCCTCAATGCACACAGGTAACATGGAATGCACTCCCTAGTCGATACCGTACCCGCAGGGGTGTGCACAGACAAAGGGACCTCTAAATCTCAGACTCTACACCTGACTCTAGAGCTAACTGCCTAGCGAACCGCTCGAAATGAATGAGTGAGTAGCACCCGTATCAAACAAAACCCGAGCGTGCACACCTAAAAGCAAAACCATACCTTCGGCGACATGCTCCGCCTGCTCGGCGTCCTCACGAGCAAAGCAAAACTCGAGCTGGGGCTCGAGGCCTTCCTTGGTCTTCCTGTAGCTGGCGCGCCGCTACTGCTCTGCTGGGGCTGGCGCTCCGCACTGAACTCCTTGCTGAAGTCTTGGGCAATCTTATCTTGTGGTCGCTGCTCCCGCACTTAAAGCATTACCCGCTACCAACCAACACACACTCGGAACCACCGTGTGTCTTCCCACAGTGGGGACACTCTTTCTTCACACCAGGGGAACGTACAGAAGGTACCTGAGAACTGCCGACTGCCACGGATCGCTGCGGTGTTAGTACACCGTTTTCTTCTTGTCTTGCCGCTGGAATGTCGTTGCTGGCCTCTTCTGTGAAGACTTATTTCCTCCAGATATTGCTCATCTCTCCCTCCTGCCTACACGCAGCACTAAGGGCCTCGTCCAATGTGCGGTGGTCAACACCACGAGTCTCGTCCCCAGTGATGGCTTGAGTCCCATCACGAACTTCTTTGTCTTCCTCCGCTCATCTGCCACGATATGAGGTGCATTTTAGAAAGTTCAGAAAATCTTGCCTCATATTCCAGCACGGTCATGGAGCCTTGAGCCAAAGATAGGAATTCCTGCTCCATCCGATCTTGCACATGCTCGGGGACGAACTTGGCCCGAAAGAGCCTCACAAACTCGTCCCAAGCAAACGTCGATAGCTCCGTCCTCAAATCGGGTACGCAGCAATGAAGCCCACCATACATCAGCTCTTTCCTGCGATACACCTTCGTAAGCTCCGACTAACAGTCTAACTAAACAAACATACCATCATACAAATCAACACATACCTTAGCATGTAGGTGGCTAATGTACCTTGTCCTCGTCTACACACCTGGTGGCTCGGAAGATCATTTCTATCTCCCTCATCCAGCTTTCAGCCAACAACGGATCGCTCTCCCCCTTAAAAGAGGGTGGCAGCATCCTCTTGAATCTCTCCATGGTAGAAGGTCCACCATAGTCCTGAGCTGGTACTTGAGCCTGCTACATTACACATCAAGCAATACACAATCAATATAATATCACACATCCAAATAAAACAGATAATAGTTAAATTTATTTGTCTAACCTGAGCCTCCAACTGAGCCTGGAGTGCTGCCTGGGTATGAGCTTGCGTCTGCATGGCTTCCACCAGACCTTGCATGAATACTCCATAATCCACAGGTGGCGGTGGGGGAAGTACAGGACCTGGCGGTGTCGGGGCCTTCTACTCCGCCCGCTCGTCACGTCGCGGCTCGTCCTCACGGGCCGGCGCTCCGCCACGCCTACCTCTCGAAGCCATGGCTATAATAAAATTTCAGCCACCATTAGAGCTAGGTTATTAAGTTTCCTAACCATTTTCTTATCTATTTTTCATCCTTATTAATCAATTCTACACATGTGGACATACTTAGCATGCAATGGGGATGATGACTTATGTATATTCATGTGCAATCTCAATCGGTTGCTCTAATACCAATCTCTGTAGCGACCCTCATTACACCGGTATGGTTATACCAACCCACGTCGGTATAGCGAGCATTGCCACAGTGGGACATTTACCAAATATACATTCAGCTGAGATACACGTGAATATAGAACAGAGTAGCGGAAGTAAAAGAACTATGTCTTCATTCATTCATCATCCACATTTAGCATACATGAAATTGCAATAACATTAAGAACTTAAAAGTTCACATAATTTAAATTGCTGAAAATTAATACATAAATGTCCACACTTACATTCTTTCCATGATAACGCTAATACAACATTCAATTTACATACTATGAAACACAAAAGTCACAAAGTACTCCAAAGACTAATCTCCGGCTAGGAGTCCGTCTCCACCGTCTCCTCCAACGATGCCACACCAACCAACCCACCTGTACACCGAAGCAAGTAGTGAGTCTAGGACTCAGCAAGTAACACCACTCATACCATACCGTACATGTCATAGAAGGCTCTACACACACCATTGCAAAAACTCAACATATATCATGCTTAACGTTTGAAATGAATAACCAACCATGATAATTCTATAAGCAACACATGATGCATGCTTTCAGATTTCCTTATCAAGATAAATTCCTACCACGTGTCCTAGAATCATTCCTACTCGTGAAATTCTACTTTGCATTTTAACTAAACATGAAAGCACTTAGCATGATTATCCTACTACATGAAACAAAACCACCTAGCATAGAATCTACACATTCTTGTGCATGTACACGAACATTTTACATACTTTAACTTGCTGGTTTTCACATGATTTAGCAACCATAACCCTACACATGAGGCTACAATGTTATTAAAATACAACATGTGAACAACCAAACATGGAATTTTGTGCACATACTTGTTATTTGTCCCTAGCATGGATTCTAGGCATTTTAACACATATAAACTGATCCTAACATCATGAAGCTACTGATTTAACATGGTTTCAGATTTGTCACAACATGGATTACAATATCATATCCTCACATTTTGGTCTCACATTTTCTTTACACAAATTTCCAATTCACATAAATTGCACTTTACACATACACATTACACATTGTTCACTTTCACATTAACACATGAACACATGCACATTTACACATTCACATTTACACTTTCACATTTAGTGCCGTGACACATAGTCCAAACCACCAAAGAAGGACACAACACATCACATCACATAGACGCCATCTAGGCAATACAATGGCGACCTCTGGACTGCGCAGACCGGGAGAACAAGTCTCCACCCTAACCAGTGGTACTTGTCCACCTCCAGGATTTCCCCCGAATGCCCTTAGGGTCACTTACACATTGAACCTTCTCAGGGGGACTTTTCCCTGATACGGTTCCACTACCCTCTATGGAAGCAATGTCACACTTGGCACAATTTACACATTACACGTTTTACCGTTTTTAACACGTAAGTTTACACATATCATTCTCATTTCATTCACTTTCTCACTCACATGCATATTCTCTATTTTTCCTAACATGGCACTACAATTACAGAATCTTAGCACTCATAAAATTTTGCTAATCAGTAGCTATACACAAAACATCATTTTACAATGGCATACATTAGTTTCACAATTTCACATGGGAAATTCATATTGTATCATCTACTGGTCCAAATGATCTGAAATTTTAACCACAAGCTATTTTTCGGGTTTAGGATCCCACATGCAAATTTCAGTTTTTTCTGAACTAAACGAAATTTTAGAAATTCAACATCCATTTCTCATGCCATCCACCATTCAACTTAACATGGAATTGTACACAAATCACCATTTTAGCAGCTTACTGTCTAAACCCTAGCATGCATGGAATACGGCATTCATTCCCAAATTTATTGGACAATCCTTAATTTATGGAAGATTTATCATGACCTAGCATGATCTCTATTTTTCCTAAACAAATTTTGCAATAATTCACAAAAGCATGGGAATAGTCTCAGAAATTAGAACAAGGACTGAACCTCACATGCATAATCTTCACAAATTAGGCATTTAGACTTGTCCTAAATCATGCAAACATGGTTTAACAAGATTAAAACTCATCACACATGTATCTTCGTGAAATAATTAAGTCCTATCATTCGTGATAATCCACCACACACCACATCCTCACATCAACAATATACATAGCATATAAATGATTTACAGTATATCCTCATCGTGAAACATATCGAAAATAGTCGTATAGAAGGGCAGAACTGCTTGCTGTTCTGCTCAGATGAACTTGGCGGCAAGCTATGGCCGGTAATTTCATGTTAGCGGCATCATCGATGGACGCTAAGCATGATCTTAGCGGCAATGGGTATTGCCGTTAATGTCAGGTCTGTGCAGAACACAGACCCGAGCTCCAAAGATGGGGTGAATTTGGGGGTCTAGGACACGAGGGAAAATACATAAAATTTGTAAAACCAACCTAGACACATACAGGGACGTTATGAGTAGGGTACTTTCCTTTAGAAAAATACACCAATGGATCTAGGGCTCAGTGAAGCTCTCCTTGGGCTGTCCCAAGAAGCTCTTAGAAACGCTTTACTCCAGGTTCCTGAGCAGTCTCCACAGCAAGTCGAGGTCGGGGAAGCCTTCCTCGATGATCCAGCAAGCTCCTTGTTGCAGCAGAACCCCGGAACAAGCTTTAGATCTTTAGTTTTAGGTTTGCAAAGGTGGGGGTTTTCCTCAGTCAGAAAGTAGGGTTTCTTCTCCTCTCTTCTTCCCCCTTGCAAAAGGGTAAAGAGGGCCCTAGGGTTGCGAAATGAGGCTCTTTTGAATAGGAGAGGCCCCTCTCCCACGCATGGGGTGACAAATGGCTCTCAGACCGTTGGAGACAGCTCCCCAATGGGTGAGTTGCCTTGCCTCCGAAATTTCTGGCTCTGCAACGCATGCAGGTCAGAGAAGTTGGCGTCCATGGAGTTCGCTGACACCACATCAACGTCTATGGGATTGACGCCAATCTGGCCTTTGGCCAGAAGTCTAAACCATGTAGAAACCCATGCCCATCATGTATATTTACATGTAATATCTATATAGTTTGTGCACACACTACCATCAAGCAATACATACATTATTTATACCTAAGCTATACACATACCACATAAGTATACTACTAATACATACGTAGATACATACATACATACATATACGACACGAATTATTTACATGCAATACATAGTGCGACCATTTCGAGGGCCTTACAAACAATATAACATAAATAACAAATACAGTAAGTTTGAGTGATCAAGTTTACCCAAAACCAGCATGGCTGGCCTCCAGGTAGCTGAGGACCCTCCTCATCCGCCGCTGGATGATGGCTCTCTACCTCTGTTGAAACAATTAAGTATACTATTATTAAAAAAAATTGGAAGACAAGAAATGTACTAAAATGGAAACATACATGTACCTGTTGGTGATTGGGATGGGAAAGGTGACGCTACAATGCAAGAGGCAGACCCTGCAAAATTGTATGCATATTAGAAAATATGAATTTAATATGAACAATAATATATAGAGTTTTGTGTTCCTTACATATACCTATCGCCGGGATGACCGGCGGGAGGGGAGGCAGACCCTGCAAAATTATATGCATGTTAGAAAATATGAATTTAATAAGAACAATATATATAGAGTTTTGTGTTTACATATACATATACCTGTCACCCGATGACCGGCGTGGATGGGGAGGCGGACCCTGCAAATTTATGCACGTAGAAAATATAAAGTTAATATGAACAGTAATATATAGAGTTTTGTGTTTGGGTACATATACATATACCTGTCGATAGGACGACCGGCGTAGACGGGGAGGCAGACCCTACAAAATTATATGCATGTTAGAAAATATAAAGTTAATATGAACAGTAATATATAGAGTTTTGTGTTTGGGTACATATACATATACCTGTCGTCGGGATGACCGGCGTGGACGGGGAGGCGGACCCTGCAAAATTATATGCACGTTAGAAAATAGCAAGTTCATTATACACAGTATAATAAAATAATTGAGTTGAGTACATATATACCTATCCGCATAGACACTCGGCCTACGGAGGTGGAAACCCTCCCACTTCGTCCTTCACGTACCATATCTCTATTGAGAAAAATAAAGATATACATGTCATCAGCACTCAAATTTGAAGTAGCTATTTTATAACATATAATTAGCAACAACACTCAGTTCTTACAAAATTTTATAATATTATCTATTTCATCATCAGATGCTGAAGATATGTCTAATTCAGCGTCATCCTCGTCATCCTCTTCGAATTCATCCTCATCATCAGGGGACTCTTCCTCTTCATCAGACTCCACCTCCCGCTCAAGGGCATTTTGGTCAACTTCTTCTTGTTCGTTATCCTTATGTAAGTAAATTGGTTCATTTATATCATCAACACTGAACTGCGTAGAAGGAGCCAACTCTTGTGCATCACTCCGTCTGATTGGAATAATTGTCATTAACCCTTCGAGCTCTATATCAGCCGGGAAAAGCTCATACTCATGGAATAGCCTTGTTTTCACACTACAAGTAGCCCACCAATCTCTCAATTTGAGGGATGAATCATTTGAATAATAAACTTGTTGGGCTTGTGCCATCAGAATGAATGGCTCATACGTCCTTGCTCCCCTTGCATAGGAGCATCAATCAATACAAAATCTTCAATGTGGCCAGATGCCACAAACTGATCAACCAAACTCCCACCAGTGTTTTGAACCACTGGGGAGGAGTGAATGGAGTTTAATACTTGACGGAGTACAGAAGCCAGAGAGGAGGTGGGAAGAGGATCCTCTGAACTTTTGACAGAATCTGCTACTGCTACATTTTCTTCAGCAACCGGAGTCTCCATTGCAACTTCTATGTTGGCAGCCACTTCCAGTGAAGCACTAGGCGCTGCGCCCTCTCTTGCTGCTGGTTCTGCAACTGCTGATGGACCCTCTGATTCTGCTGACTACTGCTTCGAGTTGGACTTCTTGGGCTTCCCCTAGGATGGCTTCACCCTCAGCTACTGATGTCTTGGTCCAAACTCCGTTGACCACTGAAAAACCGCTTTTCCTTAGATTTCTGGACCTAATTGCTTGGCCCTTTTCTCTACAACGGCTCCAGAAACATCTACTCCAAAGTGCTGAAAGACTTTGGTGAGCAAGTGAGCATAGGGCAGGGATATATTCAACTTACTCTTGGTATCCCATATTTGATCACGGGCAAACTTCATCCTTTCCATCATTACTTCGGCCATGTTGATTTCTTGGTTCTGAATGGCCCAAAACATCATATCCGAGTCTGCCTTGGTGCAAGTTGAGAAAGTTGCACTTAGGAACCAAATCTGACAAACTATGAAATGAAGGAGGCGATTGAGAGCACTCAACTGATTAATATCTAACTTCCATCTCTCAGTCTGAACCTGGTCCTACAATACCAAGTCCTTTAGCTTGGGCGTCCACGGTGTGACCCCACTGTGCCCAAAAGTCTTTACTTCAAACAACAAATGCAACAGCTCATGATCTATTTTTATTTGGGTTCCCTTGACTGATGAAACCAGGGACCCGTCTGCCTCTGTTCTCAAGCACACATAAAAAGCCTTCACGAGGTCTGGATAGCTTACCTCAGAGAAGGTGGTGATTCCCATCCACTGCATCCTGCTCATTGCGGCCACTACACAGTGCATGCCGTTCTTCTCAAGATCAGCTACATCCACTGCCTTATTTCCACAAACCTTGGTCTTCACGAAAGTAAACCTTTCCTGCTTTCTGTCTATAGAAACTCAGCGCTGTAGCCACCCAAACTGTCGGAGATAATGGACGATGCCATGGACTTTGGGTGAGGAGGATTTTTTGGAAGGTTGAGATGAAAGAGGAGAGAAAAGTCCTCAAGAATTCTTCGCGGGAAGAAGAGAGGAACTTCAAATGAGCAGAGAGGCGATGTCGGAGTCGTTAGGGCATCGGCTTCAGGCAACCAGACGAAAGAGGGAAAAAGGTGAAAAGGGGGGAGATGAATCGTTTTCACATCGATTTTGGGGTTAAATAAAAGTTTTCTAAAAAGCGAAGCCCAAGAGGTGGCAGAAAACGACAAATAAGTTTGACCATCCTTAGCAGACATTATTAAAGAGCGACCAGTAGGGACAATTTAAATTTCTTTTTCTTAAAGCCATGGAGAGAAAATTTACTTAACTCTGAACATTTATGTCCCAGTTTTAAACAGAAGTCTTTTCACAAATTACACATGCCCAATCCCTTCTAAGAGATGTGAATCTCTCTTCGAGTAAGGCTTTTGTGAAAATATCTGCTAACTGACCATTTGTGTCAATAAGGATATTTCTATGTTACCATTTGCTACATGATCACGAATAAATGATATCTAACCTCAATATGCTTGGTCCTTGAATGCTGGACTGGATTTTTGGTGAGATTGATAGCACTGGTGTTGTCACATAGTAGTGGAATTGATTTGATATTTAGTCCGAAATCCTCAAGTTGTTGCTTTATCCATAGGAGTTGTGTACAACAACTTCCAGCAGCCACGTACTCAGCTTCAGCTGTAGACAGTGCCACTGAATTTTGTTTCTTTGAGGACCAGGATATTAAACACCCTGCAAGAAATTGACAACAACCACTGGTGCTTTTTCTATCTACTTTGCATCCAGCATAGTCAGCATCAGAATATCCTACTAGATTAATTTCACAAGATTTTGGATACCACAAACCTAAATCATGAGTTCTAGCTAAGTATCTAAATATTCTTTTTACGGAGATCAAATGAGATTCTCTAGGATCTGCTTGATATCTTGCACACATGCATACACTGAATAGAATATCGGGTCTACTGGCCGTTAGTAAAGCAATGAACAATCATACCTCTGTAGATCTTTTGATCTACTTTCTTACCATTCTTGTCACTATCCATCCTTGTAGATGTACTCATGGGTGTTGAGAGTGGCTTTGTGTTCTCAAAACCAAATTTCTTCAAAAGCTCTTTGGTGTATTTTGCTTGACAGATGTGGGTGCCATCTTTTCCTTACTTGATTTGTAGTCCAGGAAATAATTTAGCTCCCCCATCATGCTCATCTCAAATTCTCCCTGCATCAACTTTTCAAAGTACTTGCAAAGGAGTTCATCAGTAGATCCAAAGATAATGTCATCTACATAAATCTGTACAAGTAATATGCTTTTAACTTTTGTTTTTACAAATAGAGTACTATCTACCTGTCCTCTAGTGAAACCATGGTTTAATAAAAATGAGCTAAGCCTTTCATACCAGGCTCTTGGTGCTTGCTTTAAACCATATAATGCCTTATGAAGTTTAAAAACATGATTTGGAAATTCTGTATCATCAAAACTGGAGGCTGTTCAACATACACTTCTTCCTTAATTAAACCATTTAAAAATGCAGATTTAACATCCATTTGAAATAATTTTAAATCCAAGCAGATGCATATGCTAATAAAATTCTGATAGCCTAAGTCTAGCTACAGGTGCATAAGTTTCATCGAAATCTATGCCTTCCTCTTGGAAGTAGCCTTGAGCCACCAATCTGGCCTTGTTTCTTAATTTACACCAGTCTCATCCATTTGTTTCTAACCACCCATTTGGTGCCAATAACTGGATGGTCTGATGGTCTAGGAACAAGTGACCATACTTGGTTTCTCTTGAACTGATTTAGTTCATCTTGCATGGCTATATCCAAGATTCATCAGTAGAGCTTCATTGACTGTCTTAGGCTACTTGAGAGACAAACGCTAGATAGTCACAAGGTTACATTACCTCTTGTTCTTACCCCTACAGATGGATCACCAATAATGTCTCAGGTGGGTGATCTTTCTTGTATCTCCACTCCTTTGGAAGATTTTCATGTGTAATATCTTGTTGTTGTAAGTCTTCCAGAGGTGGATCATCCTTGTCTTCGAGGTATCCCTTAGTTTCTTGGATATTCATCTGCATCATCATTGTCACTATCTTCTTCCTTTCTCAAGGAAGGGTTAGTCTCATCAAAATATATGCACAGACTGTTCAATCAATAAGGTACTTTTTAAATATTCTATAACCTTTGGGTTTAGAAGCATACCCCATAAGATGTCTTCATCTGATTGGGCATCCAACTTACCAATGTCTCGCTTGCCATGTTGTGTACAAAACATGGGCATCCAAATGTTCTGAAGTGACTGATCTCGGTTTCTTCCCTTGAACAGCTCATAAGCTGTCTTCTTCAAAATTGGCCTGATCATTACTCTATTTATGATGTAGCTAGCTGTGTTTACAGCTTCAGCCCAGAAGTACCTTGGCAAGTCATATTCTGACAGCATTGTTCTTGCCATATCCAATAAAGTTCTGTTCTTCCTTTCAGCAACTCCATTCTGCTGTGGTGTCCTTGGTGCTGAGAAGTTGTGCTCGATCCCTTGGTCATCACAGAATTTAGAAAATCTTTCATTTTGAAATTCTCCTCCATGATCTGACCGGATTCCAACAATGCAAAACTTCTTGTCTTTCTTAACTTTCCTGTTGAAGCTTACAAAGCTTTCAAATGTATCATCTTTATGCTCCAAGAAGGAAACCCAAGTGAATCTGGAATAATCACAACACATAACAAATATGAAATTCTTTTCCCCAGACTGGTGGTTCTCATTGGCCCAAATAATCCATATGAAGGAGTTCTAAGGGTTTTGAGGTTGTCACCACAGTCTTTGACTTGAAGGAACTCTTAACATGCTTTCCTTTGGCACAAGGTCTGCAGATGCCATCCAATTTTGTGCTGACCTTTGGCAGACCTTTCACAAGATTCTTCTTTAACAATTTTCTCATACTGTCTATGCTACAATGTCCTAGTCTTCTGTGCCACAGTTCAGTTGATTGATCCTTGTTTGCTTTCAATAGACGTCCTGATCCTTGAGTTCTTCAAGATGGAGTGCATACAGGTTCTTTTCTCTATTGGCTTCGAAAATTACTGCTCTTCCTTCAATATGCTGCATTTTGACTCTTGAAATTGAATCTGATGACCTCTGTCACAAAGCTGGCTGATGCTGATGAGATTGTGCTTCAGCCTTTGACAAGCAATACATCTTCAATGACTATTTTTCCTTTGTTGCTCACAGAGCCACTGCCAATTACTGTGCCTTTCCCATTGTCTCCATAGGTAACTATTCATTCTTCAGCTTGGAGATGGGTGAATAGCTTCCGATTCCCTGACATGTGCCTTGAGCACCCACTGTCCAAATACCATTTGGATGCTCGAGTGTTACCCTGAAATAAAATCATCAAGTTTTAGGTACCCAAATTCTTTTGGGTCCTGAGGGGTTAGTATCAAACTTTTCTTTTTATTATCCATTTCTTATGTCTTGTTGGACATGTTGCTTTTATGTGACCTAACTTATTGCAATGAGTGCAACAAGATGTTTTTGTTACTTTTCAATATATTTGAAATTGGCTTTATATGATATGTCTCGTTCTGATACAATTTTGGAGTCGGTATATTTTAGGATAGACTATAGTTTCTTCATTATCTGGAGGAGTATATCCTAATCCATTTTTTTTCTTTCCTGATCTTCTAGCACCTTTTAATATTAAGGGATTTTACCATTTGTAAATTTTTCCAATGTGCTAGATAACTTAATATTTTCTTCTATTAGTGTCTTAATTTCAATTTTCAGTTCATCTGAGCTTGCTTGTTTTTCTCTAGTATCATTATTTGTTCATTCTTAGCTTTTAGATCCTCACATAACAGTTCATTTCTTCTTTTAAGTTCAGTTATTTGGCTTTCTAATTGATCATTTTCTGATTTTAGATCTGAGTTTGTATTTTCTAGACAAACATTATTTTTCTTGCTTATTTTTAATAGTTTGGTTGCTTCTCTACATTTACTGTATAGTTCGTTGAAGGCTTCTTCTAGACTATCGGAATCTGAACCATTACAAGAATCAAAGGATGAGTTAGAGGTTACCTTTTCCTCGGTATTTGCTATGAAGGTCAAGTTGGCTTCTTCCTCATCACTGGTTGAGCTTGACTCACTGTCTGAGTCGCTGCTGTTGCTCCATGTAGCTGCCATAGTCTTCTTCTTATATTTCCTGAATTTCTTGGAGCTTCTCTCTTCCTGAATTTAGGCTTCTTGAGCTTGGACATTCAGCTTTGATATCTCCTGGCTTTTTGCCTCGTAGCATATGGGTTCACTCTTCTTTTGATCCTTTCCACTGGTTTCTTGAAGCCTTTATTTCTCTTGAAGTGTCTTCTACCATATTGGAACTCTTCTCTTTGCTAGAATGCGTTGCAATCTTTTGACAGCATAGCTTCTTCATCTTCACAGCCACTTGAGTTCTCATCTTTAGCTGATGACTCATCTGACTTGTCTTCTTCTTCTTTAAGAGCATTTGAATGCTTCTTTTGCTAACGACTGTAACGCGCGTGCTTTTCGGATCCATGCAGATCATGTGTGTGTTGGTTGTGTAGGCCGTTGTGAGGCCAATGTGAGTTGGTTGTGTGGAATGTGTGGTGTAGATGTGTGGTTGAGCAGGTGAGGTGCAGGTTTGGTCTGAAATGAAATAGGACCTGCTGCAGTTCAGTTGGAGTTGGCGGCCAGGGATGGCCGTTGACTTGTTGGCGTCCAGATAGCTTGTCGTCGACTGCATGAACTTAACAACATTAGATGTGGACGTTTAGGGTGGCGGTTGTTCTTGGCGGCAAAGGGTTGACGCCAACCTGAGAATTCTGCAGGTTATAGGGTCACCCGAGGGCAGGTTTTCCTACCTGGTTCTCATTCCCCTTGCCCCAGCTTGTTGCCCCCGTGTCCTAAAGCTTCCAACAGGTACCGAAGGGTGGTTGGACAATCGTAGAACGCGTGGCGTTGCTGAATTGCACGAGGAAACGCCGTGGTGTGGTGTAATTCCCGTGGGAGCTCGCGGAGGGTTCGGCGCGAACCGGGAGATTGTGGGAGGTTCTAGTGTGTTCTGAGGTAGGGGACGACCCCGGTTAACTCCGTAGAAACATTAAAACACGACTTAACCACCTGAATCAGCATGATAATGCATTTTCGGATTAAGTTGCACCATGAGGGGTTAATGGGTGGTTTGAGTAATTTAGCGAACAAAGCATGCTGTAATGGGTTGTTTGGATTCATGCATGTTAAAAGAACTATTTTTGTATGTTTTTCTGTAGTTTTAATAGTTGGGAAACCTTAGAATCAGATTAGGGTTTCTGCAGGGTTATAGGCCGAAGAACTTGGCGTCAACATCATTTGTCGCCAAGCTCATCAGCCAGGATGTAGACGGCCAGATCCCTTGCCGTCGACTTCCTGTAAGCGGCAGTCGATGTTGCCGCCTACTGGTTATAAACAGGAATGACTAATTATGGTATTTATCGATAATGCATGTGCGTTGGCACCTGAGGTGCACTGAGTGCACAGAGTTCTCGTGTGTTAGCATACAAAGTATGCAGTTAGTTACTTACTTTCGTGGCTGCGCGTTATTTACGTGAGTCCAGTTGGTTCACGTGTAGTGGACCGTTGTTACTTGTGGTTTACGTGAGGTTTCACGTGGTTTGTGTGTGACGTGCACGTGGTTCTATGTACGTGGCGAGTAGTACGACCCTACCGTGGTTACCTCTCCAGTTGGGTGCCCCAGGTTCTTTGTGAGCCAGGCTGTTAGCTCGGGGCTTTGTCCCGGTACTTGTGTTGTACCGTCGAGGTCTGTGTCGTCTGACCTGGACACCCTCACTCTTGTGTTGAGTTGTACGTCCGGCTGAGGGAAAGACGACAGTGGGACAGTGACACTTGTGTTTGTCTTTAGTCACTTGTAGCGCACTCGTAGTGGGGGTACGGACACCAGTAGACGTACTGGACCCCAGCTAGTCCTTTTCCAGTGCCTCACTCCGAGAGTTCCGGGCTAGGATCTCTAGAGGTGCCAGGCATGGGCCTATGACCGTGTGGTCCGCAGGTGGTGGTGTTTAGTTGGTCTCCACAGTTGCTTGACCTTTTCACGTGGAGCGGCAGCTGGACCTTTCGTCTGTGGCTGCGAGATTGAGAGGTAGACCTGTGTTAGCTTATCCGAGTCAGTTACTGGTGTCGCGAACCAGTTTACGTGGCCGTGTTTGGCAGTCTCTACTTTAGCTTGTACACTGTACTAGTTTGCCGTTTAATTATTACAGTTGTTTCTCGTAGTCGGCAGATGGTGAGTACTTTTACAGCTTTAATGACCTGTTTAGCTGTTCTATAATTGTTGGTATGTTTATTGCTTTTGTACCTGTGGCTTTTGATTTGCTCAATTTTGGGGGAGTTCCCTACTGAGCCAGTGACTAGAGAGGCTCACCCCTACCCCCACAGGTGAGAGCGAGGAGGACGTTTCACGACCGTCATCAGTTCAAAGCCGCGCCGTAGCGGTAAGGTCGGTACCGGTCCAGCTATATAGTGGCAGCTCCAGCAGTGTGGCTTAGTTAGTTGTTTACTTTCTTCAGTTGTACCTGGGGTATGCCCCAGGCTCTTGTACTCTTTTCAGTTATGTGGAAATTTGGCTATGTAAACTTGTGAAATATATGTAAATGGGATGTATTCCTTTGTGTTTACACGGACTGGTTTGGTATCCCTTGCGAGGCTTCGGCCGTTCGCGGGAGGCGGACTTGGATCATGTACATTATTGGTTTAACGGGCTTGGTCGAGATGTTCCGTCACAGTTGGTATCAGAGCAAGGTCCGTGAATATAAGGGAATTAGAAGGATACATAGCATATTTCGGTCTTTGAACACTGCTGGTAGGGACCCTGGTTTTTGATATTTGTTTTGATTTTTGTTTGGTGTTTTGTTTATGTAGAAATCTCTGAAATGGCTGATAGAAGAGATTGGGGTGGTGGAGGAGATGATCCGGAGAAAGCACCCAGCGTATGATTGAAAGAATTTGGGAAAGCCTCACGGATATTCAGGCAAGAATGGATCAGCAGGCGCCAGTACCACCGGTAGCAGTGCTACCTGGGGATGGAGAGGCTGTACCTGTTGCTCCAGTTCCGCCAAGAGTAAGATGCCTTTTGCAGCACCTGTGCCACCACCACCAGTGCTGATAGCAGAAGAACCAGTGATACAGGTGGAGAAGTTTATGAGATTGCAGCCGCCTACTATTCAGGAGGGCCGAATCCAGATACAGCAGAGCACTGGGTTCATGAAATTGAAAGAGTTTTTGCAACTATGAGGTGTCTGGTAGCAGATAGAGTTGTGTTAGCTGCTTATCGTTGAGGGGCTTGCATTGGAATGGTGGCGACTGAAGATGCAGACCACCTTTTACGCAGGACAGAGAAGGCTATTACTTGGTCAGAATTTCTCGATGTATTTAACGATACATTCTTTCCGATTCAAGTGGAGCAAGTAAAAAGAGAGCAGTTTCGGACTCTCTAGCAAGGTAACTCTTCAGTTTTAGAGTACCAGATGAGATTTATGGCACTTAGCCGTTATGCTCCATATGTGGTTTTAGATAATAATATGATGGTTGAGTTTTCATCAGAGGCTTGAGAGTGGAATTGCAGGATATGCATTACCTCTATGTGCAAGACAGTGGAAGAGGCAGCTCAGAGAGCAGCTACACTGGAGAGGTCTATTCGGACTCGTCAGGTGGGCGAGTCAGGTTCAGGTAGTTTCCGGCTACTGCAGCAGTCAGTGGGTGCAAGTAAAGGTAAAGCACCAGCAGGACCTCTTCATCAGGCTTTGGAAATGGGGCCAGAAATTGAAGCAAGCATTTAAAGGCAAAGGAAGAGGATGGGGAGGTCGTCCGCAGTTTCAGCATGGCCGAGGTAGGCCTGAGGTGGAGGAGTCGCAGCAGAGTACTCCAGGCAGCTATTACTCCACCAGGGTATCGATGTTATAATTGTAATCAGCCGGGAATTTGATCTGCAATTGTCCCTATCGAGAGAAGTATGGTATGGAAGAGGTGTGCAGCAGCAGCAGTAGCCTTAGCAGTTTCACAGCCACAGGCAGGTCGTGGCAGAGGAGACCGCAGCAGCGGGGAACAGGCTAGGTTATGGCTATCACCCGAGCCCAAGCGGAGGCATCGAATGTGATAGAAGTACTTACCTCTTTATGAATATTCAGCAAGAGTTTTATTTGATTCGAGTGCCTCTCATTCTTTATTTCCGAAGAATTTCTGGATTGTATAGCTCATCCTTTAGAAGAGAAGTCCTGTGAGTTAGTAGTGAGGTTCCTTCAGGTGAGTTTTTACTCACTTCAAGCTATATAGATGAAGCTCCTGTTATGATTGAAGGGAACCAGATGCGGGTCGGTTATATGCCCTGCGGTTGTCAGATTATGATATATTTTGGGTATGGATTGGCTTGAGATGTATGGAGCAATGTTAGATTGCAAAAAGAAAATGATCAGATTTTGTCATCCTAATGGTGCAGTATTTGAATATCAAGGTATGCCTTTTTATTCCTCCAAGTTTTAATTTTTGCAATTAAAGCTAGAAAGTTGATAAATGATGGGTGTGTGGCTTATTTAGCCTCGGTAAGTCTGGTAGAAGCTAGTCAGCCAATGGAAACAGTTCCCATGGTTAGAGAAATTTGCTGATGTTTTTCGGAGGATTTGCCTGGTTTAGCTCCACATAGAGAGTTGGAATTTACTATTGAGCTGCTGCCAGGTACCATGCCGATTTCTAAAGCTCCATATCGGATGGCACCAGCAGAACTTAAAGAATTGAAAAAGCAGTTAGAAGAATTGTTGCAAAAAGGTTTTATTAGACCGAGTCATCCCCGTGGGGAGCGCCGGTTTTATTGTGAAAAAGAAAGATGGAAGTTTTCGGATGTGTATTGATTATGGAAAATGAATGATGTGACCATTAAGAATAAGTACCCGTTGCCGAGGATAGATGATCTGTTGATCAGTTGCAATCAGCAAAAGTATTTTCTAAAATTGATTTGAGGTCTGGGTACCATCAGTTGAGAATTAAAGAGGAAGATATAGATAAGACAGCCTTTAGAACCAGATATGGTCACTATGAGTTTGTGGTTATGCCATTTGGGTTGACTAATGCTCCTGCAGGTTTTATGGATCTGATGAATAGAATTTTTCATCCATATTTAGATCAATTCATTATGGTCTTTATTGATGATATTCTAATTTATTCAGCATCTGAAGAGGAGCTTGCAGCTCATTTGAGGTTTACCTGCAATTGCTAAGAGATAACCAGTTGTTTGCTAAATTCAGTAAGTGTGAATTTTGGTTGAAGGAAATTCAGTTTTTTGGTCATGTTATCTCAGCTAAAGGAGTAGCAGTGGACCAAGTAAAGTGGAAGCAGTGATGAGATGGGGAGTGCCTATGACGATAACCGAGATTAGAAGTTTTCTGGGATTAGCAGGTTATTATAGGTGCTTCATTCAAGATTTTTCTATGATTGCGACACCTATGACAAGATTGACCAGGAAAGGGGTGCCTTTTGTGTGGTCCGGTGAATGTCAGCAAAGTTTTATGGAATTGAAGAAAAGACTCACATCAGCACCTATATTGACATTACCGACAGGGAGTGGTAGTTTTGTGTTGTATACTGATGCTTCAAGGAGAGGACTTGGCGCAGTGCTTATGCAACATGGCAAAGTGATAGCTTATGCATCCAGGCAATTGAAGCCAGCAGAGGAGAATTACCCTACTCATGATTTGGAATTGGCAGCAGTTGTGTTTGCTTTGAAAATGTGGAGGCATTATTTGTATGGCAGAGATTTGAGATCTTTACTGATCATAAAAGTTTCAAGTATATCTTCTCGCAGAAAGATTTGAACCTTCGCCAGCGCAGATGGATTGAGTATTTGAAGGATTATGATTTCAGTTTGGCTTACCATCCAGGTAAGGCCAATGTTGTAGCTAATGCCTTGAGCAAAAAGGCATATGTAAGTTGATGATGATTAAAGAGTGGAATTGTATGAAGAAGTAGCGGAGAACTCCTTGTATGTGCCCAGTAGTCAGCGGCGAGCAATTCTAGCTGCTAGCGCTGTAGAGCCGTCTTGTATTGGCAGATTGTTGAGGCTCAAAGAGCAGATGCAAGTTTAGCTGAAATTGTGAAAATGGAAGGAGTTATTATGATGATAATTGTGTGGTCAAGCCTCGAGGCAGGTTGTTTGTTCCAGCTGAAAGAGAGGTGAAGCAGCGAGTATTGGAAGAGGCTCATAAATCTAAGTACACTATCCATCTGGGTAGTACTAAAATGTACCATGATTTGAGAAAGCATTTTTGGTGGCCTCATATGAAGAAAGAAATAGCAGAATTTGGTGCAAGGTGTGATGTCTGTCAACAGATTAAAGCAGAACATCAGAAGCCTGGAGGTCTATTGCAACCGTTACCCATTCCACAGTGGAAATGGGATGATATTGCTATGGACTTTGTGGCAGGTTTACCAAGGTCGAATTCAGGGCATAATGGGATATGGGTGTTTGTTGATAGATTAACCAAAGTGTGCAGATTAGTGGCAGTAAGTATGTCTTGGACAGTGGACAGATTGGCAAATATTTATGTTGAAAGAATTGTTCCATTGCATGGTATTTCGAAGACAATTGTGTCTGATAGAGATCCAAGATTTACTTCTGGTTTTTGGAGAAGTCTGCAAAGAGTAATTGGTACTGAGCTGAGGTATAGCTCCGCTTATCATCCCCAAACAGATGGTCAGACAGAGAGGACTATTCAGACGATTGAAGATATGTTGCGAGCTTGTTGTTTAGTTTGGGGAGGTAGTTGGGAGCATCATTTGGGAATGGTTGAGTTTGCCTACAATAATAGCTATCATACCAGTCTTGGATGGCACCGTATGAAGCTTTATATGGAAGGCCATGTAGAACCCCATTGAACTGGCATGAGGTGGGAGAAAGGCAGTTAGTAGGTCCTGAATTGATCCAGCAAACCACAGAGGTGGTGAAGCTTATTAAAGAAAAATTACAAGCAGCTCAAAGCAGGCAGAAAAGTTATGCAGATGTTCGGAGGAGACCACTTCAGTTTGAGGTGGGAGATCTTGTTTCCTGAGAGTTTCTCCAAGTAAGGGATCATGAGGTTTGGAAAGTCTGGAAAGTTGAGTCCAAGGTATGTGGGACCCTTTCAGGTGTTAGAAAGGATTGGGGAAACAGCTTATAGGCTATATTTGCCAGTTGATTTTGCAGATGTGCATGATATTTTCCATATTTCTATGTTGAGAAAGTGCATTGAAGATACAGCTCAAATAATCAGATATCAAGGTGGTGACCTGAGGCCGGATATGACTATGCCTGAATACCCGGTTCAGATCACGGATCGAAAAATAAAGAAGCTGAGAAATAAAGAAATTGAGCTAGTTAAAGTGAGATGGGAGAACAAGTTGGGTGGTGAGGATACCTGGGAGTTAGCTGAGGAAATGGCTAAAGGGTATCCCTATCTGTTTGCATAAGCTTTTGTATTTTCTTTTTAGATGATAGTGCTTGTAAAGGTATGTATGTATAAGTTGTTTAACTTTGAGTTGTGTTATGAATTTCGAGGTCGAAATTTCTTTTTAGATGATAGTAATGTAACGTCGCGTGCTTTTCGGATCCATGCGGATCATGTGTGTGTTGGTTGTGTAGGCCGTTGTGAGGCCAATGTGAGTTGGTTGTGTGGAATGTGTAGTGTGGATGTGTGGTTTGAGTAGGTGAGGTGCAGGTTTGGATCTGAAATGAAATAGGACCTGCTGCAGTTCAGTTGGAGTTGGCGGCCAGGGATGGCCGTGACTTGTTGGCGTCCAGATAGCTTTCCGTCGACTGCATGAACTTAACGGCATTAGATATGGACGTTTAGGGTGGCGGTTGTTCTTGGCGACAAAAGGGTTGACGCCAACCTGAGAATTCTGCAGGTTATAGGGTCACCCGAGGGCAGGTTTTCTACCTGGTTCTCATTCTCCCTTGCCCAATTTGTTGCCCCCGTGTTCCTAAAGCTTCCAACAGGTACCGAAGGGTGGTTGGACAATCGTAGAATGCATGACGTTGCTGAATTGCGTGAGGAAACGCCGTGGTGTGGTGCAATTCCCGTGGGAGCTCGCGGAGGGTTCGGCGCGAACCGGGAGATTGTGGGAGGTTCTAGCGTGTTCTGAGGTAGGGGATGACCCCGGTTAACTCTGTAGAAACATTAAAACACGACTTAACCACCTGAATCAGCATGATAATGCATTTTCGGATTACGTTGCACCATGCAGGGTTAATGGGTGGTTTGAGTAATTTAGCGAACGAAGCATGCTGTAATGGGTTGTTTTGGATTCATGCATGTTAAAAGAACTATTTTTGTATGTTTTTTTGTAGTTTTAATGGTTGGGAAACCTGTAGAATAAGATTAGGGTTTCTGCAGGGTTAGAGGCCGAAGAACTTGGCGTCAACATCGTTTGTCGCCAAGCTCATCAGCCAGGATGTAGATATCCAGATCCCTTGCTGTCGACTTCCTGTAAGCGCAGTCAATGTTGCCGCCTACTGGTTATAAACAGGAATGACTAATTATGGTATTTATCGATAATGCATGTGCGTTGGCACCTGAGGTGCACTGAGTGCATAGAGTTCTCGTGTTTAGCATACAAAGTATGCTGTTAGTTACTTACTTTCATGGCTGCGCGTTAATTTACGCGAGTCCAGTTGGGTTCACGTGTAGTGGACCGTTGTTACTTCTGGTTTACATGAGGTTTCACGTGGTTTGTGTGTGACGTGCACGTGGTTCTGTGTACGTGGCGAGTAGTACGACGCCTACTGTGGTTACCTCTCCAGTTGGGTGCCCCAGGTTCTTTGTGAGCCAGGCTGTTAGCTCGGGGCTTTGTCCCGGTACTTGTGTTGTACCGTCGAGGTCTGTGTCGTCTGACCTGGAAACCCTCACTCTTGTGTTGAGTTGTACGCCCGGCTGAGAGAAGGACGACAGTGGGACAGTGACACTTGTGTTTGTCTTTAGTCACTTGTAGCGCGCTCGTAGTTGGGGGTACGGACACCAGTAGACGTACTGGACCCCAACTAGTCCTTTTCCAGTGCCTCACTCCAGAGAGTTCCGGGCCAGGATCTCTAGAGGTGCCAGGCATGGGCCTGTGACCGTGTGGTCCGCAAGTGGTGGTGTTTAGTTGGTCTCCACAGTTGCTTGACCTTTTCACGTGGAGCGGCAGCTGGACCTTTCGTCTGTGGCTGCGAGACTGAGAGGTAGACCTGTGTTAGCTTGTCCGAGTCAGTTACTGGTGTCGCGAACCAGTTTACGTGGCTCGTGTTTGGCAGTCTCTACTTTAGCTTGTACACCTGTACTAGTTTGCCGTTTAATTATTACAGTTGTTTCTCGTAGTCGGCAGATGGTGAGTACTTTTACAGCTTTAATGACCTGTTTAGCTGTTCTATAAATGTTGGTACTGTTTATTGCTTTTGTACCTGTGGCTTTTGATTTGCTCGGTTTTGGGGGAGTTCCCTACTGATCCAGTGACTAGAGAGGCTCACCCCTACCCCCACAGGTGAGAGCGAGGAGGACGTTTCACGACCATCGCTGGTTCAGAGCCGCGCCGTAGCGGTACAGGGTCGGTACCTCCAGCTGTGTAGTGGCAGCTCCAGTAGTGTGGCTTAGTTAGTTGTTTACTTTCTTCAGTTGTACCTTGGGGTATGCCCCAGGCTCTTGTACTTCTTTTCAGTTATGTGGAAATTTGGCTATGTAAACTTGTGAAATATATGTAAATGTGATGTATTCCTTTGTGTTTACACGGACTGTGGTTTGGTATCCCTTGCGAGGCTTCGGCCCGTTCGTGGGAGGCGGACTCGGATCAAGTACGTTATTGGTTTAACGGGCTTGGCCGAGACGTTTCGTCACAAGGACTCTCCTAGCCTTTCCATATTGATCTCATGGGCTATAAGGGACCCAATGAGTTTTCCAAAGACATCCTTTTCAGATCATTAGCTTCTTCAATAGCTGTGACGTTTGGGGTCCATGAAGATGGTAAGGATCTAAGAATTTCCTCACCATGTCTCCAATCTCATAGGTTTTTCCAAGTCCAGCCAATCCATTTGTTATATCTGTAAATCGACTGAACATTTGAGTTATGGATTCACCTACTTGCATCTGAAACCTTTCATATTGTGTAACAAGAATATCAATTCTTGTCTCCTTCACCTTGTCTGTGCCTTCATAGGTAATTCTAAGCTTTTCCGACATCTCCATTGCAGATTTACAGGCTGAAACTCTATTGAATTCTTTTTTGCTTAGAGCACAGCACAGAACACTCTTTGCTTTACAATTCAAGGAGATCTTTTTCCTGTCGTCATCTGTCCACTAACCTTCTCATTTGTGACTAGAAGATCACCTTCTTCTACTATTGACCATATCTGATAGTCGTGACCTTGTAGAAAGTACTCCATTCTGGTCTTCCAGTAAGCATAATCTTCACCATCAAAGAGAGGGGGTCGGTTGACAGATTGACCTTCAATGTTACCTGGGCTGCCATGGATCTTTACTCTTCAGATTGTTGGATCTTACTTCTTTGTGGAAGAGACTCGCTTTGATACCACTTGTTGCCCAGTTGACAAGCCCAGAGGGGGGGTGAATGGGTCTTAAAAATATTTGATTAGTACCTGTACTTAAAACATTCACACAAAGACGTTCTTCGATGAAGGTTAGTAACAGTTAGTTCAAAGCGCAATCACACAAGAAAAACAACCACACAACACAAGAAATTATCCTGGTTCGGACCTCCTCTCCTTAGGAGTCCTGCGTCCAGTCCCTGAGCAACAACTCAGGATTCCACTAACTAGGCTACAGTCCCCCTATGGATACTACAACACCCAGCTCAGCTGGTCTTCCTTCACACGAAGGGAATTACACCACCCTAGATACCCCACTAGGTCTTCCTTCACAACAGAAGGGAACAACAACACCCTGGAAGCTCTACCAGGTCTTCCTTCAACACAGAAGAGAACAACAACAGCAAAGGTAAGCAATAAGGACAAGCCCCTAGATCAAGCTTCAACAAGCTAGGATCTGAAGCAAGCAGGACTGAGAGTAAAAGATCTAAAAACACATAAGACTCTCAGAACTACACGAGCTCTCTCAAGATTTTCACTACAGTGTGGAAAGCAAAGAGCAACACTGAAAGGAATGAGGTTCTTGGCTCTAGAATTCTATCAGAAGATTTGAATAGCTTGTGCATTCAAAAATCTCTCTGCTCTTCTGATCTTCTGTCTTGAATTTATATCCCCTTTTGAAATACGGCCATTGAAGTAACCGTTGTCTCTTGGATTGGTAGACGTTAGACTGCTTGACATTTGGAAGCTTCAACAATCTTTTATCCAGGTGAGCACGCAAAGAGATAATGTCTTCTGGCGTCTATATGGTCCAACGTTGTATGACAGAATATCTTAGGACCCTACACGTATTAAATGCTAGAACAGTAGACAGCTAGGCTGTCTCTTGTTGTCAGTAAACGTTGATGTGAGTATTCACCAAAATAGCAATGCCAAATAGCTTGTTATAAAAGATGTTGACAGAATATGCACGATAATGAAAAGATATCATCTGCATGCATGCAGAGATACATTCTATCTTCATTAAATGCACAGTAGTCAGATAGAGAGAGGAAGACTTTGACTATTAACGCCTTAAGAGATAAGATGAACATCAAGTCGATATAAACCATAAAGTCGTTATCTATATGACTTATGAAATCATTATAAATACCAACAAGTCATTATAGAGAGCAAATCATTGTATTCAATGAAGAAGTCGTTATGAATACTTAACAAATCGTTATGAACTTTAAAGAAATTATTGCGCGAAGCAAATCGTTATGAGCTCAAATGAATCATTACGCGAAGCAAATCGTTATGAGCTCTAAAGAAATCGTTGCGCGAAGCAAATTGTTATGAGCTCTAAAGAAATCGTTACGCGAAGTAAATCGTTATGAGCTCTAAAGAAATTGTTACACGAAGTAAATCGTTATGAGCTCTAATGAAATCGTTGCGCGAAGCAAATCGATATGAGCTCTAAAGAAATCATTACGCGAAGTAAATCGTTATGAGCTCTAAAGAAATTGTTGCGCGAAGCAAATTGTTACGATGGGCAAATCGTTATGATGACTTGAGAAATCGTTGCGATGAGCAAATCGTTATGATGAGCAAATTGTTATGATGACTTAAGAAATCGTTGCGATAAGCAAATTGTTACGATGGACAAATCGTTATGATGACTTAAGAAATCGTTGCGATGAGCAAATCGTTATGATGAGCAAATCGTTATGATGACTTAAGAAATCGTTGCGATGAGCAAATCGTTACGATGGGCAAATCGTTATGATGACTTAAGAAATGATGACTTAGAAATCGTTGCGATGAGCAAATCGTTACGATGGGCAAATCGTTATGATGACTTAAGAAATCATTGCGATGAGCAAATCATTATGATGACTTAAGAAATCATTGCGAAGAGCAAATCGTTATGTTGAGCAAATCGTTATGATGACTTAAGAAATCATTGCGATGAGCAAATCGTTATGTTGAGCAAATCGTTATGATGACTTAAGAAATCGTTGCGATGGGCAAATCGTTATGATGACTTAAGAAATCGTTGTGATGAGCAAATCGTTATGATGACTTAAGATGATATACATGAAGGAAATCGTTGTGACTTTCAACAGAAGTCGATGTGGACTTAATGCTTCAGAAATATAATACTTACCAATATTGGCTTGATTGACTTTGGAGTATTTCCTGTACTTAAGACTTAAAGAACTTTGATAAGGTTTTGTTAGTCACCAAAAAAATATATACTTAAAATTACATGGCGACAGACTGATCATCAGCACTTTCCCGCCAACTTCCAACATTCCGTACCACCATGTGCCCTCCCGCAATGAGGACACTCCTTCTTGCCACTGGGGGATTGCTGAGAAGATACCTGACGACTTCCCGATGCCGCGAGATGCTGCGGTGACTGATGTGCCGCCTTCTTTCTCTCCTGCCTCTGGAACAGAGCTGCTGGCCTCTTCTGCGAAGCCTTCTTCACCTCAAGATACTGCTCCATCTCTCCTTCCTACCGACAAGCCGTGCAAAGAGCCTCATCGAGGTTACGATGGTCAAATGCCCCAACCTCGTCCTCAGTGATGGCCTTAGACCCATCACGAACTTCTTCGCCTTCCTGCGCTCATCAGTCACAATATGGGGTGCATATTTGGATAGCTCAGAAAACCTGGCTTGTACTCCAGTACGGTCATGGAGCCCTAAGTCAAAGAGAGAAACTCCTGCTCCATCTTATCCTGGATGTGCTCCGGTGTGCTCCGGTGTGCTCCGGAATGAACTTGGCTCGGAAGAGCCTCATGAACTCGTCCCAACCAACCTCCACAGCACCATCCTCGAACCAAGTACGTAGCATCGAGGACCACCACACGTCGGCTCGCTCCTACCAAAACATGATAAGGAACAAACCAACAAAATCTATACTTAAAGAAATAACCACCGAATTAATTTACACATACTGTAGCATATAGGTAGCTATAGTGACTTTGTCATCCTCAGTGCACCTAATAGCCTGGAAGATCTTCTCGATCTCCCTTATCCATCTTTCAGCAAGTAACGGATCGCTCTCCCCTTAAAATAGGGTGGCGACATCCTCTTGAACCGTTCCATGACGGAGGGTCCACCATGGTCTAAGCCTGGGGAACTGGCACTTGAGCCTGCCACAGCAATCATCATAAGCAACACATATAACATAGAAACATAATAAACATATCATCAAGTAAAACAGACTACTCTACCTATCATTCAAACTAAGCCTGCTGAGCCTCCAGCTGAGGCTGGAGTGCAGCCTGGGTATGGGCCTGCGTTTGCATGGCCTACACTAAACCCTGCATGAAGACTCCATAATCTACCGGTGGCGGTGGGGGAAGTATAGGGCCCTGGGGTGCTGGGGCCTACTGCTCACCTGATCCTCATGCCGAGGCTCATCTCTCCTCTGCTCACCCTCACGAGCAGGAACACCATGCCTACCACGTGAAGCCATACCCTGAAAAATGATTCAATCACAATTTAGAACTAGACTATCTAATTTCTAACTATTTATATGTGGACAATCTACACAGACTTAGCATATAATGAAGATGATGGTACATGCATATTTATGTGCAATTTCAGCCTGTAGCTCTGATACCAATCTCTGTAACGACCCTCCTTATACCGGTACGGTTACACCAACCCACATCGGTATAATGAACGCCGCTACAGTGGGACATTTACCCAACAAAATCAATAGACTGAAATGTACACAAATATATCACATAACAGCGGAAATAAAGAGCCAAATGTAATTTCTTATTCCATCATCCACATTCTATTCACAGTCCATATAGAGGAAAAGAAAACTAAACATTTAATAGCTGAGAAATGAAAATACGTTGTCCACATTGTCCATAATTGATTTACAAAGTGTCCTTATTACATACTATGAAAAAAAAAGTACAATACTGAGACTCCACAAAGATCTCCTACTCCCGCTCCGAGTCACTCCTGACTATCTCCTTAGATGAAGTAGAAATCTCTGCACCTATATGCCGAAGCAAGAGTGAGTCCAAAGACTCAACAAGTACATCCATTCACACTAAGCATACATACATCACATGTAATTCACATTTTTCATATTATACAATTATCACATAAAGCATGAATCATATAAACTTTTAAAGGAAACCTAAACATGATTTCTACATTTTTCCAACACATGGTACTTGACTTAAGATAAATTTACAAGGATTTAAACCTATCACATGCTTCCTACATCTTCTTTACACATGATCTAAATTTACATTTTATTACATGTATGTTGTAACATAACATCGAATTAAGCATAAATTTTACACTTAAAGTAGAGAACAATCCTAGCATGAATTCTATGCACAATTTCACATTCATAATACATTTCTAACATGGTTAGCTTGCTATTTTACATGAATTTAACACTTCATAACAGAAAGTACATGCTATCATCTCATGTCTACATTTAAAGATTTCACATTTCTCATACACATAATCACTCTTATTTATGTGCCATGACACAGTCCAAACCACCTCTAGAAGGACACACACTTGTCACATCACACACATATCTATCATCTAGGCAACACAATGATAGACCTAGTTATTGCGCAGAAGCAAGAGAAGCACTCTCCACCCTAACCAGCGGTACTTGTCCACCTTCAGGATTTAATCCCAATGCCCATGGGATATCACACACTATGAACCTTCCCGTGGGGACTTTACCACAGTATGGTTCCACAACCCTCTAAGGTAGCAGTGTCACCCATTGGCATATTTACACATTTTCTCAATTTTAAACATATACTTAATGCACAGTCTAACACACTTGTTTCATATTCACACATCCACATATTGTAATATTACATGGCATGGTACTACTGTTTACAGAGTTAAACAAACATCATATGGTTTGAATCATGATGTAATTTATTGAATTTATGGTTAACTACGCTAAACATGTCTTAATTGCTCTTTTCATGGTTAAATAACGAAATCAGTATCTACTGTTATCCAATATGTATGAAAACTAACCACCTACAGGTTACAGAGCATCGTACATACCAGATTTCACGATTTTCTGAATAATGCACAATTTAAGAAAATTGAAACAGTCATATCACATAATTCGTAAATACTCTATTCTGCATGATTCACAATAGTAAACTACACTAACCGGTTTATAACATGTATTTATAGTCCTAGTTCCACATATAATTTTCTGGAAATTTCAGCTAATTTGTACAATTTATTTGAAATTTTTAAATAACAGTACATGCTCACTATATTAGATCCAGAGAAAATATAACAATTAACAAGGTCATCATAAATTCATCAATTTTTATATCATGCTCTGATATCAATGTTAACACCACAGAAAATTTCTGACATCTAGATTCCTCACAGAACCATTAAATAGTAATATTAAACATGCTTAGGACGGGTTCCAGAAATTACTAATAATTATAACAATGAACAAAATTTATCACAATCACACAGCATGTTCTACTAGACATATTTTATAACATATAATTTTTACTATATATTTTCATGCGCAAAAATCCAAAAATTAAGTCATAGGGAGCAAACAGTCCACTATTCTTGCCCGAAGAACTCAACGGCAAGGGGATGGCCGTTTACCCAATTAACGACAACATAGTGCGCCCGCCATTTAGGATCTTAACGACAAGAGATCCCGCCGTTAAGTTCCTGTCTGTGCAAAACACAAACTGAACGCAGGAAACTTGGTGAAATTGGGGTTCCAGGACTCGAATAAAAATCCATAAAATGCCTGGGACTTACTAGACACATGTATGGGTGATGTGAAAGGGGTACTTGCATTTAAGAAAATCTATGAAAGGGGATTGGGTCGATGAAGCTCTCCTTGGCTAGTGCCAAAGATCCTCCATGTGACGGCCCTCATTATACCAGTTACGGTTATACCAACCCACGTCGGTATAGCAAGAGTCCTCACAGTGGGACATTTACCCAAACGATACATACAGCTGAGATACACGCGAATATACAATAGAGTAGCGGAAGTAAAAGACAATTGTCTCCATTCATTCATCATCCACATTTAACATACATGAAGTTTGAAATTAACAATAAGGAACTAAAAGTTCACATAATTAAATTGCTGAAATGAAAATACATAATGTCCACACTTATACATCTTTTCATGATAATTCTAATACAATGTTCAAAGTACATACTATGAAATACACAAATCACAAAGAAGCTCCAAAACTAGCTAATCTCCGCGCTCGGAGTCCGTCTCCACTGTCTCCTCCAAAGGTATCACGTCACCAACTACACCTGTACGCCGAAGCAAGGAGTGAGTCCAAAGACTCAGCAAGAAACACTACTCATAATATACACGTATAAGTCATAGGGGTTTCTACATGCACATTCAACATTTACAACACATGGCATTCAATCATTTGAAGGTTTCAACCTATCATGAAAGTTTTACAAGTTTATACATGGATCATGCTTTCAGATTTCTAAGAATAAAACTTTACCTATCACATGCTCTCTATTCAATTTACTCATGAAACTTTGTCTTTAAAGAACCAGGACATATGAGGCTACCAACATGAACATTGCGCAAACATGGAAAGAAAACATGACTAGCATGGATCCTACATGTTTTTAAACACATACATAGACATTTCACATGCTTTAAGTTTCTGGTTTCACATGGTTTAATGGCTGTAAACCTACACATGAGAGCTACAATGTTGCTTAAAACAAATCATGTGAATAACCAATCATGCTATTTGCACACGTGCTCATTAATTATCCCTAACATGGATTCTAGGCATTTTTACACACATACACATGATAATAACAACATGAATTTACTGATTTCACATGGTTTCAGATTTGTCTCACATGGATTTCAACAACATATTTTCACATTTAGAATTTCACATTTTCTTACACAAGTTTTCTCTTTCACATGGTTACTCTTTGCACATTCACATTGTTCACTTACACATTTACACATGGACACATACACATTACACATTTTAGGTGCCGTGACACATAGTCCAAAACACCAAAGAAGGACATATAAACATCACATTAAACATAGACGCCATCTAGGCATTCCAATGGCGACTCTTGGACTAAGCAGACGGGAGAACAAGTCTCCACCCTAACCAGTGGTACTTGTCCACCTCCAGGATTTCCCCCTATACCCTTAGGGTCACTTACACACTGAACTTTCTCAGGGGGACTTTTCCCGATACAGTTCCACTGCCCTCTGTGGAAGCAATGTCACATTTGGCACAATTTACACATTTACACATTTTACTGATTTTTTTACACATGGTTTACACATATCACTTTTCATCTCATTCACTTTCTCACTCACATGCACATCTCTATTTTTCCTAACATGGCACTACAGATTTCAGGAGCTTAACACACAGAAATTTATCATTCAATTAGGTTTAAGCACTATCTAATCACATTACGATATCATACGTAGATTACTAAATTTCACATGGAAAATACATAACTTCTTATACTGGTCCAAAGACCTGAAATTTTAACCACATGCTGTTTTCGGGTTCTAGATCATACACCCATTTTTCAGATTTTTCGGAGCTAAATGGAATTACAGTAACTAAAACACCTATTTAGCATGCTAGTCACAACTTAAGTTAACATGGGGTTTAACATATCATGCGATTTTGCCACTTGCTGTTTTAACAGAGATTACTATCATATACATGATCTGAGAATACAGAACTATCCTAAATCATACAATCACAAATCGATCACCATAACCATTCTTGCATGCCTTTCTAGTTACCGAACCGAATTTATTTGCAACTCATGCAAGCAATGGACAAATTATTAAAATTGAGAATACATATACTGATCTAAAATCTTCATGCTTTGACAAAACTAAGGCATTCAGACTAATCCTAACCATGAAACATGGATTGGCAAGAATTTCAACATTTCATGCTTACACATTCACGGTATAAATTTCCTACATTCACCATCATGCATCACACTCATCCACACACCACAATTGACAATATACATAGTGTATAGGGTTACTATATATCCTCATCACGGAAACCATACCGAAAATAGTCGATAGGAAGGGCAGAACAGGTCACTGTTATGTCCAGAGGAACTTGGCGGCAGTCTCTGGCCGCTGACTCATGGTCAGCGGCATGGTCGATGGACGCCTAGCATGATATCGGCGTTCATTGACCTTGCCGTCAATGCAGGTCTGTGCAGAAACACAGACCGAGCTCTCAAACTTGGGTGAATGGGAGGGTCTAGGACTCGAGCAAAAATCCATAAAAATAATAGAAACGACCTAGACACATACGGGAACATCATGGATAGGTCACTTGCTTTTAAAAATTGTACCAAGGGATCTAGGGCTCGGTGAAGCTCTCCTTGGGCTGTCCCAAGAAGCCTGCAAATGAACTCTCCTCCGGGTTCTTGAGCGAGATCCACAACAAGCCGAGGTCGGGGAAGCCTTCCCGATGATCCTTCTAGCTCCAGTTGCAGTGGAACGCCGGATCAAGCTTCAGAAGTTCAGATTTTTGGGTGAAAAGGTAGGGTTTTCCTCAGTTTCTCTCTAGGGTTTTCTTTTCTCTTTTCTCCTCTTGCAAGGGTGAAGAGAGGAGTGGGAAGAGGCCATTTCGGGTTCAGACATAAGGAGAGCCTCTCTCCCACTCATAGGGTGACTTGACAGCCCTCAGAGCCGTTGGGGACAGCCCCCCAATGGCTGGCTTCTTGTTTCAGAAGTTTGCAGCTCTGCTGCGAATGCAGGCCAGAGAGATTGGCGTCCATATCGCTGGACGCACGGATTAGTGTTGGCGTCCATGTCTGGACGCTGACACCACCTCAACGGCTGGGGTTGACGCCAAGATGGCCTTCGGCCAGAGCTCTAAAATATGCAGAAAACATGCATACCATGCGTATATACATGCAATATGTATATGGTATATATCCATACTGTCACCATGCAATACATACATTATTTATATTAATATAAACACATGCACACGTACTTGTACTAATTAATATGTACGTAAATATGTACATACATACACAACCACAAATACACAAATACAATTAATGCGACGGAAATTCGAGGGCCTTACACTCCAAACTCCCCCAAATATGGTTTCTGTGTGATCTTCGAAGCACGCCGGAGTTGGGAAGATCCCTAACGATGTCCCTCCCAGTCGATGAAGAACGCCGGAAGAAGCCTCCAATCACCGGATCCACGTTTCCAAAGTTCAGGGTTTGCACAAAGAAACTAGGGTTTTCTCAAGAGAGAAAAAGAGATCCTATCTTAACGAAGAGAGGGGCTTTATAAGGTCAAGGGTTTGGGGACTTGATAAGGTAAGGGTTGTAGCCATTGGACGACGGTTTCTAAAACAGAGAGGGAAGAAATTGCGGGCATTTCTGGATCTGAAACGCAACAGATCTAGGGAAGTAGAGTCCATATCCTTGGCCGCCTGCTTGGGGTTAGCGTCCATCGATGTGGACGCTAGCCTCCCCCTAACATCAACTCATGTTGACACCAAAAGGGTTTTCAGCCAGACACAGAATTGTAGTAATTTGCTTACACTAGGTATATACATACACTGTACAATATACATAATTAGTTATTAAATAAAACATCATGTATGCAATATATATATATATACTTATATACATGTACAATTATAAATATTATACATATATACACACGTACTCAATTATATACATAAGGTATACAGACATCATATGACAAAAATCTAACCAAAATAGGTAAAAAATCGAGGGCCTTACACTTGGTCTATGGGTTAAATGTTCTGGGCATCCCTAGTTGCGTTCGCCGCCCATTTCGATAGAG
>CM024756.1:93463065-93621555 GCA_014218235.1 Colocasia esculenta | reverse complement strand
TAGCAACGTTGTAGCTTTCATGTGTAGGTTTATAGTCATTGAACCATGTGAAACCAGCAACCTAAAGTATGATAAAAAGTTATGTATGTACTTAAGAACATGGGAATCCATGCTAATTATGATTCCCCGTTCATGTATGTAAATTGTTCATGTCAATAGCTCGCACGTTTGATTAAAGTCCCATGAGTGAATTGAATAGAGACCATGTGATAGGTGAATGTTATTTTTGAAATCTGAAAGCATGCGTTATGTATAAAATTGTAGAACCTTCATGATAGGTTGAAAACTTAAATGGATTAGCATGCTATGTGTTGTAAGTGTAATGTGCTTGTAGAAACCACTAGGACTTGTACGTGTATATCATGCATAGTGTTACTTGCTGAGTCCCTGGACTCACTCCTTGCTTCGGCGTACAGGTATAGTTGGTGACACAGTACCCTCGGAGGAGGCAGCGGAGACGACTCCGAGCGTGGAGACTAGCCAGTTTTGAGATCTTGTGATGTGTACTTCTTAGTATGTACTGGACATTGTATTAGAATTATCATTTAAAAGAATGTAATATGTGGACATTTGTATTCTATTTCAGCAAATTAAATCATGTGAATTTTAGTTCCTTTTTGCAAATTGTAAACTGCATGTATGTTAATGTGGATGATGAATGAATGGAGATAGTTCTCTTTTACTTCCGCTACTCTGTTTTTATATTCGCGTGTATCTCAGCTGTTTGTATCGTTGGGTAAATGTCCCGCTGTGAGGACTCTCGCTATACCGACGTGGGTTGGTATAACCGTACCGGTGTAACGAGGGCCGTCACAACCATATATGAATGTTTATCAGAAATGGAAATGGGATGATGTACTTTTTGGTCTTTGGACTCTCATGGACTAATGCATGTGCAAAAACTAGTACAAATTATGGAATAGACGACCATTAGTTAAGAACCGTCGGCAGTTCTGCATAAAGCCAACGGTCTTAACCGTCGATTTTTTATTTGAGAATGGACGACACATTAACCGTGGTTTAATATATACGATTTATATTTTAATTTATATCTTCTATTTTAACCGTCGTTTAATAGTTATAAGCACACCTTAATTCCTTAATTCTCCAACCCCCCCGCCAAAATTGGATTTGGATCGCCCCACGTCTCTTCCCCGCCTGCTGAAGAGAAGAGAAACCGCGCTGGAACGCCCTCGCCTTGCCCCTCCCAGCATGCAGAGGCAGAGCAAGCGCCCTCTCCCTGCTGGCTACATGCCCTCTCCCCATCGCCCGGACACCTTCGCCGTTGCCTTGCCCCGCCCACTGAAGAAAAACAAACCGCGCCGGAACGCCCTCGCCCCGCCCCTCGCCCCTCCCAGTGCGCAGATGAGGTAGAGCCAACAACGTGCCCTCACCTCGCCCCTCCCAGCATGCAGAAGAGGTAAGACAGTGACACGTCCTCTCCCACTGGCCATGTGCCCTCTCCCCATCGCCCAGACGCCTCGCCATTGCCTTGCCCCACCCGCAGAAGGGGAAGAGTGGGGATTAGGTTTTTCATCGCCCTACGTCTCTCACCTCGCCTCGCCCCGCCGCTGAAGGGGACAGCAGGCAGAAGCCATCGGACGCCCTCGCCTCGCCCTGCCCTCGCCTTGCCCCGCCCAGCCCGACGTAGAGTCGACAGAAGACCGCCTGCTGCGCACCCTCTCCCCATCGCCCGGATGCCCTCGCCGTTGTCGTCGCAATTAAGCATATGGCTTTGGGGGTTGCTGGTCTGGGTTGTGAAGATCCATTGTCCTTTATTAACTTTGTGAACACTTACTACCACTGTTCTTTCTGCACCCCCCCCCCCCCCCCCAACAACCACAACTAATGAACAATACTACCCTCTATGTAAACAATGTGTTATAGACTGACTAAATGAAATGACATTGACTAGCTTGCCAGTTTGTGTTGTTTACAATTCATTGCCAATTTTATAATTAAGTCACTAAGCCATTTTCCTATTGAACAATGTTTGCAGAAGTTTTGCATGCACAATAAGGTGACGCCATCATCATCTGGGCTATATAACCCTGTTCCATCATTTAAAATCTTTCCAATTTGTGTAAAATGCTCATTAATGATTCTGCTCCTCTTGTCTTTCTTGTCTTTGTTTAACAAAATGTGAAATGCTTTCACTTCTACACTGGCAGTCAGTTTTAATTTCTTCCTCACTTTCTTATGCATGTTATTTATCTATATACATGGTTAGGCTTCCTTGTTTCACTAAAGCTATTCATAACCCTCTGAATTTTACAATCAACTTGACAGTTAACTGCATGCAATAATGCCATTATGCCAGAACTTGTTTTAAAGCCAGTTGACTAGTAACTAGTAAGGGTGATGCCATTAAGGGAAAACTGTGATTCTAGAATTTATGATTTCTGGATATATTCTAAATGTGAGTAAAACTTGAAACGTCAAGAAAGAAGGTAGGAAATTTTTAGATTACTGAATGCTTCCCTTGAGTAAGGCTGCTTCCTGCAGTTCTATAACATGTAATTCTTTTGGGCATATATATAACCACATAAAACAGAAAAATAGATAAGTAAACATTGTAATAAGGCTAATGGATTCCTTTCTTATAAGGAGAACTTGGAGGCATCCTTTTGGCTGGACATTTGGACGGGACAGCTTCACTCGAAACTTATTTTTTGAACTTCAGATTTTCTGAACATAGAATTATGAGTAGAGTTTTGAAGTTCAGAAATTCTGAACTCTGCTCATTCTGTGTTCCTCATTTCTGAACTTCAGAATTCTGAACACAGAATTCTAAGCACCATATACATCAGATCTACAGAGTCTAAGAGCCATATTCATGAGATTTACAGTCTTTTTTCATTTCTGAACTCTAAGTAGAGTTCAGAATTCTGAACTTCAGAATTCTGAAGTTCAAAAATACAAGAGCCAGTTCCTTACTGTTTCATTTGGAGAATATGCTGAAGGTCTCATTTGGTGAATAATTGACAAGAAATCCCATCCTCTCTAAGGTCCATCCAGACAAGAAAAGTAGTATTTTGAACATTTTGGGACTTGGCAGTTGGCACAGGCTACATCTTGCGGTTCCATTGGATATTTGGATGGATTTAGATAGATGTGCTATTAGTATGAAAGTTTGTGCCAGAAAGCATGTCTAAGTGAGTGGATTTTGGAAAGTAGAGTAGTCAATGGGTTCTTCAAGAGAACTAAAAAATGGCTGAGGTGATTGTTGCCCAGCTAGCAAGCCTAGAGAGGGGGGGGGGGGTGAATGGGATTCTTAAATTTTGAATAGCGTTAAAAACCTGCCAACAAAAATGTTCAACACAAAACACTACGTTCATTGTTAGTGTTAGAAATAAAGAAGACAACAAACACAAGCATGCAATCACACAACACCGGAATTTTTATCCTGGTTCGGACCTCCTATCCCAAGTCCTACGTCTAGTCACTGAGCAACAACTCAGGATTCCACTATCCAAGTGTACAGTCCCCTTCAAGGACAATTACACATCCAGCCGTAGCTGGCCTTCTCTTCACAGCCAGAAGAGGTATACAACACCTTGATACACAGGTTTTCTTTCAACAAGAAGGGAATACACACCACCTGCTTCCAACAAGTCTTCTCTTCATAACTTGAAGAGGAGCTTCACAAGAATGTGAAGGAGGCTGATTGCCCCTAGACCTGGCTTACAACAGATACCAGATCTGAGGCAGAGACTGAGAGAGAAGGATATACAATGGCAAAGTCTCTAAGAACTCAATGGCTCTCCCAAGTTTAAGATCAAGAAGAATGGAGAGCAAGAGCTACAGATGATCGGAATGAAAGCAAGAACTCTTCGCCAAGACTCTATGACTTCAAGGAATTTTCGTTGAGATTGTTGAACACTTAAAAAGTTATCTTGCTAGGAGTCTTGAGTCTTGTATAAATATCTTATCTTGCTAAAGTAGCCATTGAGATGTCCTTGTCTGTAGCTCTGGTATACGTTAGACTGCATGGTGTAGGTGAGAACCATGTACGCTTTTCGTTAAACACCTTTTCGATCCATGCACGCAAAGAGTAGATTCTCCTACATATCCTTCAACCCTATGTTGTCCAATCGTTGTATGAGATTATGCTGTCAGAGACCTGCACATAATAAATATCAAACTATAGATAGCTATGCTGTCTCTTGTTGTCAGTCAACGTTAGAATCCATGTAGTAGGACTATTCACCACAATAGAAAAGTTATTCTGCTTTCCGAAAAAGTTTCATGAGAATAGAAGATATCTAGATATGCATCGTGCAGTGAAATGTACAGTCCCATCAAATGCATGGATATTAGAGAAACACGAAGGAAGACTTTGACTCAATATTTGAATATCAAGTTGATGTAATCCATGAAGTCGTTATAACATAGAAATAGTTGTACAACTTATGAAATCGTTGTGTGTACAAATCGTTGTATGCTAGTAAGCAAATCGTTATACAAACATAAGCAAGTCATTATTTCACTTATCGAATCAATACAATGATCAAATTGTCTTTAAGTGAAAGCAAATCATTATACACACATAAGCAAATCGTTGAGAGCGAATCGTTATAAGCAAGTCGTTGTGAACATAAATCGTTGTGCTACTTATCAAATCGATGCAGTGACCAAATTGTTATTTGCTTTATCGAATCGTTACGACGACCAAGTCGTTGTTGTGACCTATCGAATCGTTACAACAACCAAATCATTATGTAACTTATCCAATCGATGTGAGAACTAAATCGATGTGAAACTGAAATCGATGTTTACACTTAACAAATCGTTGTGAGAGCAAATCGTTGTTCTCACTTGACAAATCGTTGTGAGAGCAAATCATTGTTCTCACTTAACAAATCGTTGTGAGAGCAAATCGTTGTAAAACTGAAATCGTATGATACTTATGAAATCATTATGCTCTGCAATGACTTATGAAATCGTTATTCTATACAATCGTTAACACAACTTATGAATCCTTGTGAGACTGAAATCGATAAAGGTATAGAAATCGTTATGATTCTAATGAAGTGAATATGAACTTAGGAAGTGATGTGTACTTAGAAAATTGCATGCTCTAAACTTTAAATGCTACAGTGTAACAGTTACTTACATGTTTTGCTTGATTTTACCTGATTTTGTTCCTGTGACTAAGCTTCATAAAAACTTGTTAGATAATACTTTATTGAAGTTTTGTTAATCACCAAAATAGATATATAATAAATGAATTATATGGGGATGAATGGATCATCAATCTCTCCCTTTTTGGTGATGACAAAACATAACATGAGCATAGAAAGTTCTGAAATAAATCTAAGTAAATTTGCGGAATAATTCAAGAAATGTATTTCAGAATAGTTATTTTTCTCCCCCTTTTGTCATTAAGCAAAAAGATAACAGAATGAGACAAAGAAAGAAGAGAAGAAAGATGAATGGGAGCAAAGGAAATCATTTGTATTACTCTTTGGGAGGTACAAGAAGATAGAAGACAGGAGACAGAAGAGAGGCATGGCGGGTTATGATTGGCAATGCCTTGCGTTCCTGCTCTTCAAAATAAGCTTCAAAAGTACCAAAAGAAATAGAGTAGGATGGTCCCATAACAGAAGCCATCCTTTTGATGTGCAGCTGCCTCTGAGATTCCACCAAAGTACCATAATTATCTTGGCCAAGAGAAATTTTGTAGGAACTGAAAGATCCAAAGCTAGCACACCGAAGAAACTTATCAATTTGGATGGGGTAGTGAATTTGATGCTACTTCAGGTCCTTCTTCATAGCCACAAAACCTTGTATCTTTCAGTCCATGTATCATAAGAATTCCGAACAAGGTGAATGAATTGAATCTAGGAATTCAGCAACAACAGCAAAGGTTGATTGGATTGAGCCTGAGAGACATTGATGGCAGTGAGCTGCTCAGCAGTGAGGGGTAAACCTTTTCCCATTCTGAAGGAGATAAGTGCTCACATTCAGATAAAATAGGGGCAAGAACATCAGACTTGATGTAGCCCCGATGATATTCCCTGTAGACAAATCTGTGGAAAGAAAGGGAGCGGCCTTGCTGCACTGAAATTCTGGAGATAACCTGAGCAGATCTTTCAAAAATAGTGAGCCAACGACAGATTCCATGATGAGAGAATGGAGAGGAGCCAGGAACATTACATCTGGGATCGCCAAGGTGGCAAAATCTACCCGGATGGAGTCGGTATGAGCATCGCTAGAACCAAGAGCATGAATAGCTTGCCGAAATTGGCCAAGCTAATCTTCAGGGAGATTGTGGAGATAGAAGTAATCATTGTACATCTGGAATTTCCGGATAAACTTGATTTCTTTCTGAATAAAGGTCCACCAGGTGTTCTTGTGATGGATCTAAAACCACTCAGAGAGAGTCAAGGATGATCTCTAGGTGGTACCTGGCGGCTTGAGCTCAAAGAAACTGGCTGTAATAAGACTTGAGACCACGAGCCCACTGCGCTTCAGTTTTGGCTTTAGTCAAGGTGAAAATTTTTACTGGTCAGCATTGGATAAAGAAGAGAGAGGAAGAATGATAGTTAGATGTTCGGTGAGGTTGAGAGTTGGAAGTCCAAAAATGTGGCAAAGTGGTTTTCTGAAGATATTCACAATAAAGAGGCTTGTTTTTATTTACAACAGTAAGGGAGAACCAAAGAGGTGGAAAACAGGTTCAGGGGAAACAGGAGGGTTTGAAGAAAGCTTCCTTTTCTTAGGAACATGGCTGGAAGAGCCAGTCCTATGGTGTGAGTGCTGACTTGTAGGACTGATCGAAGAATTGCTTCTTCGAATTCATCTTTGATGTCCTGTATCTCAAGATGTTCAAGTTGAGCACCCTCAGGATGATGGTTACAAAGGAGGGAGGTAGGAGGATGGAAGGAAGGATGAGGGGTGGAAGGAGGTGGAAGGGATGGTCCAGCAGAAGAGGGACCAAAGAGGAGCTCCAGCTGATGAGGAGGCTGGAGGAACCTTAACGAAGGAGAGGAGGAATATATGTGGAGGAAGTAGGAGATGATGGGGATTATGAAGGAAATGGTGTAGGAGATAAAATGTTTCTAGGAAGGGTTGTTTCAAGGTAGTACGTGCTGGAGGTGCAGTGGAGGATGATGGTGGAGAAGGAGGTGCTAGAGTTGGAAGAGGAGAATAGCTAGGGAGCTCAGAGGCTACAGCCTGGTCTTCTACTCTAGCTAGAACAACCTCATACTCCATTAGCCTAATGGCCCAGACTCTTCCAAGATTGGCCATGGTGGCCCTGACTGCTCAGCTTCAATAGCCCTGATGTTGGACTGCCTCTTCTACAACCTTTGGCCCTGATGGCCCAGATTTCTCTGCATCAGCTAGTCATGAAACTACCACAACTTCAACAACTTTTGCCCGGATGGCCCTGCTGGTTCTTCAGAACTTCGCCCTGATGGCCGAACTACCTCATGAGATGACCCTGCTGGCCCTGAGCCGTTGGCAGGAGGTGCAGGAGAAGGAGTTGGAGGGGCAAGTGGATTGTGCCCTCAACAGGTCTGAATAGCAGCCACTGAATCCTTGATGCTTCTTAGCTCACTTCTCACCCATCTGACGGCAATTCTGACCATGCCCATTTCCTTAGCTGCAGTGGTCTGGCTTATGAAAATAGAGGCAATATCAGATTGCACAGAGCAAAGAATTTTACCTTGTTCATCTAGTCTGTCAATGATGGGCTTCATATTGATCTTCATTTTCTTCTTCCTCAGCCTCCGATGTGGCTTCCTAGTGAGGAGAGGGATCTCAGGAGCTACCTCTTTCCCTCTGTCACTTGCCTTAGCAGCGAGCTTCATATTTTCTTCATCAGAGGTGCTCTCCATAACACCTTCTTGAACTGATCAACTTGGGGGCTAGCAGTGTCTCCCCCTGAAGCTCTGCTTCCTTCTCAGCAACATGCTCCCCCTGACTAGGACATCCTCCATCAAGACATCCTCATTGTGGCCTGATGCCACAACCTCAGCAACATGATCACAACCCATTTCAGGCTCACCCTGAGTGCTGGTGATAGAGTCCAACACCACCTGAAGGACTGATGCTACCATTGAGTGGGGGTGACAACCTCTTCAACCTGCCCAACGGGCTCAATATGCTCTAGAGGAATGTCCCCAATTCTGCTTCCACTAGCTGCCTGATCTTCAATAATGATCTCTACTGCTGCTGCTGCTGCTACTGCTTGCTCCTCTTTGACTACTGGTATTTCTGCCCCTAACTTCCTCTTGCTGAGCCTGAATAGCTGGACACGCTGTTGCTGCTCTCTGCCTGAGCTGCCTCTTCTTGACTTTTGGGCTTCGCCGATGATAGCTTCGCCCTCAACTACTGAAGTTTTGGTCCAAACTCCAGCAATAAGGAAAATCCACTCTTCTTAAGATTCCTAGACCGAATAGCTTGGCCCATCTTCTCAGAGACTTCACCATTTAAACTGATGCTGTAATGTTGAAAGATTTTTGTCAAAAGATGAGCATACGAAGGGACACATTCAACTTGTTCTTCTTGTCCCAAATCATTGTCGTAGCAAGCTTCATCCGCTCAATGATAACTTCTGCAATATTTATACCTTGGTTCTGGATGGCCCAGAACATCATATCGAAGTCCGCCTTGGTACAGGTGGAGAAGGCGGCACTCTTGGGCACCAGAATCTGACAAACTATGAAATGAAGGATCCTGTAGAAGGCGTTCAACTGGTTAATATCGAGCTTTCCATCCTTAAACTTGAACTCAGGACCAACTACCCCAAACCTTTTGCTTGAATCTCGACAATGTTTACCCCGCTGTGACCGGTGGTAGACACTCCAAACAGAGACTCCAACAACCCATAGGTGATGCGAATCTGAGTTCCTTTGACCGTAGAGGTCAATGACCCATCTGCCTCAGACTTAAAATAAACATAAAGGCTTTAACCAAATCAAGATAACTTGCCTCCAAGAGTGTCGCTATCTTTGTCCACTTCATTCTCTTCATGGCTGCCACAATACTGTGCATTTCGTTCTTCTCCAGATCTGCTACATCCACTTCCTTGTTTCCGCACAGCTTCGTCTTCACAGAAGTGAACCTTTCTTGTTCTCTGCGGGTAAGGAAAGCAGCGCCATAGCACCCAAAAGTGCTGGAAACTCCAGAAGCGGCCATGGATTGAACAGAAAAGGTTTCTGGTGATTGTGAGGAGGTTTGGAGCAAACCCGCAATAAATTTTTTGCGGGAAGGGATGGATGCATTGAAATCTCACAGAGTCGATGCCGGAGTCGATAGGGTTTGCCGTCTAAGGCGAGTTGAAAGGGATGAGAGAGGAGATGGATCATTATGACATAGATTATGAGATTTATTAGATAAAGATAAAGTAACTTTTTGAAAGAATAGCACCATAAATACAGAAATGACAAAAAATGAAGGATCGAGAAAAGATGAGGACAAGATCTAGAAGGGGGGGGTTGAATAGATCTAGGCCTACTAATGCGGAAGCTTAACCAATTTTAGAAACTCTTGAATCAGAGACAAATTGAGAAACAGATTTCACATCTAAAGATAAATTGAGTGAGTTGTGCAAATGGGGTGTGTGAACAAATTGATTAGATGAATCCAAATGATCCTATGCATGCATCTAATGAAGGATAATTCAACCACAATCAGATCAATGCACAGAGATTTTTAGGTGGTTCGGAAATCACACCATGTGATTCCTACATCCACCCCTCACACAGTGAGGATCCACTAAAGAACCTGGGTACAACACACCCACTGGAGCCAGACAACTCCAACCACTTGAGTTTACAACTCACACAAACTCTAGAGTAAGAATACTCTAGAACCCTGAGCAAGACTGCTCAACAACACCTTGAGTGCGATGTCTCAAAACCACTGAGCTCGACGGCTCACAAACACTTGCTAGAAAAACACAAGACTCAGATCCTCTAGCAAGATCTAGTCCAACAAGAGTTAATTCATGAGACTCATGCAACAACCCAAGCACAATCTCAGAATCACTCAGAAGAGAAAATGAAGATGAAATTGTATTGATAGCTTTTCTCTTCAGATGTACTCCCTTGTAGAAGGTCGAATTGTAAGGTCTTTGATCTCTAGAAGTTCCTGGCGATGCTCTGCAATCTGATCTTCAGGATCTTCCTTGAATTCTTCACAGAAGTCGGCTTCTACTTGATTTGCTTCCTTGAGGTGATCCAATTGCTTCTTCAACGATCAATCTCCACTTCTCATGCTTGAACATATGAGAATTTGGCTTGAGGAAGCACCAGGAAGACAAGAACAGGGAGGAGAAACCTTCTAGCTGCCAATGGACTTCTGGGAGGCTCTGAAAGGGTTCTTGCATGTTGGATGGCCAATAGGAGGGTATTTATACCCCTAATAGTCCAAATGTACCCTTGGGGGTCGTGGGCACACGATCCAAGGCTAATCCAACAGTTCCCTAGGGTGCCACGTGTCCAGGACAAAGTTTAAGTCACAGAGATTCCGGAGTGTGTCGACTTGCCCATGAGGTGTGTCGACACACTGTCCCAGACTGGCAAATCAATTCCCTGGGAGAGGTCTCTAGTGTCGACTTGAGATGATCCAGTGTCGACACCATTTCCCAGACAACAAAACAGGCCTTCTGGGAACGCTCTCTAGTGTCGACCTGATATCATCTCGTGTCGACCTGCTTTGGCCATCTGAAACAGGCCTTCTGGGAGAGCCATCTAGTGTCGACCTGCCTGCATTTGGTGTCGACCTGCTTAGCTATCTGAACAACAGGCCTTCTGGGAAGGCTCTCTAGTGTCGACACTATCTGATTTAGTGTCGACCTGAGATGGAAGCCTGTTAACATATTTCTCTGGGATCTGTCTCTAGTGTCGACCTGCCCTGGACTAGTGTCGACACTAGTTGATCTTTTCTTCACATTTCTGCCTTTGCTCTGAGCCATTGTGTCGACACCATTGATGGTTGTGTCGACACTACCTTGCAAGAAAATGTTTGTCCCTGAGAAAATAACACATAATCATTAGTTAAATGTATTATCATGAATATAATGATAAATGTGCTTGGAAACATGCTTTTTGAATATTGGTAATCCAGGTGATGTATTTCACATGTTCCAATTTTTATGCATTAAAATCACAACTTGTCATCATCAAATATGAGGGAAATGACTTGTTTTCACACTCAACCCAACAATCTCCCCCGTTTTGATGATGGCAACTTAAAACTATATAGAAGTGAAGTTTTGATGAAAGTGATTTTAAGCACCTTTGGTTATTTACACTCAGTTAGAAAGGCATTGATTGTGACTGAGTGATGTTTTATTTATTTTTATTCACTTGTCAAAGACCTTTGAACATTTTTTAGTACATTTGAAGATCACACACATGAAAGACACAATGTTACTAGAAGTGAGTTATTTGCACAAAGAGGTCAAGCAGCTTGACAAGCAATCATCACATTCACATTCATTCAAAAAAGTTTTCAATCACATTGAAGACACAAAGATTTCTATTCATTCATTCATAAAATATGAACATTGCAATCTTCAAAAACACATTTAAAAAGCATTACAAGTTCTTGCTATCTTCTCCCCTTTGACATCATCAAAAGAAATTACATTAATGGGGGGGAGGAGGAGGAGGAATGGGTATCAAAATGGTCTCAATATCTGTCAGTCTCTTTTCCATTGAAGCCAGACTGAACTTCATTTGTGCTTGGATAGTGGAAAGTCTTGTATGCAACAGATTTTCCATTCTCTCTGAATTCTCTGACATTGTAGCTTGAAGGGCACTGAGTTCAGTTGACATTGGCTGTGAAGATGAAGAAGAACCAGCTGACCAAGCAGGTCTATTCAAAACTTTGAATTCCTTTTAAGTGCAGACATCTCTTCATCAATAGTAGACAATTCTTCATGCTCTCCAAGTCATCTACCAAATGTGCAAAGACAGCCTTGTCTTAGAAATCTGAGAGAGTGTCTCCTTGGTGTTGAAGACATCACTTGGGAATTTGCCAAATTTCCCTTAAGAACTGTTCCAACTCTGCTTGATGCTCTTTTAGCTCAACTGAAGCATCTGCCAATGTGCCAATCAGCCTGTTAACCTTTGCGTTGCATGGTCTGAAGCTGCTTTTTGTTCATAAATTGGCAGATACAGTGTTCTCCAACCTCTGAATCCTCAACTCAAATTTTTTGACATGGTCTGAATGGAGGTGTTCAAAGCATCAAATTTGTCATTTAGAATGTATAGAACTCTGGTGGAACAGAAGGTCCACCAAAGGATGTGGATGCATGAACTGGAGGTTGTGGAGAAAGAGATGGAATTTCAGTTTCAGGGTTCAAGGAGGAGGAGGGCTGAAGTTGAGGTGAAAGAGGGGCATGAAAGGGTACATCAACTTCAACTGCTGCACATGAGGCTGATCCTCATTCTTGGAGGCTGGTCCTCATGCACTTGAGGCTGATCCTCTTGAGCTGGAGGCTGATCCTCTTGCACACAGGGGCCTCTACTGCAGCTGGCCCTCTCCTGACCTTATCACCCACAATCCTAAAGCCCATAAACTTTTGAACATGCTTAAAGCAATAGATTTGGACTTAGGAATTTTCTGAGACTTCTCATTCTCAAGAGACACACCAAAGTGTTTGAAGACTTGAGTCAAATGGGCTGCATAAGGAAGTGATCTATGCAAATCTGCCCTAGTGTCTCAGAGATGATCTGGTACATGATGACATGGAGATTGACCTTTATGTCCTTGCTCATACAGTATAGCACAAACCTTTGGATGTCTGTGAGTCTATCTCTCCCACCACCTTGAGGTGTTATGATAGTGGTGAGGATATGATGGGTAAGCCTCAACACTGGTGGAAAAGTGTTGGTGTTGAATTTGGTGACATGGTTTTGCTTGAGATCAGACTCATCTGCCTGCAATCCAGTCAAGATGGTATATGCTTCATGAAGGTTGAACTCAAAGTTGTGGTAGTCTGCTCCTTCATCTGGAATTTTGAAATGGTAGCTGCTATGTCTGTAGGCATGTCAATCTCAATCCCTTTGACTTTTGACTTTTGACTTAGCCCTCATCTGTGCATTCCAAATGCATGTAGAACTCCTGGACAAGGGTAGATGATGCAAAACTCTGAGATGAGGGTTGCCAAGACTGAAATTTGAAAGTTGATGACCTCAGGAAAAGCAGCATTCAATTCACTGTCTCTAAGTCCACAGTCCAAGGTTTCAAATGATCTTCCCTGCACTAAGTGGTTTGGAAGGAGTTCTCTTAGAAGGCTGGGAAGACTCTGAGGATGAAGAGGTTGACTTCTCAGAGACTTCAGGAGAGGAATCCAGAATTTTCCTCCTAGGGTAGGCAGACCCTCTACCTCGCCCAGAAGATGAAGCCCTACCTCTCTTAGCAGATGATGGGGATGCAGAGGACGGCCCTGGCTGCTCTGCAGGTTCATGGCACCTCTTGGTTCTCCTTCAGTAGGAGGATCAACATCCGCGGAATGGGCCTTGCCGTAGCCCTTGACTTTGCTCCACGGCGAGGGCCTGCTTGGGTGCCATGGAGTGCATGGAGAGGATGGAGAGTGAGGAATGAGAGAAGAGACAGAGATGGAATGGAGGAGGGAAGAGGTGGAAGGAGATGGATTCAAAACCTGCCGATTCCAGGAAGAAGACGACCGTCGGGTCGACCTGGAGAAGAAAAGGGGTTTTAGGGTATGCTACCCCGCAGGAACACAAAACCTTAACCGGCGCCCACGGCGAAATGACTCTGGCAGGGGGGTCATGTCGACACTAGAGGAGGTGAGTGTCGACCTGAGTGAAAGTGTGTCGACACTAGATGGAGTAGTGTCGACCTGGCCTGATGAAAAATTTGATTTTGAGTATGGAAAAATTTTGACTTTTGGGATATTTTATAATGATAAGCAATGGGTGGAATAATCATTTCAAGAATTTTTAAGAGGCTAAAATTCATTTGTTAATTTTGCAAAAATTCAACACATTCAAGTTTTACACAATATCCAACAGGATATGAGCATTCAGTGACTTGAGTCATTAAAATGATGATTTGAGGGATATAATACATTAACAATCAACTACACACTACCATATTCTTCAAGTCCAAAGAAATAAAAAAAATTTTTAGACTAAAATCAAGTGTGTTGAAATAAACAACTTTTTAAGAACAACTTGATGATGGATAAGAATGATTCTTTTAAAACATTTCTCCAATGATATAGCATTTTTTGTTTTTGAAACAAACTATCAAATGAGATACATCTTGTTCACTCACAGAACTAATGCTTTTCACACACTATAGTCCCTGGATACTAAAGATTTATCCATTATCAAGTCTCAAAGGGGTAAATGATGACCTTTTGACATGAAAATATATTTTTTAGACGCCAATATTTCCAGTTACTCAGTCATCATCAAAAGGAATAACATATTTATTTTGTTTTCATTTATTTTATTTTGAATCCCTTTGAACAGAGATAGCATTAGTGCCTCATGACATACATGGCACTTCATTCATTGTGAAGGTGTGCAGTTTCTCAGCACATGTGCCATTGCTCTGTTGAATTGACAAATTTTGGAGATTTTTTGACAAAAAGACATCATCTATATCCAACATCATTGCAAACAAAAACATGTTTAATTCAAGGCACACATTATCCTTCAGTCTTTGAAAGAAATCTGAATTTCTATAGTTTTGAAGAATATAGGGAGAGTTGACAAATGAATATAGTAGATCACTCAAAGGATCATTTTGAGACTCTAGACACCTGAATGAGGACATCATGCAAGGAAATTGATGTAATGCAAGAAAAGTTTTGAATTTTCAAAGATATGACTTGTGAATTTTCTAGCTCCCCCTGAGATGAGGATTTCAACCATTTTTCATCAGAATAAAGATATGCAAGTTTTTGAAATCAGAAATAATTCTCTTTGAGCAACAAAAAACTCCCCCTCAACAATGCATATTCAAGTTCTTGGTACTGGCGGAGACATATACTCTCGCATAGTGAAAGTGTCCAGATAAGCAGAACTTGTCCTTCTTCAAATCATCATTTGATATACCAAGAAGTTCAACATAATGTGAGTTGAAGAGTTCATTGTCAAAAAAAATAGAAGTGAAAGGAGAGAGAGATATGATCAGTATGAATCAAGAAAGCAAATGAATATGATGATGTAAGAACTCCCCCTCAGACAGCCGAAGATCTAAACTTAACCCAATCCTAAAGGACATTTACAAAGACCAAGTTCTCTCCTAAAGATGAGAATCTACTGTCAAAAAGGGGTTTTGTGAAGATGTCAGCAATTGGTTTTTCAGTTTCTATGAAGTGGAGTTCAAAAGGATTTTTTGCTACCTCATCTCTCAAGAAATGATGCCTATTTCAATATGCTTGGTTCTGGAATGTGAATGGGGTTCTTAGACAGATTTATTGCACTGTGTTATCACATAGAATGGGAACACAACCTAAGTCTTGGTTATAATCAAGAAGTGATGTTTCACCAAAAGAATTTGGGTTCCACATCTACCTGCTGCAACATACTCAGCCTCTGCAGTTGACAGAGCAACTGAATGTTGCTTTTTAGAAGCCCAGAAATTAGGCACCCACCTAAGTACAAACACATCCACTTGTGCTTTTTCTATCTAATTTACAACCAGCATAGTCAGCATGACAATAGGCAATCAAATCTAACTTGCAATTAGCAGGATACCAAATTCCTAAATCACATGTTCCAACAAGATATTTGAAAATTCTTTAACAGCTAACATGTGACTTTCTTAGGATTTGATTGAAATCTCACACAAACACACACTAAACTGAATATCAGGTCTAGAAGTTGTAAGATAAAGTAGAGAACCAATCATACCTCTGTAGGTCTTTGGGTCTACTGACTTACCATGAGAGTCTTCTTCTAGCTTAGCATTAATAGCAATTTGTGTGTTTGAATGCTTGAGGTTCTGAAAGTCAAACCTTTTCAAAAGTTCTTTCACATACTTGGTTTGACTGATGAAGATTCCCTCATGTGTTTGGTTAACCTGCAATCCCAAGAAAAACTTTAGATCTCCATTTAAACTCATTTCAATTCATTTTTCATTTGATTTGAAAATTCATTACACAGGCCTTTATGGTTGATCCAAATATTATGTCATCAACATAAATTGGACTGCAATTATTTGATTATTATTATTTTTGTGAACAATGTTTGATCAACATTTCCTCTAGAATATCCTTTTTCAAGTAAAAAGGAACTCAAACGAACGGTCATACAAGCTCTTGGAGCTTGTTAAGACCATAGAGAGCCTTATGAAGCTTGAAAACATGGTTAGGATGTTTTTCATTTTCAAATCCAGGAGGTTGTTCAACAAAAACATTTTCCTTGATATATCCATTTAAAAATGCACTTTTAACATCCATTTGATAAACTTTGAATTTCATAGGGATGCAAAAGCAAGGAAAATCCTAACTGCTTCTAGTCTAGCTACAGGGGCATATGATTCTTCAAAGTCAATTCCAAACTCTTGATTGTACCCCTTTGCAACTAGCCTAGCTTTATTTCTTATGACTTGACCATTCTCATTCAACTTATTTCTGAAACCCATCTAGTGTCAATGACTGCTTGGTCACTAGGTCTAGGTACTAATTCTCATACTTGATTTCTTTCAAATTGATGAAGTTCATCATGCATGGCATTAATCCAATCAGAACTTGATAAAGCTTCATCAATTGACTTTGGTCAATTGGGAAATTAGAGCTAGTGGGTCTTCTTCAATAGCATGCAGGAATGAGATCTAGTCCTAACTCTATCATGCAAATTGCCAACTACATATCTAATGGGTGATCTCTCAAAATTCGATGTTCAGAAATTACCTGTTGAGGGGTACTTAAATCTGGAGCAATGTTACCTAATCCACTTGAAGATGGTGAATTGATGTTCAAGTTCTCACCAATGTCTTCAAGCTCCTCAACAGTTGGTGGAGAGTCCACAATGAAATCATCCTCTTCACTGTCTTGTCTTCCCTGCATGATTTAGAACTGTTAGTTGAAAAGGAATTTTCATCAAAAATAATATGTGGAGATTCTTCAACATTTTTGTTTTTGAGAATGTACACTCTGAAATCTCTTGACACTTCTGAATAACCAAGGAAGATGGCTTTCCTGACTCTTAGCATCAAACTTGTCAAGATTTTCTTTATTATTGTTGTGTACATAACATTTGCACCCAAGATTTTGAAGTAAGAAACAGTTGGCTTTTTTGTTTTTCAATATTTCATAGGGGGTTTTTCTGATTTTTGGTCTGATCAAAGCTCTATTCAGAATGTGATTTGCTGTGTTTACAGCTTCAGCCCAGAAGGATTTGGGCAATTACTTTCTAAGAGCATGGATCTAGCCATTTCCACAAGAGTTCTAATCTTTCTTTCCACAACTCCATTTTGTTCTGGAGTTCTTGGTGAAGAAAACTTGTGGAAAATTTTAAGTTGAGCACATAAATCAGAAATGATTGGTTTTCAAATCTCCCCCCATGATCAGTCAAAATATTTTTGATTTTATATGAAAGTTTGTTAGGGCAGTGGTAAAAAATTTCCTGAACTCAAGGCAAGTATCACTTTTGTGGGATAAGAAGATAACCCAAGTAAATCTGGTAAAATCATCAATGATTACAACCCATATCTCTTGCCACTTAGACTTAGAACTCTTGTTGGGCCAAAAGGTCCATGTGAAGTTTCTAGTGGCCTAGATTGAGTATCTCATTGAAGTTCTTAAAGATTTCCTGGTTGTTTTCCTTGGGCACAGATCCCCAAACTTGATTTTCAATGTTAGAGAAAGATTCAGGAAGACCCTTAACCAAGTTCATCCTTAACAATTTATTCAAAGTCTGAAACTTGCATGGCCAAGTCTTTGTGCCAAGTCCATGCAATTTTATCTTTATTAGCAACAAAGCAAAGATTTCAGAAAAGTTTTTATTAAGGTCAATCATGTAACATTGTTTCCCCTTTTTTCCACAAAATTTTATTTTTATCATCAGTATAAATGATCTTACAGAAATTGGATTCAAACACAACTTTGTGACCTTTGTCACATAGTTGGTATACTTAGCAATTGTAATCAAGACCTCAACTAATAAAACACTATCAACAGAGTTGAGAAGTTTGACCAACCTTTCCAGATCCAATGATCTTTCCTTTATTTTTACCTCCAATGTTACTGAACCTCCCTCCTTCTCAATCAGGAATGAAAATTTGGCTCTATTTCCAGTCATGTCGTGAACACCCACTGTCAAGGAACCACACATTTGAATTGGGTGCACGACTTTCTGCAAAATCAATCAATGGAGAGAAGATTTTGGTACCCAAACAGTTTGGGACCATCAGAATGTTTGGACATTTTTATCAAATCTTTTCTCACCCCAAATTTGATTTGTTTTTTATTTTTGTTTTATTACATTGGTGTTCTCTGTCTTTTTCACTTTCTTCTTTCCTTTAGGAATGAAAACACCAGTGTTTTTGTTCTTGGTAGGAGGGAATTTTCATTTAAACATGAGAGTTTAGATGAGGAGGAAATCCAAGGATTTTGTTGGTACATCAGAAAATTTGGATAGAAGAATTGGGGATGATACCAACATGGGTTGTAATGCCATTGGTTCCAATCAGCTTGATATCTTGTCTTAGAAGTCCAAGTTTTTCATGAATGACTTCCTTTGACTTTTCTTATTTTTCAATTTTTATTTGAATTTTTTATTTATTGTTTGTCTTTGTTGATGTTGAGCAGGTCGACCTCTCCTTGACTGGTGTCGACACAACAGCCACAGATCCTTCTTCTTGTGGACTGGTGTCGACACAACACCCAAAATCCTTCTTCTTGTTTCTGAGTTTTTGGACTTTTTGGTGGGTTTTGCTTGAGGTTTGTTTGATTTCTGTGTTTCTCAAGACTAGAGCCTTTGACAATTTTGATTCAATGGTGCTTTATCTTTCTTCTCACCAGATTTGTCTTTCTTAATTTTTTGTTTATTCAATCCTAGTCCATGAGAGATTGATTTCATTTTTGCCCCCAGCAAGGCCTCCAGATTATCTTTACCATTTGTGAATGTTTCAATAACTTCATCCTTTTCTTTAGCTGGTTTTGTAAGTTTTTATTTCTTCAACCTTTTGTAGTTTATCATGGTTTTCCATTTCCAGCTTTCTAGGCAGTTCTTTGAATTCAAGGGTGGCCTTTTGAGAGGCTAGCTTAAGCTCATCAATCAAATTCATAAGATTTCTTTTTCTTCATTCAGTTCTGTTACTTCATTTTCTAGTTCACAAATTCTTTTGTTTGAGGATTGGTTGTGGTAAATGTTTTCAATTTTCTTTTTGAGATGTTTATTTTCTTTCCTCATTTCAGTGTAGTTTTCATCAAGTTCTGCATAAGCATCTTGCCAATCCTCAACTGAATAGTCTTCGAAGGATGTACTTACCTTTCCATCAGAACTATTCTCCATGAGTAGATTTCCTCACTATCAGAACTTGAGGATTTTTCTTCTTCTTCTTTTTCACTTGAGTCTTCATCAGACCAAGTGGCTACCATGGCCTTTGGCTTCTTGAACTTGTGAAACTTCTTGTGCTTCTCCTTCTTGTTTTCAGACATTCTCCCTTCATATGTCGTGGCTTGTTGCACCTGTAACAAATAACAATTTCGTTAAATTTTTTATTCTTGTTAGAATTAGCATTAGAAAAGGAAGTGTTTCTTTTACCTGATGAATACTTATTTTTGCCAAAAATTTTCATTTTCTATATTTCAAGAATTTTCTGAATTGCCTGGTCATGAGGGCAATCTCATCCTCATTTGACTCAGACTCATCAGAACTGGTTTTATCCTGACTCTTGTCTTTGTTACTTGATGAGGCCTTTAGAGCTACTGGCTTGGTTTTGATTATGTGTTCTTCATTTCTCTTTAGACTGATTTCATATGTCATTAAAGATCCTATCAACTCATCCAAAGAAATTTTGGACAATCTTTAGAATCTTCAATGATAGTGGCTTTTGTGTGCCAAATTGAAGAGAGAGAACGTAGAATTTTTCTTACCAAGTCAGCATCAGTATAGTCCTTACCTAAGGCCTTCTGTCCATTGACTATGATCATAAACCTGGCAAGCATTTCAGAGATTGTCTCATTAGATTTCATCATGAGCATTCATATTCAGAGACAAGTAATGTTAGCCTTGTTCTTTAACCTGAGATGTTCCCTCATAGAGTAACTCAAGTTTATCCCACATCTCTTTGGCAGATTTGCACATTGAGATTCTTGAGTACTCTTTGGGGTGACAGCACACATTGAATCATATTCATGGCATTGTATTCATGTAGCTCTTCTTATCTGTTCCCTAGTTCAGGTTTCTTCCTCTCCTGGTTCTCATAGGGTACCTACCTCCACTACTTTCCAGATTTCATATTTTGGGCTCTTAGAAAAACTTGCATTCTATTTTTCCAATAAGAATAGTCCGTCCATTAAAGAATGGTGGCCTATTAATGGAATGACCCTCAGCTATGAATCCTCTGGAATCCATTTAATTAAACATATGGTGCAAAGAAGGAAACACTCATCAAACAAACAAGCAAGCAAACAAATCACATAGAATACTCAGAAATTACTCAGATCAATCAGATCATGTATAACCCTCTCTGATACCATTGAAGGATCGAGAAAAATGAGGACAAGATCTAGAAGGGGGGGGTTGAATAGATCTAGGCCTACTAATGCGGAAGCTTAACCATTTTAGAAACTCTTGAATCAGAGACATTGAGAAACAGATTTCACAGATCTGAAGATACATTGAGTGAGTTGTGCAAATGGAGTTGTGAACAAATTGATTAGATGAATCCAAACGATCCTATGCATGCATCTAACGAAGGATAAGTTCAAACCACAATCAGATCAATGCACATAGATTTTTAGGTGGTTCGGAAATCACACCATGTGATTCCTACATCCACCCCTCACACAGTGAGGATCCACTAAACAACCTGGGTACAACACACCCACTGGAGCAAGACAACTCCAACCACCTGAGTTTACAACTCACACAAACTCTAGAGTAAGACTACTCTAGAACCCTGAGCAAGACTGCTCAACAACACCTTGAGTGCGACGACTCAAAACCATGAGGTCGACGGCTCACAAATAACTTGCTAGAAAACACAAGACTCAGATCCTCTAGCAAAAGATCTAGTCCAACAAGAGTTAATTCATGAGACTCATGCAACAACCCATGCACAATCTCAGAATCACTCAGAAGAGAAAAATGAAGATGAGAATTGTATTGATAGCTTTTCTCTTGATGTACTCCCTTGTAGAAGGTCGAATTGTGAAGGTCTTTGATCTCTGGAAGTTCCTGGGCGATGCTCTGCAATCTGATCTTCAGGATCTTCCTTGAATTCTTCACAGATGTCGGCTTCTACTTGATCTGCTTCCTTGAGGTGATCCAATGCTTCTTCAACGATCAATCTCCACTTCTCATGCCTGAACATATGAGAATTTGGCTTGAGGAAGCACCAGGAAGACAAGAACAGGGAGGAGAAACCTTCTAGCCGCCAATGGGACTTCTGGGAGGCTCTGAAAGGGTTCTTGCATGTTGGATGGCCAATAGGAGGGTATTTATACCCCTAATAGTCAAATGTACCCTTGGGGTCGTGGGCACACGATCCAAGGCTAATCTAATAGTTCCCTAGGGTGCCACATGTCCAGGACAAAGCTTAAGTCACAGAGATTCCGGAGTGTGTCGACCTGCCCATGAGGTGTGTCGACACACTGTCCCAGACTGGCAAATCAATTCCCTGGGAGAGGTCTCTAGTGTCGACCTGAGATGAACAGTGTCGACACCATGTTCCAGACAGCAAAACAGCCTTCTAGGAAGGCTCTCTAGTGTCGACCTGATATCATCTCGTGTCGACCTGCTTTGGCCATCTGAAAAACAGGCCTTCTGGGAGAGCCATCTAGTGTCGACCTGCCTGCATTGGTGTCGACCTGCTTTCGCTATCTGAACAACAGCCTTCTGGGAAGGCTCTCTAGTGTCGACACTATCTGATTTAGTGTCAACCTGAGATGGAAGCCTGTTAACATATTTCTCTGGGATCTGTCTCTAGTGTTGACCTGCCCTGGACTAGTGTCGACACTAGTTGATCTTTTCTTCACATTTCTCATCCATTGCTGCCATTGCTCTGAGCCATTGTGTCGACACCATTGATGGTTGTGTCGACACTACCTTTGCAAGAAAATGTTTGTCCCTGAGAAAATAACACATAAATCATTAGTTAAATGTATTATCATGAATATAAATGATAAATGTGCTTGGAAACATGCTTTTTTAATATGGTAATTCAGGTGATGTATTTCACATGTTCCAATTTTATGCATTAAAATCAGAGCTTGTCATCATCAAAATGAGGGGAAATGACTTGTTTTCACACTCACCCAACAAAGAGGACAAGTTCGAGATAAATAAAGACCTTTTTTTTAATTAAAGAACCGTCAAAGGTATTATGAGGCAAACAACTCTAAGAATTTCCTTAATTTCAAGGGAGAGAATAATTGATATTTTTAAATTATGGTTATTTCAGTTTTATACAGATAATCTATCACAATTTACACATGCCTAATTCCCTTCTAAGAGACGTAAATCTCTCTTCAGGTAAGGCCTTTATGAATATATCTGCTAACTGATTTTGAGTATCTATAAAAAAATATCTATATTCCCATTAGCTATATGATCTCGAATGAAATGATATCTAACCTCTATATTCTTTGTCCTTGAGTGCTAAACTGGATTTTTTGTGAGATTTATTGCACTGGTGTTGTCGCACAGCAAGAGAATTGTATTGATGTTTTATCATAATCCTCAGTTGCTGTTTAATCTATAGGAGTTGTGTACAACAGCTTCTAGCAGCCACATATTCAACTTCAGCTGTTGACAGTGCTACTAAATTTTATTTCTTGAGGACCATGAATAAGACATCCTGCAAGAAATGACAACAACCACTGGTGCTTTTTCTATCTGTTTTGCATCCAGCATAGTCATCATCAGAATATCCTACTAAATTTACTTCACATGGTTTGGGATACCATAGTCCTAGATTATGATTTTAGCTAAATATCTAAAATCCTTTTGACAAATATTAGATGCGATTTTTTAGGATCAGCTTGATATCTAGCACACATGCTACACTAAATAGAATGTTTGGTCTACTGGCAGTTAAATAGAGTAAAGAACCTATCATACCTCTGTAGAGCTTTTGATCTATTTTCTTACCATCCTTGTCACTGTCTAGTCTTGTAGATGTGCTCATTGGTGTTGACAGTGGCTTGGCGTTTTCAAATTCAAACTTCTTTAATAGTTCTTTGGTGTACTTGGCTTGACAAATATGTGTGTGTAACGACCCAAGATCCCATTACCGTACCCGACCAGTAACCCGAATCCTGACCCGCTAACCCACGAGCCGAAACTCGAAAGGGTAAGAAAAGAGTGTCTGAGGAGAACATATAAGTAAATGTACACGCTACAAATTAAAACAATTAACACAAGAACAACTCAGAGTCAAAGCTAAACACATGAGTACAGTGAGTACAAGGAAAAGTACCACTCACAGCAGCCAAGCAAGACCAGCACTGGAGAAACAAGGCTCCACAGCCTCGAAAGCCGCACACGAACACCTGGGAAAAGGAGTGAGTCTCAGGAAAGAGACCCAGTAGGGCAACTAACCCCCAACGTAATAGAACTACTAAGCAAGAAAGAAAGCTCAGTATGTAAACACTTACAGCCTGTACAACACACAGGAACGGTGCGTAGTACGCAACTCCCTCAGTAGCGCACTGAGAAAACTAGAACCTCGCAGGCTCGACAGCACTACAAGCACAACAAACACAACAAGCTCACAAGCAAGAGCTCACACACACACTCTCATAAAGTAGGACTAGTAGGGTCTATGTGCTCGGCGTCCCGGCACCACAGAGTCTCTCAACCCTAACCACGTGTGCCACTCAGATGCTCTCCCTCGCGTCTAGTCCATGACCGGTTTTCCCCTAACGCCAGACTCAGACTGTGGAGAAGGGGCTCCACGGTAACCGGCTCAAAACCACCACAGGAGTACGCACAGATGGAGTCGCACTCAACGTCCCGCTCACGGCTGGCTGAGACCCCCACACGCCAATCATCCAGACGGAGCGTAGCTCTACATCCAGGAACACAACAGAAACAGGAGCACGACAACCCCCAACCACAGTACAGACAGAAACACTCTCAACATCTGAAGTACGGCAAAACGGACGGACACCACGTGTCAACGTCACAACACAGCCAACATAACACGAGCACAGGTAGAGACACTCTCTACACCTGGCAGACTGTGCTAACAGGCGGACACCGCATGTCAACACCTCAAACCATGGAAAGGGAAATACACAGCATACTGGTAACACATCTGCAGGTAGACACAGCATCGACCGCCACCAACCAGGAAGTAAACGACACATCACATGTCGCCAAGCAAACATTAGAAGACGGCAGCATCGACTGCCGCTAACAAGGTAGACGCAACACTCCAGACGTCTAGAAAAAGTAGACGGTTTAAAGGTTGGCCGTTTACCCAAACTCGTGGCAAAGGATCATGGTGTTTATATCCTACCTAAGAACCTGATGGCACATATCTCGTCATCTAGTTCTCCCCTGAAGAGCTTAACGGCAAGAATCACACCGTTTACCTCTTCCCTGAAGAGATCAACATCACCATCCCTTGATGTTGACTTCTTCAGCCTCCAGCAGCTGAACTAGCCTTCAGCTGAGTCCCACACAGGGCAAATCCGCCCCACAAACCACAATCTGATGTGGGAAACACTCCCCTACATCACACTACACTACCACAATGTCGTTAAAACCGATCCAACACATGGATCGGGCAAAACACCTAAAACTTGGCATGAAGAAAAACCCTCCCCAAAGCTCGATTCCACGCAAATCGCACGCACACAAGCATGGAATAGCACACAAGGAAGCTAAGGGTTTACGTCCCTACCTTAGAAACGTTTAAAAACTCCACGTAAACCTCGATTCGCACCAAACCCCCAGGAGCTTCTCGCAAGAATCGCCATCTGATCCATCAATTTTCTGCTCGATCCGCCTCTGCCACGCGCATCACGACCTTCCCACATGCTCTCGTCAGCAACCGGAAGTGCTGAGAAGAACATAGGTGAAAGAGGAGGGAAAAAGAGAGGAGAGGATAAGGAGAACAGCCCTCAGGTTGCCCCTAAAACAACATACTGATCAGTTGACGTCAACCCTTATTGCCGCCAACTGAACCGCCAACACTTGACGTCTACATCTCATGCCGCCAAGTTCTAGCTCCGCAAAACTCAGGAACTAACAACTAACGGCAAGATCGATGGACGCCAAAGACCTGCCGATGGCAACACCCTTGCCACCAACACAAAGCCGACGTCAAAACCCCCTGACGTCAACCACACAGATCCTTAAGCATAACTGCTAAGGATCCGATAAGGTCCAATAAAACCCAAACGTTACAGCCCTCCCCCCTTAAGGAATTTCGCCCTCGAAATTCACGCAACGCAAGGGGAAGCCAAAAGCAACGAAGAGTACAAAACTACACGCGCATTACATTCTCCCGTTACTAGGTCAACACACCACCCGAGTACCGCTGCTGGACAACACTAACCAGCCGACTGCCTTGTTCCACAACCTCGGAACTTAGCAATCCCAAGAAACGGTAGAACTCTGGTACAATCAACCGAGTGACATCACTGACACCTATACCCGGGAGAATACGCAACGCAGCAACAGAAAGGTACCTCCCAAAACGGCAATGCATGCAACGCATCACGGTCGACAGCCTACACTGGCGGAAACTAAAGCCTCGAACTTAGGAGCCAAATTACCCAACAGCCTACTCGACTATCCTAGTCCAGTGACGACTCACTCATCCACCTCAAAACCAACGAGAGGGAAAACGACACGGTCGTCCACACAGGGCCCAATCACCTGACACACGCAAGCAGGAGCTACTAACGACTGCTAACACACGCAGTTGTACACTACAAGCCGTAGGTCAGTAACTCTCCCTGTAGGGCTTCAACTGACGCGACGCACAAGGCACCACTCTACCGCGCTGCATCAGAACAGCTCCCAAGACAAATATCGAAAGCATCGGCACAGAATCTCGGAACACTTTGAACCTAATCACAACACCAGGACTGGCGCTGACGTAAGCAGTTACTTCAACTCTACGAAGCTCTGCTCACATTGCACCAACCACGCAGAAGGCAAAAACACGCTAGCCAAAAGTCACACACTGCGGTCACCAACCGACTCGTCACTGGACCCACAGATTAGCAACCCACTATGTCGTAAAACACAACCCGACAGAGGGCGCAAATGCCGATAACAACGCGAGAAAATACCTGTCAGCAACTCACACCGTCGCAACAAAGCCCGACAAAGTGCACGTTTGCCTGACAACAACTCGAAAAACACCACCATACTCAGGGGGACAGCCTCACGCTACTAGCCACAGCTAGCACCGGTCATCAGCAAAAATCGAAAAGTCACGCGCGACGAGAACCCAAGTCACATCGCACGCACGGACAGTCCGCAACACACGGAACAATGTCCATTGTCGCCACTAGGTCTCACACAGACCTTCCTCGCGTTCCGACAAGGACAACAGACAAACGTGAGAAAATCTCAATACGCAAAACAGTATCCACTATCACCACTAGGTCTCACCAGACCATCCTCGTGGTCCAACAAGGACACCAACGCACATGGAGCCACACAACTCCAGATCACTCATTCCACGCACAATAAGCCGCGACAAAACACAGAAGATGTTTGGAGTCAAGCCAGCACTTGGCACCTCACAACGTCAACAACACGTGGCCGAGTACTTGCAAGTCAATTGACCTCACTGTCACCAAACGAATGACATGAGACTACGCCATTGGCTACAAGACTCACTACGCCACGCACAAAAGAACCACAAGCCAAAGGGCACAACAGGTCACACTGGCCCCAACCCTTAGGCACGAAACACAGAGCATCCAAAGACGCTCAAAGTGCAGCACACACACCTGCACCCAAGGCCAACACAACACAGCGCCTACAGAATGGGACTCTTCACCAGAGACCCACAAGAAAAGTGTACGAAAAACCGACGACATTTAGAGCACAACGACCACCATGACGGCTCTAGAAAGGGACGCAAAACACAAATACCAACTCTGTCGCACGGGAGCGAAAACCACAACAACTCCATGGCGCACAAGAGGAGGATAAACCATCTTCATCGCAAACGATAAAGAGGTCAACACCGGAAGGATGGCATGCAAAAGACCTTCAAGGCACAAGCCGAGGCACACACCAAATAATCCTTGCTCGGCACACCCAGCAAGAAACACACGGCGAAACCAAACACCACAACACCACAACCTCCCACAAGGTCGTGACACACACACGCACGCTTCCACAAAACCAACGGAGTCGGCCACAACACGGCGGCAACCTCGCACACCCGCCGAGATCGCACGCAACCAGATGAGAACAACGTCCCACCACAACAACGGCCACCTCAGACCTCCACAAGGCCGAGAGCCGACAACACAAATCGTTCCGACCCCAGACACACCACGAGGTCGGGAACCCACACATGCCGTGCCACCACAAACTGGCACCCGCACAAAACTACGAGACCAAGAAACACCGTAGCGGAGACCACCAAAACTTCGGGTCCACACAAGGCCAGACCAACAATACCCACACAAGACTAAACACAGCAAGGACACAATCGCCATGTCAGCTCGGGCATCGAGCCGTACTTAAAAAGCGTCGCATAAGGGCATTGTCACAACAAAACACATCACTAAGCCGCCGCCACTGGCCGCCTAGACTATCACAACGACACACAGCACGAACAGGTCAGCCGACCCAGGGTGGCACAGAAAACAACGACACGAGGAGAGCAACCAGCTTAACCTCAAAACAACTCAAGGGAAGATAACTCCAGCATAGGGTCCGCCACAACGTGCACCCTAGCAACACAACACCACGTAGAGTATCACACCCTGAGCAACCACCACCGAAAGCGGAGGAAGGAGACACGTAACGCAACGAGTTCTCTTCCAAACACAAAATGGAAAATCATAACGCAAGACTTTCGATTCCACAAGAAGCACACCCAAGAACACAATCACACACTCACAAAACCACCATCTGGGAGAAAAACGCCGGGCACAGGAAACAACACAATCCATCCGAGCCACGGGACATATAAAGTCCCACATGCGCAAACGAGACACTTGGAACAACCGCAAAGCAACCTGGCCACGCAACAGCCAGATGCACCACCAAGGGCACACACATTGACCGGAAACACCGCGACAGACTGTAACACACACAGTCCAACCGGCAACGACAGCTCAACAACTCTTCACCCTCCCGAACCTCTTCAAGGTGCCAGAACGCCACAGCGCAGAGCAACTCACTGAGCTATCGACACAAGAAAACACGGTCCAGTCAAAACTCTACACTGCCAAGGGACACGAAAACTACAACGTACGTCCTGTGGTTCAGGCCGAGTCAACTGTGGGGCGGGGCATCTCTAGCCTCCTGCTAAGTGCTTACACAGCCACCTCCCAAACACAACATCGCCTAAGAACAAAGCAAATGAATCCACACAGGACAAACACACGCACAAAACGCAAAACAACTCTGGTTCGCTTGCTGCTACTGTACTCTTCACACTCTGAGTTATTCGAAACATTTCCTTATATGTCTCGACAAACCAAGCTCTGATACCACTGTAACGACCCAAGATCCGCATTACCGGTACCCGACCAGTAACCCAAATCCTGACCCGCTAACCCACGAGCCGAAACTGGAAAAGGGAAGAAAAGAGTGTCTGAGGAGACTATAAAGTAAATGTACACGCTACAAATTAAACAATTAACACAAGAACAACTCAGAGTCAAAGCTAAACGCAAGAGTACAGTGAGTACAAGAAAAGTACCACTCACAACACCAAAGACCAGCACCGGAGAAACAAGGCTCCACAACCTCGAAGCCGCACACGAACACCTGGGAAAAGGGAGTGAGTCTCAGGAAAGAGACCCAGTAGGGCAACTAACCCCGCCAGTAACAGAACTAAAGCAGGAAAGAAAGCTCAGTAAGTAAACACTCACAGCCTGTACAACACACAGGACCGGTGGCGTAGTATGCAACTCCCTCAGGAGCGCACTGAGAAAACTGGAACCTCGCAGGCTCGACAGCACTACAAGCACAGCAACACAACAAGCTCACAAGCAATAGCTCACACACACTCTCACAAGTAGGACTAGTAGGGTCTGTGTGCTCGGCGTCCCGGCACCACAGAGTCTCTCAACCCTAACCACGTGTGCACAGTCAGAGCTCTCCCTCGCGTCTGGTCCATGATCGGTTTTCCCCCTACGCCAGACTCAGACGGTGGAGAAGGGGCTCCACTATACCGGCTCAAAACCACCACAAGGAGTACGCACAGAACGGAATCGCACTCAACGTCCCGCTCACTGGCTGAGGACCCCCCACACGCCAGTCATCCAGACGGAGCGTAGCTCTACATCTAGGAAACACAACAGAAACAGAAGCACGACAACCCCTAACACAAGTACAACGGAACACTCTCACATCTGAAGTGCGGCGCAACGGATGGACACCACGTGTCAACGTCACAACAAAGCCAAACACAACACGAGTAAGTAGAGACACTCTCTACACCTGGCAGACTGTGCTAATAGGCGGACACTACATGTCAACACCTCAAACCACGGAAAGGGAAATACACAGCATACTGGGAACACCTCTGCAGTTAGACACAGCATCGACCGCCGCCAACCAAGAAGTAAACGACAGCATCACATGTCGCCAAAAATAGTAGACGGCAGCATCGACTGTCGCTAACAAAAGGTAGACGGCAACACTCCAGACGTCTAGAAAAAGTAGACGGTCACAGGTTGGCCGTTTACCCAAACTCGGCGGCAAAGGATCATGCTGTTTATATCCTACCTGAAGAACCTGGCGCACATATCTCGTCGTCTAGTTCTCCCTGAAGAGCTTAACGGCAAGAGATCACACCGTTTACCTCTTCCCTGAAGAGATCAACGTCAACATCCCTTGACGTTGACTTCTTCAGCCTCCAGCAGCTGAACCAGCCTTCAGCTGATTCCCACACAGGGCAAATCTCCACACAAACCACAATCTGATGTAGGGAACACTCCCTACATCACACTACACTACCACAATGCCGTAAAACACGATCCAACACATGGATCGGGCAAAACACCCTAAAACTCGGCATGAAGAAAAACCCTCCCCAAAGCTCGATTCCACGAAAATCGCACACACACAAGCATGGAATAGCACACAGGAAGCCAAAGGTTTACGTCCCTACCTCAAAAATGCTTGTAACTCCACGTAAACCTCGATTCGCGCCGAACCCCCAGGAGCTTCTTGCAAGAATCGCCGTCCGATCTTTCAATTCTCGCCCGATCCGCCTCTTCCGTGCATCACGACCTTCCCCCCACTGCTCCCGTCAGCAACCGGAAGTGCTGGAGAAGAACATAGGTGAAAGAGGAAGGGAAAAAGAGAGGAGAGGATAAGGAGAACACCCTCGGGTTGCCCCTAAAAAACAGCGCACTGATCAGTTGACGTCAACCCCTATTGCCGCCAACTGAACCACCAACAATGCATCTACATCACATGCCACCAAGTTCTAGCTCCGCAACAACGCACTAACAACTAACGGCAAGATCGATGGATGCCAAAGACCTGTCGACGGCAACACCCTTGCCGCCAACACAAAGCCGACGTCAACCCCCGTCTGGTCGTCATCACACATCCTTAAGCATAACCGCTAAGGATCCGATAAGGGTCCAATAAAACCCGAAAGTTACAATGTGCCTTCTTTCCCTTGCTGTGATTGCAATCCGAGTAAGTATTGAGCTCCCCCATCATGCTCATTTCATTTCTCAATGCCCTGCATACTTTTAAAATACTTGCAAGAGATTCATTAATAGACCAAATATTATATCATCTATATAGATTTGTACAATCAATACATTTCTTACGTACTTTAGACTAATAATAATGTGTTATCTACTTGACCCCAGATAAAACCATAGTTTAATAAAAGGCACTTAACCTTTCATACCATGCTCTAGGTGCTTGTTTTAATCCATACAAGGCTTAGCAACTTAAAACAGGATTTGGAAAATCGATATCATCAAAACCAGGAGGTTGTTCTACATAGACTTCCTCCTTTATACACTACAAGAAATGGGGGTTTACCGACAAAATTTTTGACGGACATATGCCGTCGGAAAATCCATCGTCATTTTTGACGGGTTTTATTTTGGTCGAAAATATCAGTCGGGTTTTCCGAAGGAACACATTATGTTGGAAACTCTGTCGGTATTTTCCGACGGATACCATCCGTCAGAAAATTCCATCAAAAATACAGACGGCTTTTCCGATAGAATATGTTCTGTCGAAAAACCCGCAACTTTGTCCCCCCCCCCCTGCCTTTCGCACCCCCGCACTCTCTCTTCTCTCTCGATCTTTCTCTCTCTCTCTCTCTCGTCTCCGAGTCTCTCTCTCCCTCTCTTCTCTCTCATCTCCGGTGTCTCTCTCTCTCGTCTTCGGCGTCGCCACGACCTCGCTGTCGCCGCCCCGAGACGCCGTCGCCGCGAGTTGCTGTCGCGTCCCCCCGCGCGCCCCGCCTCCACCTCCAGCGCCTCTGGCTCTCCACCCTACCGCGCCGCCTCCGGCCACCTCCCTCAGCTCGCCGCCATGCCGCCGTCGGTATGTCTCCTCCCCTTCCCTACAACCCTCCCCCCCCCCCTCCCCCTCCGTCCACTCCTCCCCCACCGTCCCCCCCCCTCCCACACCATCCCCCCCTCCCCCACATTCACCCCCCTCTGTCACCCCCTCCCCCACAGTCCCCTCCCCCACATTCCCCCCCTCCGTCGATTCCCCCCTCCCCCACAGTCCCCCCTCCCCTACAGTCCCCCCCTCCATCGATCCCCTCCTCCCCACATTCCCCCCCTCCGTTCCCCCTCCCCCACAGTCTCCGTCGATCCCCCCCCCCTCCGCACATTCCCCCCCTCCATCCCCCCCTCGGCCACAGTCCCCCCCTTCATCATCCCCCCCCTCCCCCACGGTCCCCTCCCCCCCCCGCCCCCCCTCCACCCTGTCCCACAATCCCTCCCCCCACAGTCCCCCCTCGCCCCACAGTCCCCTCCCCCACTGTCACCCCCTCCCCCCCTCCCCCACAGTCCCTCCCCGCACTGTCCCCCCTGCCCCACAGTCCCCTCCCCCACAGTCCCCCCTCCCCCACAGTCCCCTCCTCCTCCCTCCCCCACAGTCCCCTCCCCCCCCCTACTCCATATCCCTCCCCTCCCCCATAGTCCCCCTCCCCCACTGTCCCCCCCTCCCCCCACAGTCCCCCACAGACCTCTGAGAGAGCTAGTTAGATTTAGATCATGCAAGATTTTGTTTCTAGAATGTAATTTGTTTTTCTTGATGTACTTGGCTCACTTTGATAATCGATTAGGTCACTTAAGATTAAGCTAATCTGTATTTTTAACCCAAAAATAACTTATTTTATTTTGATATACTCTAACCCAAACAATACCCATTGATTAGGCTATACGTACCCATAATAGACTTTCGTGTAGACTCTTGAAAAAAAAACTCCCATAACTAACATCTCGAGTTGAGATTTGAACTTTTTTTTTTTAATAGAATTTCACATACCAACCAACTGCTGACTTGGGTTTGCATTTTAAATAAGATCTCACATATCCATGCAAGTTACCAACTTAACTCACCCTTTGACTGGGGTAATTTAACCTAGGAGATACTCTTAATTCCCATATATCCCTCCCTAGATTAGTCTAACTAGTGTTCCAAAATATGGAAGAGAGTTAACCTCACTTTTACTCTCCCTTAACCCACTCTTGTACCGCAACTGAAGAGGTATGACATGCATGAACAACACAACTTGTTACATCCTCAAAAGAACAATCACATGACATGCCATCATAAAACCAATTCAATAAACATAGAAATAGGCCATTATGGAGAAAATTCAAAAGCAAGTTTGTTCTTGAGAAAGGAAAATTGTTTGAAACTATATAAATGAATATTTCTAGCATATTCTATAGATATGTTTATGGCACATCATGACAAGGTTTATAATGCAAACATTTTCATATAACAAGTTTTGGGTGACAATGCAAAATTATGATGAATTTTGCCCAATTATGCTATTAATATGGTATATATGGAAAAAAAACATCTATATTATTATATTCTTATTCCATAAAAATCTAGTTATTAAGATAGAGAGAGAGAGTCCACCATGTAGAGAATTCTAGTTAGTTTTGTTATCTAGACATGGTGAGAAAGGAATAAGTGTAATGGATATGATATGGATAATTTTGAGATGAGGACATATGCCTACCTTTAAGTTGTTTGTTTATGTCTGTTATAAATCATACTTCACTTGTAATCTTTTTTATTGATTAGTATTACAGTTCTACATTAATGTAATTCACTTACGTGTATGTGTGAATTTTGTTTAATATTGCACTTGTTCACATGTAATATTTTGTTTTCATATTCTTTTCATATTTATGTGGGTTTTAAATTTGATCTATGCATGTATAGAAATTTATCACTGCACACACCTCACGAGAGCGTGTTATGCCCGGGTCAATGAACCTTCCTGTTCAAGACTTTGGATTGATGTGCACGAGTCTTATTTTAATGTTGAGAACGTGTATATCTAACTCAATGTCTTGAATTGTCCCGTTTTGGACAGTCTGTGAATGTTTGATCGCAGTTAGGTGGTCATTTACTATGTGTTTGTATTATTTGTTGAAATTTCGGGTGCTTCTACTCACTCCTCTCTGATATACCTTTATTGATTTACAATATTCTTAACCACTTATTATTAGTGTTTAAGAAAATATCTTAATCAATAAATATTTTGGTATATCGGAGAGGTGTGGGGAGATGTTGCCGAAATTTTTAGCAAATAATACAAACAATAGTAAATGGTTATCTGAGTGAGATCAAAATTCACAGATGGGTAAAAAGTGGTATCTAAATAATATATCCTACCTATTCATTTTTGACTTACTCGAACGATGTGAGGGTGTGTTGGATTTTAACTCGTGAAATGACCTTTAATCTGTGTAGGAAAAATGTCTTATAAGAATCGGTCATGGATGTACTATGGAATAGTTAATGGAGTTGTGACAGAGGAGTTTAAAGGCGGAGTTGACAGTTTCATTCAGTTTGCATTGAGTAATTCATCAGTAGTAGTTGATCCGATGGGTAACATCCGATGTCTGTGTTCGGCTTGTAAGAACAGAAAAGTGGATATCAACATGGGATGTACAACATCATTTGTATACGAGAGGATTTATTGCCCATTATGTTTATAGTCCTCATGGTGAGTTGATATTTAGTCATCTGAGCTAGCTAACTTTGTCGATGATGCTGGTCCGGAGTTCAATATTCATGAAGATCAAACAAATGAAGAAGTGTCGAATGATATAGCTCAGAGATTTTATCAGTTACTTCGAGATGCTGATGAGCCATTATAGGATGGTTGTGAGAAGCATACACGGGTGTCTGCAATGTCGCAGCTACTGAATTTGAAGTCTGAATTTCATATGAGCGAGAGTTGTTTGATCGGCTTCTCTTACTCGTCAAGAGTATGCTTCCTCAATCAGAGAGGTTACCTGATGATTTTACCGTGCGAAGAAGATGGTGAATGATCTGGGGCTTGGTTTTATGAAAATTGATGCATGTCTGAATCACTGTATTTGTACTACAAAGATGATGCAGATAAGACATCATGTTGTATTTGTAAGCATGATAGATTCAAGCCTAAGAGAGGAGACAAGTCAAAGCAGAAGGATGTTCCATATAAGTCATTGCGGTACTTTTCGATCACACCCGATTGCAGCGGTTGTTCATGTCCCCGAAGACAGCTGGACATATGACTTGCATGTGCGGAAAGAGTTCGTCGTGATGATGGTGAAATCAGTCATCCTGTCGATGGTGAAGCTTGGGCTCATTTTAGCCGTACTCATCCTTACTTCTCAAGGGATCCACGCAACGTGCGGCTGGGTTTATGCACAGACGATTTCAATCCATTCGGAGGCTCGGTGGCATCTTACTTATGTTGGCCAGTATTCCTAACACCGTACAACTTCTGCCAGGCATGTGCATGAAGCGTGAGAATCTGTTCCTTTCATTGTTGTTTCTAGGTCCAAAAAGTCCAGGAACAAATATAGACATATCTCAGACCATTGATTGATGAGCTGAAATTGTTATGGTCAGATGGGGTTCTCTCTTATGATGCATCCAGAAAACAGAATTTCAATTTGAAGGCTGCATTAATGTGGACAATAAGTGACTTTCCAGCATACGACATGTTATCTGGCTGGAGCACACATGGGAGGTTGGCATGTCCTTATTGCATGGAGGATTCTAAATCATTCGTGTTGAAATCTGGGGGAAAATCATGTTGGTTCGATTGTCATCGTCAATTTCTACCGAGTGACCATCCTTTCCGAAAGCAAAAAGATTCTTTATGAAAAATACAATTGTGATGGAGGAGGTAGATATGGAAGGGGTGTCTAGTGGAAACATGGCGAGCTGAGTCCAGAACTTACCGACTATAACACAACTGGCTGGTAGTACCCGACAAATTCCCGACATTGGGAAGGATCACAATTGGGTGAAGCAAGCATCTTTTGGGAATTGTCTTATTGGTCAACACTTTTGATACGACATAACCTAGACGTCATGCATACAGAGAAGAATGTTTTTGATAATGTGTTCAACACAGTTATGGACGTCAAAGGCAAAATGAAGGATAACGTCAAGGCACGAATGGATTTGAAAGTAGTTTGCAGATGTCCAGAACTAGAGCTGCAGTATGTTAGTGGAAAAATGGTGCAACCTAAGCTTCATATGTGCTTGGGGCCAGACAGATTAAGGAAGTGTTGCAATGGTTGAAGCAATTGAGATTTCCGGATGGATATGTCTCAAATATTGCCCGTTGTGTAAATGTCAATGAGGGGAAAATATACGGAATGAAGAGTCATGACTGCCATGTTTTCATGCAAAGACTGATGCCAATTACTTTTTGTGAGTTGTTGCCGAAGCAATATGGGGAGCAATGATTGAGCTGAGTCAATTCTTCAGGATTTTATCTGCATCAGAACTCAGACTTCATGACTTGCGACATATGGAGCAAAATATAATACAGATAGTCTGTAAATTAGAGAAGATATTTCTTCCCTCCAGCTTCTTTGATTCAATGGAGCACCAGATCATCCATTTGCCATATGAGGCTAGGGTCGGAGCACCAGTACAATTTCGATGGATGTATCCATTTGAGAGGTATATTCCTATGTCTCAATTTATTCACATTACGACGATCTTTTTATTTCATATGCATTCATTTCAATTATTGTCGTAGGTGTATGCACAATCTTAAGATGAAAGTCTGCAACAAAGCACAAGTTGAGGGCTCCATTACCCAGGCGTACCTTATTGAAGACTTTTGTTCAATGTACTTTGACACGGAAATACGAACCCGATGAATCAACCTCCACGTAATGATGATGGTGGACATTCTAATGTGTCTGACCGAATCTCTGTATTCAAGTGTCCTGGACGAGTGTTCGGATATTCTTCTACTCGTGCACTCAAAGACAAAGAGTTGGTAGCTGCGGAGATCTACATATTCATGAATTGCGCAGAACTAGACCCCTACATTGAGTAAGCTCTCAACACTAATGATGTACATCATTTGCGAGCAATGCTGCAGAACTTGGAGGTTGTGTGACATTTACATTGCAGAGAGTTTGACTCGGTCATACTGCAATGGAATCCACGTCTGACTAACGTGCAGGTTGAAAAGGAACGGGAGAAGTCTTTTCCTACTTGGTTAAGATCTCGAGTAAGTGTCTAAATATTTGAAGCATAAGTGTTATGCTCTTACGCATACTTAGTTGTTGTAATTTGTCATTGTCTGCCCCTTTTTTAATAATAGGTTGAACAAGGTTTTATTACTGATTCAAGAGTACAAAAGATCAGTTCTGGGCCCTCGAAGATTGTACGTGTCTATCCAGGCTACATTGTGAATGGATATCGATTTCACAAAAGAGATTATGCACGGAATAAGTCTACAATGAACAACGGTGTATGTGTGAAGGGAAGTGCCTACAATGAAAATGAAATAGACTATTATGGAATTCTCGAAGAAGTCATTGAACTACAATTTTGGGACAAGGCAACAATGTATTCTCTTCAAGTGTCATTGGTTTGATCTGACATCTATTCGTCATGACACAATATATGGGATTGTCGATGTCAAGCATAAGTCCAAGTGAGTACGTATGAGCCATTCATTCTGGCGGCACAAGCCCAACATGTTTATTATTCAAATTATTCATCCCTAAAATTGAGAGATTGGTGGGCTGCATGTAGAGTGAAATCAAGGCTATTCCCTGAGTATGAGCTTGTCCAGGCTGATGATGAGCTCGAAGGTGTTAATGATAATTTTTTCCAATCAGATCAGAGTGACACACGAGAGTTGGCGGCTTCTACGCAGTTCGGTGTTGATGATATAAATGAACCAATTTGCTTATATAAGGATAACGAACAGGAAGAAGTTGACCCAAATGCCCTTCTGCGGGAGGTGGAGTCTGATGAGGAGGAAGAGTCCTGGCATGATGAGGACGAATTCGAGGAGGAGATGAAGATGACGCTGAATTAAACATATCTTCAGCATCTGATGATGAATATAGATAATATTATAAAATTTTGTAAAAACTGAGTGTTGTTGCTAATTATACGTTATTCAATAGCTACTTCAAATTTGAGTGCTGATGACATGTTATATCTCTATTTATCTCAATAGAGATATGGTACGTGGAGGACGGAGTCAGAGGGTTTCCACCTCCGTAGGCCGAGGGTCTGCCTCCTCGTCGGCCACAGGTATATATATATATGTAAACACAAAATTCTATATATTATTGTTCATATTAAATTCATATTTTCTAACATACATACAATTTTGCAGGGACTGCCTCCCCATCCACGCCGGTCGTCCCGACGACAGGTATATGTATATGTAAACACAAAACTCTATATATTATTGTTCATATTAAATTCATATTTTCTAACGTACATACAATTTTGCAGGGACTACCTACCCGTCCACGCCGGTCGTCCCGGCGACAGGTATATGTATATGTAAACATAAAACTCTATATATTATTGTTCATATTAAATTCATATTTTCTAACGTACAACAATTTTGCAGGGACTGCCTCCCCGTCCACGCCGGTCATCCTGGCGACATGTATATGTATATGTAAACACAAAACTCTATATATTATTGTTCCATTTAAATTCATACTTTCTAATGTGTATATAATTTTGCAGGGACTGCCACCCCGACCACCCGAGTAGCACCACCTTTCCCTTCTTCCTCACCACCAGGTACATGTATGTTTCCATAGATTAGTACGTTTCTTGTCTTCCAATTTATACAACAATAGTGTACTTAATTGTTTTCAACAGAGGTGGAGAGCCAGCATCCAGCAGCGAATGAGGAGGGGCCTCAGCAACCTGGACGACAGCCATGTTGGATTTCAGGGTAAACTTGATCACTTCAAATTTACTGTATTTGTTATTTATGTTATACAGTTCATGTACAAAATTAATGTGCAATTGTAGGGGGAAGATAGACCCCGGTTCTGCTTCCCACTATATTACGACGCTGGTCCATACACACATTCCAGGACCAGTGGATGCATGGAGAGAGTTCCGGTGCCCGTCCGAGATTTGGATTCCTGGATAGGGTTGGGCGTTCAAATGACGGATCTAAAAAAATCAGTCTAAAAGATCAAAACACGCAACCTGGGGTCCAAAATTCCAAATAGGGATCTGATCGGCATGTCGTTCACTCCGACACGACCGGGTAGGTTAAATTGACGTGTGCGAACTGACGGAATCCGAATTAGATTCCCGGATAGGGTTGGGCGTACAAATGATGGATCTAAAAAAACCCAAGTCTAAAGTATCAAAACACACAACCCAGGGGTCCAAAATCCCAAATAGGGATCTGATCGGTGTCCCGTTTGCTCTGACATGACCGAGTGGGTTAAATTGACGTGTACGAACTGACAGAATCCGAATTGGATTCTTGGATTGGTTGGGCGTTCAAATGATGGATCTAAAAAATCCCAAGTCTAAAATATCAAACACACAACCTGATGGTCCAAAATCCAAATAGGGTTCTGATCGGCGTGCCGTTTGCTCCGACATGACAGGATGGGTGAAATTGACGTGTGCCAACTGACGGGATCCGATTGGATTCCCGGATTGGGTTGGGCATTCAAATGATGGATCTAAAAAAAACCGAGTCCAAATGATCAAAACACGCAACCCGGGGGTCCAAAATCCCAAATGGGATCCGATCGACATGTCGTTCACTCAAACACCACCGGGTGGGTAAAAGTGACATGTGTGAATTGACGGAATCTGATTTGGATTCCCTGATTGGGTTGGGCGTTCAAATGACGGATCTAAAAAAAACCCAAATCTAAAGGATCAAAGCACCCAACCCGAGTGTCGAAAATCCCAAGTAGGGATCTGATCGGCGTGCCGTTCTCTCCGACACGACCAGGTGGGTTAAATTGATGTATGTGAACTAACGGAATCTGAATTTGATACCTGGATTGGGTTGGGCATTCAAATGACGGATCTAAAAAAACCCAAGTCTAAAAGATCAAAACACACAACCCGGTTGTCCAAAATCCCAAATAAGGCTCTGATCGGCATGCTGTTTGCTCCAACACGACCGGGTGGTTAAATTGACGTGTGCGAACTGACGGAATCCGAATTGGATTCTCGGATTGGGTTGGACGTTCAAATGACAGATCTAAAAAACCCAAGTCTAAAGATCAAAACACACAACCCGGTGGTCCAAAATCCCAAATAGGGTTCTGATCGGCGTGTCGTTCGCTCCGACCCGACCGGGTGGGTGAAATTGACATGTGCGAACTGACGGAATCCGATTTGCATTCCCAAATTGGGTTGGGCGTTCAAATGACGGATCTAAAAAAAACCCGTCTAAATGATCAAACAAGCATCCCGGGTCCAAAATCCCAAAATGGGATCCGATCGACATGTCTTTGCTCTGACACCACCGGTGGGTAAAAGTGACGTGTGCGAACTGACGGAATCCGATTTGGATTCCTAGATTGGATTGGGCATTCAAATGACGGATCTAAAAAAAACCCAAGTCTAAAGGATCAAAACACACAACCCAGGGGTCCAAAATCCAAAATAGGGATCTGATCGGCGTGCCGTTTACTCCGACACGACCGGTGGGTTAAATTGACATGTGTGAACTGACAGAATCCGAATGGATTCCCGGATTGGGTTGGGCGTTCAAATGAACGGATCTAAAAAAACCCAAGTCTAAAATCAAAACACACAACCCGGTGGTCCAAAATCCTAAATAGGGTTCTGATCGGCATGTTGTTTACTCCGACACGACCGGTGGGTGAAATTGACGTGTGCAAACTGACGGAATCCGATTTGGATTCTCGGATTGGGTTAGGCATTCAAAGACGAATCTAAAAAAAAATGAGTCTAAAGGATCAACACGCAACCCGGGGTCCAAAATTCCAAATAGGGATTACACCTAAATCGAATTGTTTCACATTGGCATGCATCAATACAATTTACATGGAAAAATTCATATACATTAAATACTGGTCCAAATGACCTGAAATTTTAACCACATGTTAATTCGGGTTTAGGATTCCTCATACAAATTTTCAGATTTTTTCTGAACTAAAACAGAATTACAGAAAATCTAATATCAATTTCACATGCTATCCGCATTCGATTTAACATGGAGTTAGACACAAACACAGTTTCAACCACTCACTGTCTGAACCCTAGCAGGCATGGAACTACAGAATTTATTCATGAAAATTTTTGGGCAATACATGATTTATGGAAGATTTATCATGACCTAGCATGATCTCTATTTTTTTTTCTAAACAAATTTTGCAATAATTCACACGGGCATGGAAATAATATCTGAAATTTAGGACAGGGACTGAACTTCACATGCATAATCCTCATAAATTAGGGCATTTAGACTTGTCCTAATCATGCAAACATGGTTTAACAAGATCAAAATTCATCACACATGTATTTTCATGAAATAATTAAACCCTATCATTCATGATAATCTATCCACACACCACATTCATCACATCAACAATATACATAACATATAAATGATTTACAGTATATCCTCATCGTGAAACATATCGAAAATATTGTATGGAAGGGCAGAACAAGTCGCTGTTCGTCCAGATGAACTTGGCGGCGGTCTCTGGCCGCTAATTCAGTGTTAACGGCATAGTCGATGGACGCCAAGCATGATCTCAGCGTCAAGGACATTGTCGTTAATGTCGGGTCTGTGCAGAACACAGACCCGAGCTCCAAAGATGGGGTGAATGTGGGGGTCTAGGACACGAGGGAAAATTCATAAAAATTGTAAAACCCCTAGACACATACAGGGTCGTTATGAATGGGTACTTGCCTCCAGAAAAACTCCAAGGGATCTAAATGGGTCGGAGAAGCTCTCCTTGGGCAGTCCCAGAGCCTCCAAAAGAGCTCTCCTTCGGGTTCTAGGTCGATGCAGGTGCTACAGCAGTGGTGGGGAAACTTCTCCTTGGTTCCCTCTAGCCTCCAGTTGCAGAAGAACGCCGGATGAAGCCTTGGATCGCCGGATCAAGGCCTCCAAAACTCAGTCTTTGCAAAACTCCGAACTAGGGTTTTCCTCCCTCTTTGCAAAGAGTCTAGAGAGGTTTTCTGGTGCAAGGGGATTGGTTTTAAAGCAGAGGGGTTTGGGGTCCCCGGAGTGGTGATGGGAAAGGCTCAGAGGCATTGGGGCAGCTCCCCAATGGGTGAGCTAGCTTGCTCCCGGAATTCTGGGCTCTGCAACGCATGCAGGTCAGAGAGGTTGGCGTCCATATCGTTGGACGCTGGGATTAGTGTTGGCGTCCATGGGTGGACGCTGACACCTCATCGACGTCCTGCTATTGACGCCAATGGCCTTCGGGCAAAAGTCTAAAACATGCAGAAACCATGCACCTCACACCTATATACATGCTATATGTATACGTTATCATGTACACACTACCATCAAGCATACATACATTATTTATACCTAAGCTATACACATACACACATAAGTATACACTAGTACATACGTAGATACATACATACGTACATATACGACACGAATTATTTACATGCAAAAATCCAGAAAAATTCGAGGGCCTTACAATGTCTGCCAAATCTAACTACACCTCGAGTAGGTGATATCTTCAAAAAGACATGCTTACCTACCTCGAACTCCAAATCCTTCCTCTGTTGTCGGCATAACTCTTCTGCCTATCATGTGCCGCAACAAGCCTCTTCCTAATCAGTTGGACCTTATCCGAAGTCTCTTGAACTAACTACTCCGACCAATTAGCTGCCTATCGCCAGTCTCCTCCCAACATAAAGGAGATCTACAAGGCCTACCATACAACGCCTCAAATGGAGCCATACCAATACTTGCATGAAAACTGTTGTTGTATGCAAACTTCACAAGAGTAAATGATGGTCCCAATCATCCTTCCAATCCAGCACAACCGCTCTCAACATATCCTCGAGCGTCTGGATAGTCTTCTTGGACTGTCCATCTGTCTGGGGATGGAATGTTGAACTAAGATTTAGTTCATACCTAAAGCATTCTGAAGACCCTTCGATAACCTCGAAGTAAATCTTGGATCTCGATCCGAAATGATCGACTTTGGCACACCATGCAATCTAACTATGCTACCGACATACAATCTAGCGAAGCTCTCGACCGACTGCTTCTTCTTCATAGGTAAGAAATGCACAGTCTTTGAGAATCTATCTAATACTACCCATATCGAGTCATTGCCCCACCTTGATCTAGATAAATCCGTTACAAAATCCATAGTGACAGCTTCCCACTTCCATACTGGATTTCCATCTTCTGCATAAGACCACATGGTCGCTACCTTTCGGCCTTCACTTGCTGGCATACTAAAACACCGAGACACATATGCTGCCACATCCTTCTTTATGCCAAACCACCAAAAAGATCTCTTCAAATCCTGGTACATCTTAGTGTTACCCAGATGAACAGAGAATCTTGACCTTTGAGCCTCTGCTAAAACATGCTCACGGACATTTACAATGTCTGGAACACATACACGGTGATGAACCTAATCACACCATCCTCATCTCGAGCAATGCCTGCCTTGCCCACCAACTCATGGAGTCTAGGGTCGCCTTCTATTGCTCGATCACCTCATCCAAGACCGAAGACCTAATGGACAACTGAGCTACAAAAGCCTAACACAAAGATGCTCTAACTCAGTCATCGCACATGCCGCATCCTCCAAATCTTCCAATCCTACTGGAGTGACGATCTCTTCCTACTAAGGGCATCAGCTACGACATTTGCCCTTCCAATGATACTGAAGGTCGAAGTCATAGCCCTTCAAGAACTCATCCATCTTCTCTGCCTCAATTTAATTCCTTTTGGGGAAAAGATACTTTAAGCTCTTGTGGTCAGTGAACACCTCAAATCTGACACCATAGAGATAGTGTCTCCAAATCTTCAGTGCATGAACCACTGCCGCAAGCTCCAAATCATGAGTCGGATAGTTACGCTCATGCTCCTTCAATGGGTGAGAAGCATACGCTACTACCCTTCCTTGATGCATCAATACCACAAAGGCCAGTCTAAGATGCATCCGTATAGATGGCAAAACCCTCATCACCACTAGGTAAAACCAATACCGTGCAGAATTAAGCATAGCCTTCAATAATTGATAGCTACTCTCACACTCCTCGGACCACAAGCATCTCACCCTTCCTGGTTAGCTTAGTTAATGGGCGGCGATGGATGAAAATCCCTCAATAAATCGCCGATAATAACCCGCCAACCCAAGGAAACTCTGAATCTCCGATGGGGTCCTAGGAATCTCCCAATCTAATACAGCATGGACCTTTGATGGATCAACTGCTACACCACACCGGAGATAACATGCACGTGGAAATGAATCTCGCGCAACCAAAATCGCACTTGCTGAATTTTGCATATAGCTTGTGCTCTCTAAGGACTTCTAATACTACCCTCAAATGCTGACAGTGTGTGGCCACATCCGAAGAGTAGACCAACACATCATCAATAAAAACTACAACAAAGCTATCTAAATAAGGCCTAAACACCATGTTCATTAGATCCATGAACGCTGCAGGGGCATTTGTTAGACCAAACAGAAGAACCAAAACTCATAATGTCCATAACGGGTCCTAAAGGCCGTCTTTGACACATCCTCACACTCCTAATCCTCAACTGATGATAGCCAGACCGCAGATCAATCTGGAAAAGATTGATGCATTCTGTAGCTGGTCAACAAGTCATCAATACGAGGTAAGGGATACCTATTCCTACAGTCACCTGTTGAGCTTCCTATAATCAATGCACAACCTGAGTGAACTGTCTTCTTATTTACGAATAAGACAGGTACGCCCCAAGGCGAAACGCTAGGGCGAATAAATCTCTTATCAACAACTCTTGAAACTGCTTCCTTAGCTCAGCTAACTCCGCAGGTGCCATCCGATAAGGAGCCTTTGAGACAGGAGAGGTTCCTAGAAGCAACTCTAAGGTAAACTCTATCTCTCTATCTGGTGGTAATCCAGACAAATCATCGGGATACACGTTTGGAAACTCCCGCACTACATCTATCTCCTCAAGAGTAGGTGACTCATCAGCCTTTGGTACTAATACCACGCTGGCAAGAAAAGCGTCACAACCCTTGCCTACCATTCTCATCGCCTTCATGGCAGAGATGACAAACATTCCCGCAAGGTTCCTTGGCAATGGATGAGAAACTCATCCTCACCAGGAATACGGAAAACAATCTTCTTCCCACAACAATCCACTAACGCATAGTGCTCTTCTAGCCAATCGAGACCAAGAATAGCAAGAAGAACACCCCTTCTAGGACTCTATCCTCAATGCACACCAGTAAAGACGGAATACACCTCCTAGTCAATACCGTTCCCATAGGTGTGTGCACAAATAAGGGAACCTCTAACCCCTCAGACTCTAATCCTGACTCTAAGGCTGACTGCCTAGCAAATCGCTCAGAAATGAACGAGTGAGTGGCACCCGTATCAAATAACACCCGAACGTGCACACCTGAGCAAAGAACTGTACCTTCAGTGACATGATTTGCCTGCTCGGGTCCTCTCCAGCTAATGCAAACACTCGAGCTTGGGGTCGAGGCCTTATTGATTTGTCCTCTAGCTGGGGCTGCTACCGCTGCCGCTGCCTCTGCTGAGCTGGTTGTTGGACTCCCTGCTGAAGTCTAGGGTAGTCTCTAATCTGATGCTCGCTGCTTCCGCACTTGAGGCACTTTCCCACCATCTTCCAACACTCTGTACCACCACGTGCCTTCCACAATGAGGACACTCCTTCTTGCCACTAGGGGAATGCTGAGAAGGTACCTGACGACTGCTGGCTGCCACTGGTGCTGCGGTGACTGGTACGCCGCTTTCTTCCTATCCTGCCTCTGGAATGGAGCTGCAGGCCTCTTCTGCAAAGCCTTCTTCTCCTCAAGATATTGCTCCATCTCACCTTCCTGCCGACATGCCGCGCTGAGAGCCTCCATGAGGGTACGATGGTCAAATGCCACCAACCTCATCCTCAATGATGGCTTCAAGCCCATCACGAACTTCTTGGCCTTTCTGCACTCATCAGCCACAAATGAGGTGCATACTTTGATATTCAGCAAACCTGGCCTCGTACTCTAGTACGGTCATGGAGCCCTGAGTCAAGAAAGGAACTCCTGCTCCATCTTGTCCTGGATGTTCTCGGGGACGAACTTTGCCCGAAGGAGCCTCACGAACTCGTCCCAAGCCACCTCAACAGCACTGTCCTCGAACCAGGTATGAAGCAATGAGGACCACCACACATCGGCTCTCTTCTGCATTAAACCACCCATAATGACCAATCCAGATAATGTAGACTTAAGAAATAAACGCATAAGCAATTAACACATACCCGTAGCATATAGGTGGCCAAAGTGACCCTGTCATCCTCAGCACACCTAATCGCTCGGAAGATTTTTCGATCTCCCTCAACCAGCTCTCCGCTAACAATGGGTCACTCTCCCCCTTAAAAGAGGGTGGAGCCATCCTCTTGAACCTTTCCATGATGGAAGGTCCACCATGGTCATGAGCCTGGGGAATTGGCGCCTGAGCTTGAGCCTGTTGAGCCTCCAGCTGAGCCTAGAGTGCTGCCTGAGTATGGGCCTACATCTGCATGGCCTGAACTAGACCCTACATGAACACTCCATAGTCCACTGGTGGCGGTGGAGGAATCACAGGACCCTGGGGTACTGTGGCCTGCTACTCACCCTGATCCTCACGACTAGGCTCTCACTCTCTCCTCTCATCCTCTGCTCACCCTCACGAGCAGGAGCACCATGCCTACCCCATGAAGCCATAGCCTGCAGACAGATTAATCACATAAGGAACTAACCATCTAATTCCTAACTATGTGGACAATCTATAAAGACTTAGCATATAATGAAGATGATGGCATAATTATATTATGTACAATCTCAACTGGCTTTCTCTGATACCAATCTCTGTAACGATCCTCCCTAAACCGGTACAGTTACACCAACCCACGTCGGTATAATGAGTATCGCTACAGTGGGACATTGACCCAACAAATACATTAAGCTGAGATGTACACAATATAAACATAGAACAACGAATTAGAAAACTCAATGCAAACTTTTATTCCACAATCCACATTCTATCCACAGTCCAGATAGTACAAGAAATAAACTAAAATCACATAATTGACATTCTAATCAAATACATTGTTCACATTTGAATTACATAACATTATTGACTACATACTTAAGAAAAGAAAATACAACCTCTATATCTCCACAACAATCACCTACTCTCGCTCCGAGTCACTCCTAGCTATCTCCTCGGAAGAAGTGGAGACACCTGCACCTTTACGCCGAAGCAAGAGTGAGTCTAAAAGACTCAGCAAGTAATTCCCGGGTACATTATACATACACACATCATATGCACATTTACTTTCAATTAAAAACAATCAAGACATGTAGCATGGTTGAATAATTCTTAAATTCTATGCATGAAACTTCTACCACATTATGGTACTGATACATGCTTTATCTTTTCTTTTCACACACTAAAATAAAGCCTATCACATGCTCTCTACACATTTCTTTAATATGCTAAATCAAATTAAAACTATATATGCAACTTAGACATGGAATTACACGTAATGGAAGCGATATTCCTAACATGATTCTATGTACATATTCACACTTACACAATTATAAACATGATTAGCTTGCTGTTTTGACATGGATTTAGCACATTCATGCAATGGTTTACAATTTCACATAATATCACATTGTTTTCACATATTCACATGTTCATTTGCACATTCTACAATTTCACATTTCACTTATACATCATCACATTATTTCACTTATTGCCATGATACATAGTGTGAACCACCTCTAGAAGGACTCACACACACATTCACATACCTATCACCTAGGATAAATAGTGATAGATCTTGGTTAACTGCGCAGAATTGGAGAAGCACTCTCCACCCTAACCAGTGGTACTCGTCCACCTCCAGGATTTCATCCTATTTGCCCATAGAATTTCACACACATGAACCTTCCCGTAGGGACTTTACTATGGTACAGTTCCACAGCTGTCTAAGGTAGCAGTGTCACCCATGGCACAAGTTTTACATAAATCTTATTAATCACACATAGTTTGTACACCGTAAACACAATAATATCCAATTTCACATACGTGCATATGGTTCAGTTTTACCTAGCATGGTACTACTGTTCTTAACATTAATTAGTTCACATCATGATCCTACGCATGCTGCAATCATAGGATTATCCACCATTACATTCGACATGTTTTTAACATGGTCCTTTCTCATCTACAAATAAAAATAGTACTTATTGTCACCTAAACAGTATGAAATTTTTATGACAGATTAAAGATAGACATTTCATCATATGCTCAAAATATTTAGATTTTTTCAGAGTTATACACTAATTATAATAATTGGAACATTATCATGTAATTCTATCAAATTTCATCTAACAAGGGTTTACATGTACACAGTCGGTCGTAATAGTTCAAATGCCTGAAAATAGTCATCATTTAGTTATATAAAAATGTCAGGCTCAATCTCACAACCGACATATTTATACTAATTTAACATGGTCATATACAGCTCTCAATTCAATTTTAGAAATTTTAATAACTCACACAGAAATCAAGAATTTGTCAAATTGTATAACATAACCTAATACATGCATATTACTCACAGAAATTTCTTGAAGCCTCAGTTCAACACAAAAGTAAGTAATCAGTAATTTATAGGATTAATACATGCCTATCATAATTCAATAATTTCCACAATGGATGAAAATTTACCATAATCACAAGATATGATCTATCAACAATATTTAACAATATAGTATTTTTACCATATATCCTCATGTTCGAAAATCCAAAAATAGATTTTATAGGGTAAACATGCACACTGTCACTATATGATGAACTCAGCGGCACACTGGTGGCCGCCAATCAGGTAGACGGCAGCAAAGGATGCCGCTAACCTCACATCTTAATGGCAGCAGATGATGCCGTTAAGTTCCTATCTTCAGAAATGCAGAGAGATCTCACAAAAAGAGGAGAACGGGGGTTCCAGGACACGAATAAAATCCATAAAAATACCGCGACCTACTAGACGTATGTATGGACAATGGTCAAGGGTTACTTGCCTTTATAAAATCTACAAATAGAATATGGGTCGAAGAAGCTCTCCTCGGCCTGTGCCAAGAAGCCTCCAAGATCCCCTCGATCCGGTTCTGTGATGGTTCTCAATGCACGCCGGAGTCGGGGAAGCCTTCCTCGTTGTTCAGACTCCCTCCCAGTCGCGGTAGAACGCTGGAAGAAGCCTCAAATCGTCGGATCAATGGGTCCAAACTTCCAAGTTTTCGCACATAAAAGCTAGGGTTTTTAAATTTTGACCCAAGAGCCAAAAAGACTCTATTCGGCCGAAAAGGAGTTTTTATGCTCCCAGGGGGTTGGGTACGCGTTTAGGTAGGGTTCAGGACCGTTGGAGAATGGTTCCTAAACAAGAGGCGAAAAGATCGTGGGCGTTTCCGAATCTGAAGCACACAAGATCTGGGTTTTAGACGTCAACATCAATGGCCGCCTATATGAGGTTGGCATCCATCGATATGGCCGCTTATCTCTACTCATTGTCAACTCATGTTGACGCCAATGACACTTCGGCAGAACATAAAATGCATAAAACTATATTACACATGCAAATACATGTAAATTACAATGTATACTTTAAAATGTTATTTATACAATTTAAATAAATAACATACACAACAGAAACATATATATATATATATTCATATGTACCAACATACTCAAGTAATATATATATATATATATATATATAACTACACACACAACGCATCAAATCCTCACACAACCAAACACCTATATAAGAGGGCAAAATTCGAGGGCCTTAACACTTTTGCTTTAGACCTTGTTCTAACTCCCAAGCCATCTCCCCGGTCCCTCCCTCTTAAGCTTCGAGTCTGGCATGAGAATATTTTCTTTTGCGAGCAACACCTCGATCTGCCTCTGATCTCCAGATTGATGTATTATGTGCAAAGGATCACAGAGTGGGAAGAGTGTGGTTGAGTATGGTTTTCTCCACCAGAGGAAGAAGTAGCCATGCGTTGAGAAACCGCAATAGTACTAAGCACGTACACGACCCATGCGGAGATACCTCCAACCGCTCGATGTCGGACCCTTGTACATAACTAGACTCGGGCAGTAACGTCTCTAGGTGCTCCGAGCTAGTGGCATGCAAGTACGGGAGCCCAGCGGGAGACGCCTCATGCAATAGTTGAACAGGAGCAACGTCCCATGTAACCGGATGATGCTGCACAGTCTGTAAATTCCTCTTGGGGTCCCAACGGGACCATCAGCCTATTTTTTTTCCGACATAATTTCCTCCTGATCAACCCCAATATCCTGCATATCATCATGTGGAGCATGTGAATTTATCTTCTGACAGGGACTCAAACTGATTTTTCTTTTGAATAACAGTTGGAATACTTTTATCTTTTTCTGCCACTGTTTCTTCTGCCCAACTTTGATAGGACGCTGCTAGTCACCCTCCATACGATCTTCTTTGGTCTCTGGGGCCGAAACCTTTAGGCGTATGGGCTTCTTCTTGTAACATCTTCGACACTGTGACCAAGTTTATGGAAAAAGAGCAAACCGGCGGAATTCTGAGAAAATTAACTTTCGGCCAGAAACCATCATTATCACAACTGATCCAAATCCTTTCCGATCTGGGTTGTTTAATGTCAAGTTCCACATAGACTAAGGCTTCATGGATTTGCGTCATAGCTTTAGACGCCTATGGACTTGTAAAACCTTGCCGAAGTTACCTGCAATAGACCTAAGGAAATCCTCATGGTACAAGTTAACCAGTAGTAGCGGAAACTTGATCCAAACAGGAATAAAAGTAGGATCATAAGAGTAGTCGAATGTAGGTTCCTAGCGAAGGAACCTGTACAGAAGCCCTTTGATGTAAAGACTTCTGCGCAGGAGAACTTTAATGAAATCCTGCTCATCTTCAAATCGGAATAACAGATGTCGCGGATTCAGGGAACTAACAATGAAATCCTTTGAAAGCAAAAGACGCTGAGAAAGGCAGGACTTAATCTCAGGGATAGAGGATCGACCATATGAGCACTTCGCAATAATGGCATGTTTGACCGGATCTATTGACTTGGCTATTCCTTCTTTGGAAAAATAAACTGCTGGCTCCCCTTGATCGGTAAACGCTGGTAGTTTAACACCAATCTTCACAGCTGGAATAGCTTTACTTGCCAAAATCATCTGAGCATAGGATAGCCTGGCGATGGGGGCTCAGAAGAATCGCCTCCACCCCCAGAAGGATCCACACTGCCCTCCTTGGCGGGGAGGGAAAGCCCTCCCACCGGCCCTAGGCGGCGGCGGCCAAACCAAGGCGCAAAACCCTAGCAGAGCTCTAACATGATCAAAAATAACAATCCCTATTGACACCCCCGTGAAGTATATTCTTTAAAATAATTATAACCTTAGAACATCGATTTCACCTGAACATCAACTTCAGTTAAACATCGATTTTAGTTCAACAACGATTTCATCCAGAACATCGATTTCACTACAACATCAATTTTGCTTTACATCAATTATTCTCACATCGACTTCATGTCAACAAGGATTACATCTCCACATAGACTATGATTATATTTCAACATCGATTTATTCCAAAACGTTTACACTCAGAATGACTTCTCTTGAACATCAATTGTGTTTGTACATCGACTGCCTTTTGCATAGACTATCTCTAAACATCGACTTTCTTTATATAATGATTATGTTTTAGGCAGTTGATGGGTATTATTATAATCATTTTAGATAGGCTTGAATATATTCCATCCTTAATAATATTCAATATATTCAAATCACTGTGAATTTCAAACTTTCCCGCGAACCATGTTGTATTCTGTGCACTCAGACATTTATTGTATCTGGTACAATATCTCTGCACGACATATCTTCAGGTTACCATATCATGTCACGTAAAGTAGAACTTTAAGGATGACAAAATGGAACCTCCTCTATAGTATATCTTCCTAAAGCACGACTACTAACGTTGATTCAGTTTAGACACATTTAAGTTGTCTATGCTTCAGCATTAATTGTGCAGGTTTTCGGTGGTCTCACACGTTGCAATGATTGGACCTGTCACCCTAACAGAACCAAGAAAAGATTCAGATAATCTTTCTCTCTATATGTATCTATCCTATCATTTATGGCTGTAAATTTTCTTGATTCATATATCGGACCAGACACATCTAACGTGCTTGAAAATGAGAGACAACAAAAACTTCAACGAATACCTCTTCAAAAAGAAGATAAATAGAAGACTGAGGACTGCATGAAGACATATCCTTGACACCTTGAAGAAAGAGAAAGAAGAGCTCGTTCGATCATTAAAATTAGTCTTTCTGCTCTTAGCTATCCATAGCAACCTGTTCTAGTTTCTGAGAGTTGCTTAGATCTCAGAGACCTTCTTCCTGTGATATTCATTGTCTCTAAGTGTCCGCTCAGATCAAGCATTTGCTATAAGCTTGGTTTAGGGGCCATCCTCCATTACTCATCCTGAGTGATCCTCTTCACCTGTGAAGAGAAGACCTACTGTGGAGTGGGTGGTTGTTCCCTTGGTAAGAAGGAAGACCTGTTGTATCAGGTGGTATTGTGCCTCTTCTTGTAGTGAAGAGAAGGTCAGCTACGGCTAGATGTGTAAGTGTCCTTAAGGGGAACTGTACCCTTGGTTAGTGAAATCCCAAGTTGTTGCTTGGGATTGAACATAGGACTCCTTATGATAGGAGATCTGAACCATGATAAAATTTCTGTTGTCCATGTGATTGATCTTATTGTGTCTTTGTTTTATACTAACTCTAACCATCGAATTTAGTATCTTCTGTCAAGTGTTTTTATTTACAAGAATATTCTTAAAAGAAATTTTTAGCAATCCATTCACCCCCCCCTCTGGGCTTTCAACCTTGCCAACATTTTCCATATTAGGCCTTGCTTACCATAAGGGATTTCTTATATGGTCCACGTGTTTATAGCTAGGATTTCACCTAATGGGCCAGGTTCAGCAACTAAGCCTTATGACTTGAGCTAGAGGGTAGAGATTTTCCCTCTCCACTTGCCCCCTATTATCAAGCTTAATGAAGTAGATCAGTGAGTAGATTTCATCAAGGCAGACAGAAGGATTGGGTCTCTCAATTTATATGCCACTCAATGACTCACTTCATGGTAGCACGTTACTGTGTGGGCCTTATTGGCATTATTCCACGTAGGTGTAAAAGGTGACATTGCACGCTTCCCTTTTTGTGTGGCTCATTTGCAGCTTCTCTACGTAAACACCATCATTCTTCTACGCTTCTTGATTCCGTCCAACACAATGATCACACTCTTGAGCATTAGTCTTGCAATGCCTCCTCGTTGCTTGCGTGGGCTTTTAAGCTTTTAAGGAGGTAAGATTTTTTCCTTTGAAAAGAAATCCCCATCATTTCAAGGATATAAATATCATTGGTAGGGTGACTTGCAAGCATTTTTCCTTTGCCTACTTCCCCCTTGCTTAAACTTTGCTCTCACTTGGGAGGATCTGCCATCATCCTCTCACTCCCAATGACTAACCTTTAAGACTTAGACGGACTTGGAGAGATGTTTCGACGTTGCTTCTAGCTCACTAATTTTGTCGACATAGTAGTAGAGGCAATTTGATATCTTCCTTAGCCTGCCCCTTCTTCAAGTCCATTGTTTCTATTGGTCCATAGTCATCCTCTTCTTATCTTACTTACTTCTTCCATGGTGGATTAGGAGAACTCTCCTCTGAGTGTGGATGCAGAGCAAAAATCCAAGGCTGCTCTCGTCCCTTCTTGTTATGAAGTTTAGAGTAACGTAGGGGAGGTGCAACTGGTGGATCTCACCTTCCTGTACCATGTCCCCTCTTTATATGATCTCTTCTTGCCCTCACAGGGCGAACTCATCACTACATGTCAACTAGATGCTTTTTATCTTGACCAGCTTGCTCTTCAGTCTATGTTCAAAGTTCTTGTCCTCTTCTTCACAGCAATGCTCTTGAACTACTATGGGTTGGCACTGATGCAACTGGTGTCCAACTCATACACCTTCATTTCCGCCTTTATAGTTTTGTGTGTCAATCACCAATCACTCTCAGCCTTCATCTCTTGCGTGTCTTCTTTGAGTTGAAGAAGCATGCCTAGGACGGTGACAACTACTATTTCATCAGGCCTCACCAGGTAGGCATTTCCTTCCACTTTCTTCAGGATTCATCCCTTAAGGGATGGAAGTCCCACTATTTTTGGGTTTCTCACTGCCCATGATCTCTCGAGAGGAACGTCCAAATAATACCCAACTTCTCTGACCAATGTATTTCCAATTTGATGCTAGGGGATTGAAGGCGTGCATTTGTATCTTGACATAGCACTCTCCTCCTACTGATGAATTGATTAGGTTAACAGCTCTCAGACTATGGCAATACTTCTCGGAGAAGTCGAGGTAACTAGTTTTCAGTGCAATATTTCTTCTTGGCTTTCAAGACAGACACGATGAAGGTAAGTTTTGCCAAGAGTGTCATCAGAAGAAGAGGAAGGTGACCCATGTGGCAGCTTCTCTAGTGAAGAGGGCTATCCTTCCATAGGGATTTTGATTACCTTTTAGATCCTCAAGCTGCTCCAACGATTGCTTCTGTAATAGCTCTTCCATCTACCCCAATGACTGCTCCCACAGTGAATTTGACCACATGGATAAGGGGAGCTTTCACTATAGTGCCCTATTTTGCTTCACTAAATGAATGCAATTGCGTATGTGTTTTCTACATTTAACAGTATACTGTAACCTGATGAACCTTGACTCAATATCTACTGACGTTGACTATAGTTAACAGCATGATCGATTGTCGTCTACTATCTATTAATGACAGGGGACTGTGCTGTCTATAATTTTCTTGAATATTTAGTTTTCGGGAAATAAGTTGACGACATGATCGATGGACGTCTACTACATGGTCGACGACAAAGGGGTTGACGTTAACCTGACTTGCCAATTTTTGTTGTTACCGTTCCGGGGAGAAAATGTCAGCCATTTCTAATGCATTTAATGGGGAGATCGGGGCGTTTTTGGTTCAGAGGCTAGGATTGAGGCTTAGATGGTCTGTAGGAGTCCTTATAAGACCCGATTTAGCCTTTAGAAAAGGGTTTTTGCGTTGTCTTGGAGGAGAGAAAGGAGGGCGGAAGGAAGGGTTGCAGAGTATGGTTCGTGTGATCTGAAGCAAGTTGGACCAAGGGAGAACTACAAGGATCATGAACAGAAGGTTCTCCAGGTGTGGTTGCAGTTCTGGAGGTCGGATCAAGCGTTTGAAGACGGTGGAAGAGGGCTGCCTTGTGACCAAGGCGGGTATCTTCAAATCTTTTCCCATGACTCCAGAAGGAGGTTTAGAGGCAACTAGCATGGGGGAACGGTTTAGGATACTACATTCTTTAGATTTACCATTTTTACAGATTTTTAAACCCATGAAATAAAATGTGGGAAGGGGTTAAAGTTCTGTCATTTCATGTGCAGTTTTCTGCGTTTTCTGGTCTGATGAACTAAACATCAACATCGACCGCCGTTAAATTCATGTAAACGTCAAGCTTTTGGACGCCTATATATATATTAACGGCGCTATGTGCCGCCATCAACTGATATTAACGGCATGGTATGTTGACGTTAACCCATGTAAACGGCAGCATACCTTGCCGTTAAGTTCATCAGTGTTGTTTTCTACCAAGATTCTGATTTCTGTGGATATTATGTAAACTATGCATGAGTAAGGTGTTCGGTTAGACTCTGTCATATATGATTACTACTGTTACACATCATGAAAATCATGGTAATAATGTACGGATTTTATGTAATATTCTAAAGCATTTTCTTTGTTAATTAAATAGAAAATGAAATGGGTATAAGTTGATCCATGTTGTGAAGTTTTAATTAAGATTCGTACTGCTCTTGGATGAGATTTCAGACCCATTGTACTCAGTTTTACACAGTAAATTGCATGATCTTCACTATTGTAGCATGTTAAATAGTTCAAGTTTATGAGAATTAATCATGAGAAATGATGTAGAACATAGAAAATTATGAAAATTTACATGTGTGAAGCATGATTAGAATTAGAATTTATATCAAAATTTTGGAATATCTGAGCACTGTACACACTGTTATGATTTTCTAAATGGAAAGAATGTGCATAGAAATCAATTAATGGAGAAAAGAGCATGAATGATAAAACATGATGAAATCAGTATAGGTAGTGTCATGTTAGGTTACTGTTATACAGTAGAATAATGACTTCAAAGAGAGATAATGTATTATGTAATTTTGCATTATAGTTTAGCTAGTTATGCATGAATTATGAATTGCATGAAGTAATTTCCATAACTTCATGAAAACATGTATATTATTTTCTGAATATATGGCTAATAAGACATTGCTATTATATAGATACCTACATGGAACTACACCATGGAATGCCCCTATGGTAATGGTTCACCTACATGAACTGACTACATGAATCCGAGGGCAACGGATTGAAATCTTGGAGGTAGACATATTCTACTGGTTAAGGTGGGAGGACTTTCCCCGGTATTGCGCAATAACCAGACTTTATCACTGTTTTGCCTAGGTGATAATGAATGATTCCTCTACATGATCTCTATTAATAGTGGGGCTATGTCTTGGCAACTATTCTTACATGATAAATGATCTACATGCTACATGATAAATGACCTACATGTTACATGACAAATGACTACATGCTACAAGATATGACTACATGTTACATGATATGGATTACATGCTACTTGAAATTGATTACATGCTACATGACATTGAACACATATTATCAAACTTTGACTATATGTCATGCCACATGAAAATGTTTAAATCATTTGTTTTATTATGAGATGTAAGTCACATGTTATATGAAATTGTTTTATTCTTCATGATAATAACCATGCCATGTAAAGAGTAATTGCCAAATGAATTAGAGCATATTGAGAGGAAGAGTTTATGGTATCAAGGATAAGAAGGAAATAAGCTATCATGTTTTAAAATTACTATATGATAAATCTTGAACTGTCTTTCCTTGTTGCTTGCTGGTCTAATAGACTCACACTTAATTAACATTTCAGGAGAGACTGAGGATACTCAGGAGTTAGTACACTCTGACTCAGAGCGTGAGGACGTGGAGGCGTATTTCTTTTCTTTGTGTGTGTGTTAAGAGAGATTATGTATGTGAGAATAAATTGTACTTTGAACATATGTATTTGGACATATGAACTGTTATACCTTTGGACTATTATAACTCTTCTCTTATGCTTTAGACTTGATATTGGATACAATGTTGATTGAAAATTTTAGTTCCATTTTCCATTGCAACTTGTTGGAATTTAAATTGTCATTTATGGATATCTCAATCTGAACCGATTATTGTTGGATATTCTCCACTGTAATACCTCTATTGGATTTAATGTGAGTTGGAATAACTGAACTGGGTTCAAGACAGGCGTTACCGAGATTGGTATTAGAGAGTTCCAAGTTGAGCATGTACATAAATAAAATATCAACACTATGTTCATATCCTTAAGTCTGCATAAGGAATTAGTCCAAGATTATGTAGAATAATAGGTTATTATAATAAATGCTTGTTTTGCAGACTATGGCTACCCGTGGTCGTTGAGGAGCAAGCTCGACCCGAGGCGATGAGTCAGCGGGAGGTTCGTAGGCACCAGCTCAGCAGGAACCAGATCAGACAGGCGTACCTTTACCACCCCCACCACCACCTGTGGACTATGGAGCGTTGATGCAGGACTTGTGCACGCGATGCAAACCCAGGCACAGACGGCAGCTGCTTTGCAAGCGCAAGTGTAGGCTCAGGTTGGTACTTAGGAAGTGTTACCAAGTTTTCGAATTGAAGAATCCAACTAAGAACTCGATGTGGATGTAGGCACAGGCACTTGCTCACGAGGCACCTTGGAGGTGTCTCGATGATGGAGCGATTCAGGCGATGACCCCACCTTTCTTTAGGGGGAGAGTGATCCAATCATGGCAGAAAGTTGGCTGCGGGAGACGGAGAAGATCTTTTATGCTATAAGATGCGCGGAAGAGGAGCGAGTGACATTAGCCACCTATATGATGTAGGTAATGAAAATTTTAGAAGTGTTTTGTGTGTTGCTCCTTGTACACCTTTAGATTACCTAACTACTTTTGTAGGAGCGTGCCGATGTGTGGTGGTCATCAGTACTACACACACAGTTCGGGGATGGAGTTGTTGAGGTTGCATGGACCGAGTTTGTTCGCCTGTTCAGGGCGAAGTATATTCCAGAGCATGGAGCAGGAGTTATTGACATTGACCCAAGGGTCAATGACTGTATAATGTCATTGATGCTTTTCGGTCACTGCACCTCCATTATGGCCTTGATTTTATCTTATTCACTTCAATTCACTAATGGGTAACAAAAAATCCAATGAATTTGCCAAACCAAACCCCGATAGCACATTTATAAGGGTTTAACTTCATGTGTACCTAACTACTACAGAGTGCCTGCAGTTTGTGGCTTTTGTCATAAGCTGGGGCATGCTGAATCGGAGTGCAACAAGAGACAAAGGATGCAGTGGTGTCAGATGTTCCTCACAAGAAGTCGTCTATTCAGAATAAGAAGCAAGGCGATGTCGTTGCTCTTAAAAAATCTTGGCGTCAGAAGGATTTTTGTGATGATCAACTTGCCCTCTGAAGGATAACAGTTTTGCGTCGTTGATGGAAAGTGAATCTCCCTTGGAGGTGACGGAGGTTTCTTCTTCAACAGACTTCTTAGCTCTAGGTCCTCAAGTTATGGGGGTCCAGAAGAGGTTGTCCAGCTTCATAACTCGTTGCATGGGATGCATGGAGCTACCTCTGAGGTTAGGTTGGTGATAGAAAGTCCTTCTGCCGAGGTCCTGGTCAAGGGAGTTCAGGTACTGGAAGACCAGCTCCAACCACGTTGCATGGGATGCATGGCAATTCTATGGGTTAGTATGCATGGATCACATTCAGAAGCCTGTTCTGTTGAGGCTCCTGTAGTAGGGGGGGTGGAAGGTAGGGTTTTTTCTGGTGATGGCCCTCGCCGGAGAAGAAGAGACTTGCCGAATTCTACTATTTCCAATTTGAAACCACCAGATTCTATTCTTCATAGGGCCCCTATGTTGGCTGATACGGAGAATATTTACATGCCTTGTACGGCTAAAGGTACCAAGGAGGGACAGAATGAGAAGGTGGGCGCCAGAACTCGTTCCAAGGTGAAGGCTGCAGTGGGTTCTTCCTCTGGTTACTCATCCTCATGAACTCTTCCATATTATATTGGAATATTAGAGGTATTGCGAACCTGGCCTCTCGGCATTCGCTTAGGAGAATAATCAAAGATAACAGGGTGGATTTCCTGGCTATTGCGGAACCAATGGTTTCATGGAGCGTTTGGTTTCTGTCCGCTCATATCTTTGCATGGATTCGATAATTGGTAATTGTGGTCATAATGCTAAAATCTGGGCTAAAATCTGGGTTTTTTGGCGTAATTATCCTTTCCAAATGGTGAACTGCTTTGACCAACATATCACTATGGCTGCTGTTAAGGATGACAGGGTCCCCTTTTATATGGTTTGTTTATGCCAGTTGCCATGCAGATAGATGTCACGCCCCTCCAATTTAGCAGTAGAATAAATCGGAGGGAGACGCGAACAACGAGTATGGTCACGTAAATTGCGCATACATTCACAAACATCAGACCGTCTAATGAACAATAATTGAAATAAACTCTTGATTTCATTATAAAATCACTAAGACCATTACAACAACTAATTCAGAGCCAATACATAGGCTTAATGACATCATTACATTGAAAAAAATCTAAACTAATAACTACTAGACTCCAATCGTGTTAGGGTAACTTCGTCATTTGACTCCAGGTCACTCATCACTCTGGTCCCGTCCCATAGGTACGTATAATGTCATTGTCCAACTTACTTGAGACACAATAACAAATAACGATGGTGAGCGATAACGCCCTGTAGGACTTAAATCTCAATAATCAAGCAGACTTTAAATAATTAACGCATTAAATGGCAGAGTAACTAATGATAGAGAGAGTCAAGTAAAGTCAAGAAAGTAATAGCACAGGTAACATGGTTCTCATAGCAGATGAACAAGTATAGCACGATGATAAAAATCAAGTCACACCTAGCAAGTAATGTCATTGTCAAGAGATAGCAAGTGACATGTATAGCAAGAAGAGAGATAGTAGTTGATCATGTAAAGAGTAAATTGCACTATGATTGATTCTCATCAATCGAAATAGTATAGCACTTTTGATTAACTTTCGTCAATAGAAATAGTAATGGCACTTTGGTTATCCGTAGATAGCCGAGAGAGATATAGCACTTTTTGTCCTCAATAGACAACGAGAGAGTATAGCACTTTGAATGCGATCCAGTCGCAATAACATGCAATAACTCAAGAGAGCGAGTATCAAGTAGAGAGTACGACAGTAGTCGCTCAATAACAGGACAGTACAGTTTAGTACAGTCAGCGATAGCACAATAATCGCACAGTACGTCTGAACTCATCAGACTAACATTAATAGCATAACAGTCAGATGTCTAGCTAATTCAGAACAGTCAGTCAGAACCGGTGCAATGCAGAACACCGTCTATAGCCCCTACAGGTATTTTCGGGTGCTCTCTGCCCCCAGACTAGATTGGAGCCCCGACACTCTCCATGCCCTGAACAGTATGCATTCAAGTCAGTAGAGTCACAAGACCCCCTTTTTTTTTTTGCGCTAGACAGTCATGAACACTCCACAACAGCTCAAAGGTTCCAAGAGAGTACTAGATGAATAGACGAGATAGTAGAGTGAACATGAATAGACGAGCGAGTAGAGTATAGATGAGATCTTATGGTCATTGCACGTACACGTCGAGTAAACAAGCGATAGTAACAGTCGCACAACACGCACGTACGGTGTTGGCAATCAGGTGGAACACAACCCTTCCGCTGGCCTCGTTATGCACAGGTCCAAAGGTCCGACATGATTCAAGATAAGAGAGAGAACAATCTAAGGCCGTTTGCATCTTGCTGATCCTAGAGTGTATCATAGGTGTTAAGGTACAACTAGCTCGTCGACCATGTGGGAATCCATGGACAGAGGAGACTTACGGAGGCCTTGAACAAAGACTCACTAGTCCAGTAGAAGGAATATCCGATGGAGAGTTCGTCCAAGTCAAGAGAGTGTGTATAGAAATAAGTGCCCGATGTTCTAAACGAATTCTAGATAGTGGAGCGTCGATAACGGTATTCCCAAACATTACGAGAAACGAAGACAAGTTCATTTAAAATAGGGAATTATATATCTATTTGAAATAAATTGCTAAATGTACTGTGACAATTTTCATGTCGAGTTAAGCCATATAGGATGGTTCAAAGTGAGTGCAAGTGTAAGAGAAAATCATGGGCAAGATAGATCATGTGATTAACTTGAGTTAATTTAAAATATATTCAATACTTATAATTTTTTTTTTATTGTACATGACAGTTAATAAGACATGGGAAACTGTATAACAATAGATCTTGCAGAAAGGTGGTTTTTTATGCAAAAAGCTGAGATCACGACGCACCTTGTAAGGGTCGCGACAGGATTTGGTGTGAACGCGACGAGGGCTTGTAAGGATCACGACGGGCATGTATGAATAGGCAAGCAGATCGTGACAGAGTCTTATGAAGATCGCGACGGTCGTTCGGTCAGGCGGCCAGAACGCGCCAGGGATCCCTGTCGCGATCAGATCGCGACAGGTACCTATGAAATGATGGCCCTGAGAATGTGTCCTATCGGGCCGTCACGTTCTCAGGCACTTCACCTGAGTTCGAGCGGGAAAAGGGACTGGCATGGGATTGCGTGCCAACTTAACATGTTTTGATACAGGGTGCTATGAAAATCATAACTAATTGTAAATCGATGATAAATCATGAACAAGTTGACATTGATCTAGACAATGGGAGTACCTACAGTAAATAGGAATTTGAAAATAGATAGAGTTTCAATACGCTTTATTCAAGTCGAAGATGGAGTACATGACACAGTGAGCAGTTAAGATGAGAGAATTAATTCACAAAGTAAGTGGATAAAAATTAGTGCTTTTAGGGGCAAAAGATACCTAACATGCTTCAGTATCTCCACTAAAAATTTGAGAGCATGGGATCGAGTATTCAAGAAGATATGAATTAAACATGAAGGTTCGGGTCAAGAGAGTTGCAGAACATAAAAATTCATGAAGAAAATATTGGCTCGATGGAAAATTATGAAACTTGAGGGTTTTGTTCTGATGCATGGAACAATCTACAGATGAAATATTAGGATTTTAGCTTGTGAGAATGCCTACCTGACTCGATTTCCTCTTCTAGGGCTAGAACTTGAAGAACTTGGGTTGAAGCTTTGATGAAGCCTTCTCCCACAAATTCTCCTCCCCCTTGCCTCTCCTCCAGGTCCAGCAAGCCCCAGCAACGTGTTAGGGCTGGCCATGGAGAGATTGGAGAGTATTTATGCTTCCTATGATCTTATTTCCTAATAGGACTCTAACTTCTATTTAATTCCGATTTCCTCCTTTCCTAACCTCCTCCAAGCTTTCCACCTCCTATTTGGTTAGGATGGGAGCTAAATTCGTGGCCAAACTATTTGGGTAGGTTTAGGAATCCAACTCTAACTCAAACTTCCTATTTAATGTATTAAATACCCCTTTCTATTTAGGTAATATTTTTGTTACGATTTAGGGTATTTCCTATTATTCATCTTTTTTAAAAATCCTTATTTTGGCCCAATAATCTTATATGGTCCATTTATCAAAGCCCTTTATTTATTGGGATTTATCTTATGGAATTCCCTTTTTAATTAGGGTATAATAGAGTTATGGATTTTATTATATTTTTCTTACTTGATTTTATTCATGGACTATGAGAGGTCTATTGGTCCAATTTCGATAATGGATCATCAATACCCGATGTCGGAGGTCCTCTGACTTGTTCATTTAATTTATGAGCTCGTTATATTTTCGTGTTAATAGTTTTCCGACTTAGTTTCTTAATTTGATAATTAGTCACGTTGTGACGTATGCTTGGCCAATCGGATTTTTCGTTGTACGACTTTCTTCATGAAACACTTGGGAATAATGTCTGGGGTTGATTTATAATTTTACGAAAGTTTTAGATGTGTTTTTGCACATACGATAATGACACGTATGTTTTCTATTACTTCGATTTAAAGAAATTATTATTTCAAATTTATAAGTATTAAATTTTTCGGGTTGCTACATCCTCCCCCACTTAAAAGCTGAGATCCTTACAATCCCCCGTCGCGTTCACACCAGATCCCGTCGCAACCCTTACAAGGGTGCGTCGCGATCTCAGCTTTTTGCATAAAAACCCACCTTTCTGCAAGATCTATTGTTATACAGTTTCCCATGTCTTATTAATTGTCAAGTACACAGAAAAATGAAATTATAATTATTGAATATATTTTAAATTAACTCAAGTTAATCACATGATCTATCTTGCCCATGATTTTCTCTTACACTTGCACTCACTTTGAACCATCCTATATGGCTTAACTCGGCATGAAAATTGTCACATGTACATTTAGCAATTTATTTCAAATAGATATATTAATTGCCCTATTTTAAATGAACTTGTCTTCGTTTCTCGTGATGTTTTGGGGATACTATTATCGACACTCCACTGTTCTAGAATTCGTCTAGAACGTCGGGCACTTGTTTCTATACACACTCTCTTGACTTGGACGAACTCTCCGTCAGATATTCCTTCTTCCGGACTAGTGAGCCTTTCTTCAATACCTCTGTAAGTCTCCTCTGTCTATGGATTCCCACATGGTCGATGAGCTGGTTGTACCCTACCACTCTGATACACTCTAGGGATCAGCAATATCTAAAGGGCCTTAGATTGTTCTCTCTCTTATCTTGAATCACGTCGGACCTCTGGACCTGTGCATTACGAGGCCAGTGAAGGGTGGTGTTCCCCCTGACTGCCGACACCGTACGCACGTGTTGTGCAACTATTACTATCATATGTTTAGTCGACGTGTTACGTGCAATGACCATAAGATCACATCTATACTCTACTCGCTCGTCTATTCATGTTCACTCTACTATCTCGTCTATCTCGTCTATTCATCTAGTACTCTCTTGGAACCTTTGAGCTGTTGTGGACTGTTCATGACTATCTAGCGCAAAAAAAGGGGGGGTCTTGTGACTCTACTGACTTGAAGTACAGGGGTTAACTCAAGCCCTTAACAACATGATTCAAGCAATAGCAAGAAATGGGGCAGGAGACTTATATGGGAACTTTCAACGAATAAATCCCCCTAGGTTTAATGGAACTCCAGATCCTGATGAAGCTGAAAATTGGGTGAAGTTGATGGAAAGATCATTAGGGTTGTGCAATGCTCAGAGCAGGAGAAAGTCCTTCTGGCAACCTTCCAGTTGGACCGCGATGCTAGAACCTGGGGAAGCTGCCAGTCGACAATTACCCAACATCAACATAGAGTGGGATAAATTTTTAGAACTCTTCAACACCAAATATTTTTCTGAGAGGATTCGTGAGAAGAAGGCAAATGAATTCGCCAATTTGAAACAACGAATGATGTTGTTAGCAGAATATGAACCGCAATTGAAAGACTAGCGCAGTATGCACCACATTTGGTGAGTACGGAAAAGATGAGGCAAAGAGATTCTTAGAAGGGTTGAGACTGTGTTCTGGGAAAGGTTGGCTCCACTAGACATTGATGTATATTCAGTCATGGTATTGAGAGCTCAGTTGGTAGAGGACACCATGGAACTTCTTGAAAAGATCCATAGGAAGAAGGTGATAAAAAGGGAATGTGCTACTCATTCTAATAATAATAAAGGAAGAAATACCATAGATAGCAAGAGAATGAAAGGGGAAGTGAAGCGGAAGGAATTCTGTAAATTTTGTAAAAAGCCAAGGCATCAGATTGATAACTGTTAGAAGAAATTGGGCAGATGCTTGCGTTGTGGAAGTCAACAACATCGAGTCATCGATTGTCCAATAAAGAAGAACCAAACCCCCCGCCAAGGATGATTACAAGCCCTTGTGGATATGAATCATGCCAATGAAGGTGGACAAGGTACCATCACTAAACCCTTAGTTTGATTTCATATTATTTTCACTATAGCAAAGCCCTAAGTAGGGGAGGTGATGGAATGAAAAATCCATAGTAAATTAGTAGATGTATCATATCATATGAATTTGGGGACCAAATTCTTTTTAAGTGGGGAGGATGTAGCAACCTGTAAAATTTAATACTTAAAAATTTGAAATAATAATTTCTTTAAATCGAAGTAATAGAAAACATACGTGCCATTATCGTATGTGCAAAAACACATCTAAAATTTCGTAAAAAATATAAATCAACCCCAGACATTATTCCTAAGTGTTCCACGAAGAAATTCATGCAACAAAAAATTCGATCGGCTAAGCATACGTCACAACGTGACTAATTATCCAAATTAAGAAACTAAGTCGGAAAACTATTAACATGGAAATATAACGTGCTCATAAATTAAATGAACATGTCAGAGAGACCTCCGACATCGGGTATTGATGACCCATTATCAAAATTGGACCAATGGACCTCTCATAGTCCATGAATAAAATCAAGTAAGAAAAATATAATAAAATCCATAACTCTATTATACTCTAATTAAAAGGGAATTCCATAAGATAAATTCCAATAAATAATGGGCTTTGATAAATGGACCATATAAGATTTATTGGGCCAAAATAAGGATTTTTAAAAAAGGTGAATAATAGAAATACCCTAAATTCGTAACTAAAATATTACCTAAATAGAAAAGGGGTATTTGATGTATTAAATAGCAAGTTTGAGTTAGAATTAGATTCCTAAACCTACCCTAATAGGTTGGCCATGATTTAGCTCCCATCCTAACCCAAATAGGAGGTGGAAAGCTTGGAAGGAGGTTATGAAAGAAGGGAATTCGGAATTAAATAGGATTAGAGTCCTATTAGGAAATAAGACCATAGGAAGCATAAATACTCTCCAATCTCTCCATGGTCGGCCCTAACACGTTGTTGGGGCTTGCTGAACCTGGAGGAGAGGCCAAGGGGGAGGAGAATTTGTTGGGAGAAGGCTTCATCAAAGCTTCAACCCAAGTTCTTCAAGTTCTAGCCCTAGAAGAGGAAATCGAGTCAAGGTAGGCATTCTCACAAGCTAAAATCCTAATATTTCGTCTGTAGATTGTTCCATGCATCAGGAACAAAACCCTCAAGTTTCATAATTTTCCATTGAGCCAATATTTTCTTCTTGACTTTTGAAGTTCTGCAACTCTCTTGACCCCGAACCTTCATGCTTAATTCATATCTTCTTGAATACTCAATCCCATGCTCTCAAATTTTTAGTGGAGATACTGATGCATGTTAGGCATCTTTTGCCCCTAAAAGCCCTAATTTTTATCCACCCTACTTCGTGAATTAATTCTCTCATCTGAACTGCTCACTGTGTCATGTACTCCATGTTCGACTTCAATAAAGCATTTTGAAACTCTATCTATTTTCAAATTCCTATTTACTGTAGGTACTCCCATATGTCTAGATCAATTTGCAGCTTGTTTCATGATTTATCATCGACTATACAATTAGTTATGAATTTTCAAAGCACCCTATGTCAAAACATGTTAAGTTGGCACGTAATCCCATGCCAACCCTTTTACCCTTTCCTGCTCGAACTCAGGTGAAGTGTCTGAGAACACGATGGCCCGATAGGCCGCATTCTCAGGGCCATCGCGACATAGGTACCTGTCGTGATCTGATCGCGATAGGGATCCCTGTCGCATTCTGGCCGCCTGACCGAACGACCCGTCGCGATCTTCATAAGACTCTGTCACGATCTGCCTGCCTATTCATACATGCCCGTCGTGATCCTTACAAGCCCTCATCGCGTTCACACCAAATCCCGTCGCGACCCTTACAAGGGGTGCGTCGCGATCTCAGCTTTTTGCATAAAAAACCACCTTTCTGCAATATCTATTGTTATACAGTTTCCCATGTCTTATTAACTGTCATGTACACATAAAAACAAAATTATAAGTATTGAATATATTTTAAATTAACTCAAGTTAATCACATGATCTATCTTGCCCATGATTTTCTCTTACACTTGCACTCACTTTGAACCATCCTATATGGCTTAACTCGGCATGAAAATTGTCACATGTACATCTAGCAATTTATTTCAAATAGATATATTAATTTCCCTATTTTAATGAACTTGTCTTTGATTCTCGTGATGTTTTGGTTATCGACGCTCCACTATTCTAGAATTCCTCTAGAACGTCAGGCACTTGTTTCTATACACACTCTCTCTTTACTTGGACGAACTCTCCGTCGGATATTCCTTCTGCCGGAGTAGTGAGTCTTTGTTCAAGGCCTCCATAAGTCTCATTTGTCCACGGATTCCCACATGGTCGATGAGCTGGTTGTACCCTAACACCTATGATACACTCCAAGGATCACCAAGATCCGTACGGCCTTAGATTGTTCTCTCTCTTATCTTCAATCACGTCGGACCTGTGCATAACGAGGCCAGTGGAAGGGTTGTGTTCCAGCTGACTGCCGACACCGTACGCATGTGTTGTTCAACTGTTACTATTGCCTGTTTACTCGACGTGTTACGTGCAATGACCATAAGATCTCATCTATACTCTAATCGCTCGTCTATTCATGTTCACTCTACTATCTCGTCTATCTCGTCTATTCATATAGTACTCTCTTGGAACCTTTGAGCTGTTGTGGACTGTTCATGACTGTCTAGCGCAAAAAAAGGGGGTCTTGTGACTCTACTGACTTGAATGCATACTGTTTAGGGCACGGAGAGTGTCCGAGGGGCTCCAATCTAGTCCTTGGGGCAGAGAGCCACCCGAAAATACCTGCAGAGGCTATAGATGATGTTCTGCATTGCACCGGTTCTGACTGACTGTTCTGAATTAGCTAGACATCTGACTGTTATGCTATTACTATTAGTCTGATGAGTTCAGACGTACTGTGCGATTAGTGTGCTACAACTGACAGTTACTAAACTGCTACTATCATGTTATTGAGCGACTACTGTCGTACTCTCTACTTAATACTCGCTCTCTTGAGTTATTGTGTGCTATCGCGACTTGATCGCATTCAAAGTGCTATACTCTCTCGTTGTCTATTGTCGACAAAAGTGCTATATTCTCTCTCGGCTATCTACGGATAACCAAAGTGCCATTACTATTTCGATTGACGGAAGTTAATCAAAAGTGCTATACTATTTTGATTGATGAGAATCAATCAAAGTTCATTTACTGTTTACATGATCAACTACTATCTCTCTTCTTGCTATACATGTCACTTGCTATCTCTTGACAATGACATTACTTGCTATTGCCTGACTTGATTTTTATCATCGTGCTATACTTGATTCATCTGCTATTAGAACCATGTTACCTATGCTATTACTTTCTCGACTTTACATGACTCTCTCTATCATTATTTACTCTGCCATTTAATGTGTTAATTATTTAATGCCTACTTGACTATTGAGATTTAAGTCCTACTGGGTGTTATCTCTCACCCTTCGTTATTTGTTATTGTGTCTCAGGTAAGTCGGACAATGACGTTATACGTACCTATAGGACAGGACCAGAGTGATGAGTGACCTGGAGTCAAATGACGAAGTTACCCTAGCACAATTGGAGTCTAGTAGTTATTGCTTTATATTTCTTTTTAATGTAATGATGTCATTGAGCCCTATGTATTGGCTCCGAATTAGTGGTTGTAATGGTCTTAGTGATTTTATAATAAAATCAAGAGTTTTTTCAATTATTGTTCATTAGATGCTCTGATCTTTGCGAATGTATGCACAATTTACGTGACCATACTCATTGTTCCCGTCTCCCTCCGACTTATTCCACTGCTAAATTGGAGGGGCGTGACAATAGAAGATGCATCCTATTTGATGATTTGCTTACTTTTTCCAGTAATGTGGATGTCCCATGGTTAGTTGGGGGTGACTTTAATTGTGTCTCCCTCCCCTCGGAGGAGAAAGGTGGTAGCTCTGTCAACCTGCATGGTATGCTGGACTTCAATGCTTTTATTTTAGGTGCATCTCTTATGGAAGTGGATTACATCGGCTCTAATTTTACTTGGTCGAATAACCGTACTAGGCAAGTGTCCGTCAGGGCCAGGTTGGATAGGTTCCTCAGCAATTCTTCTTGTGGAGATAGCTTTATTGGCCTTCAGGTTAGACACCGTCCAAGAGGCCCTTCTGATCATGCTCCACTTCTGGTCACTTGCTCTCCTATACCTCGGACCCCTGCCAGGTTTATCTTTCTTTCCATGTGGACTTCTCATGAAAATTTTAAGGATACTATCAAAGCAGCTTGGGATGCTCCCATAGGGTGGCACTATAATCCTTTTGTGGTTCTTCATTTAAAATTGAAGGCAGTTAGAGCAGCTCTTCATACCTGGAATAAGGTAACTTTTGGCAACATCAATGATAATTTGATCTTATATGAAGAAGAGGCCAGGGCGATGCAAGAGGCGTTTGATGCTGATCCTTCTCCGGAGAACCGCTCTACTATAGGTGCAGCTAATGCTAATCTAAGGAAAGCTATCAGCTGTGTGGAACTTTTCTGGGCCCAAAAAGCTCGCATGCAATGGTTAGATAATGGCGATAAAAACACAGCTTTCTACCATACTGTGCTCAGGGGTAACAGGAGGCACAATTCAATTCTTAGGCTTCAGGTTGAGGGTACCTAGAATGAGGACCAGGAGGTTCTTAAACAAGTGGCGGTTAATTATTTCGAGTCTCTTCTACAATCCTCCGAACATGCTATTGATGACTCCTTCCTTCAAGTCATCCCCACAATTGTATCAGAGGACCAGAATTGAATTCTTGCTGATATTCCATCTAAGGACGATATCAAGGCGGTTGTTTGGAGTTTGAATGCAAATAGTGCCCCTGGCCTGGACGGCTTCACTGGCCACTTTTTCACTTCTTGCTGGGACATTATTCAACAGGAGGTTATTTCTGCGGTGATAAGCTTCTTCCAGGGTTTTCCCATGCCTAGAGGGGTGACCTCCTCTTTGATTGCCTTGGTCCCTAAGATTGAGAACCCTGCTTCTTATGGGGACTTCAGACCGATTAGTCTGTGTAACTTCTATTACAAAATTGTGTCCAAGATTCTGTGTGATAGATTGATCAATATGCTCCCTCAGGTTATTTCAGAAGAGCAAGGCATGCATTTGTTAAAGGCGGATTTATTCTTGATAATGTCTCCCTTGCTAGACAACTGGTGAGAGATATTGGCAGGAAGGTTCGAGGGCATAATGTGTTGTTTAAGCTTGACATTAGAAAGGTTATGATAGTGTGGAGTGGGACTTTCTCTTTGCGGTGATGAACAAATTTGGTTTCTCGCACAGATTCATATCTTATATTGGAATTTTGATTACTAACTGTTGGTTCTCTATCCTTTTCAATGGCTTCCCTACATGTTATTTTCATTCCTCCCGGGGTGATCCTATTGCCCCAGCTCTTTTCATCCTTATGGAGGAAGCTCTCAGCAAAGGAATTAAGGATCTGGTTCATTCAGGATATCTCCATCCTTATGCTGGTCCTAGAGCTTGCTCGCCTATCTCCCACCTGCTTTATGAGGATGATACCCTCATTTTTCTAAATGGGGGGATCCACAATGTAAAGAAATTGATGGATTTCTTGAAAAGATATTCAACTTCCTCAGGGCAACACATTAACTCAGCTAAGAGTTGCTTCATGATCTCTGATAAGGCTCCTTCTCAAGCTGTTAACAGGACCCAAATGGCGACTGGGTTGAAAAGGCAAAGGGGTCCTCTTGTTTACTTGGGTGTTCCTTTGAGACCAGATAGGGTTCTTGCCTCTTATTTCAATCCGCTGATTGAGAGGAATAATAGTAAGTTGGCTTCCTGGAAGCCAAGACTTATATCCCAAGCTGGGAGAGTTACTCTCATTAATTTAGTGCTAGCTTCCCTACCGGTTTACCTGGCTGCCTCTTCCTCCATTCTGATCAGTATTCTGAACTATATAGAAAACATTTCTGCTGCCTTCTTCTGGAACGGCTCTGATGGCTCTCGTAGCCGTCACTCAGTGGCCTGGTCTACCATTCAATGCCCTACTGCTGAATGTGGTCTGGGTGTTCGCAACATCAAGCAGGTGCAGATTGCTTTGGCTATGAAGTCCATCTGGAATATTCACCATGGTTCCTCCTTATGGGCTTCTTACGCTAGAAGACGCTATTTATTTGGCAGTCATACCAACTTCCCGGGCATATCTTCTAAAATCTGGTTTGTTGCTCAGCAACTTGTTCGGAATAATACTAGATGGATACATGGGAATGGCAATAAAATTGACATTTTATCTGACATTTGGCTTGGCGAAAGGCCTCTTGCAGAATTGCTCAGTGCGACTTATGATGGTGGAAGGATTGCTTTGCAGGAGGTAATATCTAATGCTCAACATCCTATACGATCTTTTCTCCCTAGTGGGGTTCTTTAGGGGGTAGTGCTTAATGAGGAGGAGGATAAATGTGTCTGGGGGGCTTCTCAGGATGGATGCTTTTCTGCCAAATCAGCTTACAATTTGGTTAGATCAGTGGGAGTGAAGCGAATTGCTCTTAATAAAATCTGGCACAGCTGCTATTACTGAAGAGCTTCTTTGTTTTGTTGGAAACTTCTGAATAGAGCAGTTCCTACAGATCAGAGGATTGCTGAAAGTGGAATTCAGTTGGCTTCTTGTTGCTCTTGTTGTAGGTCTCCTAAACATGAGGATTATAATCATCTTTTTATTCATGGCGATCTGGTTGCTTCCCTTTGGAATTGGTTCTACCAGCTTATCAGTCCCAAAGTTCACCTTCACAGTCAAATTACTGCTAGAGCATGGAGTTTTCTATCATCCACTAATATTTCCTCTCCATTTGGTTTTGTCTCACTTCACGGTTTTCTTCTGATGCTTTGGGAAATTTGGAAGGGGAGATGTGTGGCCATGTTTGAATCGAAGAGGCCTTCAGCTGGGGTGGCGATCAACAATATCAAAATTATGATTTCCCACTCTCTAGCTAAGATGCATTTTAAAGTGGCTCCTTTGTCTCATGAGTTGCAGGTTCTTCAGCAGTTTGGTTTCTCTCCTTATTTTTCAAGTAAACAACTAAAGCTGATCTGTTGGATTCCTCCAATAATAAATTTTTTTTTGAATGTGAATGGCATAAGTAAGGGCAATCCAGGAGATTGTGGGGGTGGCGGTTGTATACGTGATATGCGGGGATCTGTTTTGGTGGCTTTTGCCCCCTACTATGGTCCAGGTAATAGTATGATCACTGAAATTAGAGCTCTTTGTGATGGTCTCCAATTGGCAGATTTCCTTGGGCTTCGGATATCTATCGTTAACTCTGATTCGTTGGCTTTAGTTAATTCTTTCAAGGCTAGTAGGTGCCCCTCATGGCAAGCTTACCGTTGGTGGCGGGATGCTGGCGCTATGATACAAAGGAACAATTACTTGATCAGTCATGTATATCGGGAGACCAACCAGGTGGCTGATGCTTTAGCTAACTATGGAAGCTAGTCCAAGGAGAACAAGGTGTTCTAGTAGCATCCCTCATTCGTGTAAAGGCCCTATAGTCTTAGATAAATCTGGTTTGTTTCATGTCAGAATTTTGTGACCAGATAGTCTTGTTGTACTTTTATCTCTTTTATATATATTCCTGGCCCGGGATCTTCTCTGGTGGAGTGAGAACATTCTCCCCTTCTGGGGGAGGGTGCACTCTCCTAGAATAAGACCCTAAGGACCGTTTTTACCACACACAAAAAAGTACCTTCAAAGGGTCTTGAATTTCTCGACTAGGTTGGTGAAGTAGTCCTCATCCTTGGGAGATTTAACCAACATATCGTCAGTATACACCTACATGTTGTGACTGATCTATCCTTCAAACATCTAGTTCACCAACCTTTGGTTGGTGGCTCCGGCATTCTTCAAACCTAAAGGCATCTGAATGTAGCAAAAGACCAATGTCGGTGAGGAAGGTCGTCTTCATAATGTCAGATAAAGCTTCTGGATTTGATGATATTTCATGTAGACGTCAAGGAAGTTGAGTTCATTGCCCAAAGCACTGTCAATTAGTTGGTCAATGCTTAGTGTAGGTAGCAGTCCTTTGGTATGGCCTTGTTGAGGTTAATGAAGTTGATACACACTCACCACTGGATTGAGGACTTTGGCACAAGGATGACATTGGTTAACCAGATAGGGTACTAGATGCCCAACAAGTGTACATGCTTCCTCCTTCACTGTTGGACCGGCTTCGAAACTGGGTCTATGTTGAGTCGATGCATCATGGTGTCTTAAGGTATTCCTGAGATGTTAGAATCAAACCAAGAGTAGACATCTACGTATTGTGTATGAACTCCTTGTATTTCTCTTGAAACTAAGAGAATATGTCAGAATTGATTCTAACTTCTAGGATTGGATTGTCTAACAAGGAGATGGACAACACTTCCCCACTAGGTTCACTAGTTGTCACTTATTGTGATCGCTTTCCCTCATCGGTTTTCATCAGGTTCCGATACCTTGGTGGAGATGAGATAAGACTTCCTTGCCTCAGTTTGGTTGTCTTGGATTTCTCCTACTCCCTACTTCATCAGGAACTTCAGCTCCTAGTGATATGTTAAGGGCATTGCCTTTATCTGGTTGAGGATTCTTTAGCCAAATAATTGTAGGCATTCAACTCTTAGAGCACCATGAACATGGTTTGGGGAGAAGTACTGAGGGCAACTATAAGGTTTATCATTCCCTTCGGATATGTGGCATGGTCATTGAATCCACTGAGGGGTGTTTTTATTGTATGCAAGTTTGATGGGTTTTCAACCATCTTGAGGAAATAGTCACACAGAAAAATATTAGGCACATTTTGATTATCTACAGTGATTTATGGTCTCCGAGATTACAAGTGCATCATCATGAGGGGTTTGGCCCCCTCGAGGTCTTTTCGGAGAAGGAGACTAGCTGCTTCCTAAGGTCAGTGGCGATCGACTTTTTGTGCTCATCCCCCTATTGGACCCATTAGGCATATTGTTTATGTCATCGGTGAGTGTCTCCACTAGAATTAGAGCCTCCTAAGATGACGTTGATCTACATGCAACAGGGCCTATTTTCAATTTCTTCAGTGCCAGTAGTCCTGCTACGATCTTTGGTTGCTCGCACCCAACAAAGCTCCTTTTGAAGAGCTTGCCAAGCTATCTAAAATTAGTGATGTGACCGAACAAGAGAACTTGGAACCAAGCTTGGGTGCTTTGCCCAAGGGTAGCAGTAAAAGCCTAAAACTTGATAGCACCGGTAGTGCTCTGCAGCTTCATGAGTGCTTCCATGATGTTGTAGTTGTCAGCCAGGTCGCCCAGGCCATTGTACAGCTGCATCGTGGGGATGTGGATCACTACTGACAAGGGGCCACCAAAATCTCTAGGTGAAGGGTGGCTGTGCTTCATCCTCATCAACGTGGTTCCCCTTCCTTTCCTTCCGCAGGGTGGTGATGCCATGTTCTTACATAGAAAACTACTGCTCGAACTCCCAAAGTAGGTGTGCCAACTCTAGGTTAGTTAGAGCGGGTGCTAAAGGGTCACACCTGCCATCGAGATGCCTGCTAATGGTGGCTAGGGGTGGCGTCGGCCATCAGGTGGTGCATTTCCCTTGCGAGGCAAACAAAGCTTCCTCGTCTTGGAACGGAAGGGGGCTTGGACCCCCTGCTCACATCATGCCTTATAAGGAACCTACCTTGGGGGGAGAAGTGCCTGCCTACGATTCCCCCAACGTGGAGAGAGGTCTCCCCTAGGGGGTATGCCAATCTATGACTGGTAGGGGCATCTTTGCTGCCTTTCACGAGCAACTAGCAAGTCGATGAGCCAATCATCTTCTCATTGAGGGAGATCAGGGGATCAACAACATCCAACACGGGTTGGCTAGCTACCTAGGAAGTAGAGTATGCACCTACTGCAGCATTAGGGAGAAGGTGAAGGGCCTCATTCTCCAGGGCCTTCTACAAAGCCTTTGCCTTTTCTCTGGCTCTCTTGCTAATGCTTTTGCATGCCATGACCTTCTATCTACTTCCCATAAATGACGCCAGCTGAAGAGGCTAAATTTTTGGATCTGTAACGTACCTTTAGATGGCCTGAGATGATCAAGAAACTAGATGGCATTCTATAGGCTACAAGAGTTGGACCTGCAAAGAGGCGTAGAGGATCAGGGGCTCTTGAGAGCAACATCTTTTGAAAAACCCTCTGATGCCTAAGTCAGATTCCAACAAGAGCTTAGAGCAAGAGGGTGGACAATTCAAGATCACTCCCCATAATGTTGGTGGGTCTAGAATAGTTTAGTGTCACACTTACCTTGCATTGAATGGTTCCTTTTAGGTTTTATATGTCTTGAGCCTCCTTGCTGGCCTCATGCGATGGGAGTGTGAGATGGTGAGGGTTATGGCTCTCTGACCTACTCATGATGGACAGCTCCATACGTAGGACTTAGCAGGTTGTTGTCTACCATACGAAGACAATCTCACTTACCATGAGGTGGGGGCTCCATTAAGTCATCTACCCGTACACATATTATGCCCTATCGTTGACTCTAAGAGGTGTGCAGGTGATATGGGCCATGGTCTTTTAGCACATGCACGAAGACATGCTCGACATATGTTGATGTTATGGACTAGAGTTATTACTTTCGTTGGTATGCAAACCAACTAATCAGTTCAAAAGTGTCTACCGCTTCCCAACCGAGCTATAACCTCTACCATCTTAGGAGTTGGCTAGGCAAGAAATCCTCTTAGTCAAGGTATCCACCGGGCCAATGGCCTACTAAGGTAGTTGCGGGGTAGGCCAAGCTAGCATCATGCTATTGCGCATATAGCACCGCAAAATTTTCATAATTTAAAATTATGGATAAGTTAGAAAATTGACAATTTAATAGTCTAAAAATAGTAATAACGTACGCACCATTATCATACATATGAAAACACATCGGACAATTTTGTAAAAAGAATAGTTCAACTCTAAATAATATATATAAGACTCATGAAAAGATTCAGGTCAAGAAAAATCGTTTGGGTCAAGTTTAAGAATTATTGCGAGTTATTATAGTCATTAAGAAATAAGTCAGAAATCTATTATCACACATCTAAAATAATCCAAAAAATGTTATAAAAATTATGATGGACTCTCAACATCAATCCCTCACCATCCATCAAGACAATTGGGCCAAGAGATGACTCTTGGGCCATGAATAAATTCAAGATAAGAAAATAGCCCAAAATTTGGAAATTCTTTCTTTTTGGTGAAATAAATGCAACAGGATCAGCGACTGGTCGAGTGCATTCCACCCCAGCAGGGTGAAATTGAACCACTCCCCTAGGTGATTAACCTGCTACACAAGAATTTTATATATGATTGAATAAAACTTACAACTTCTGTGGGGCATCCCCCTGAAAGGAAATAAGTGAACCCAATTAGACAAGTCTAATATTAAAAAGACCTAATTTATCTAAAACTACCGACCCTTTACAAGAGTGAGGGAGGTTTTGAACTCCCCAGAAGATCTAATTAAGCTTGGAGAACACTGCATGATTTTCTAGCTGATCCGCCACCATGTTTGCTCCCGGTAAACATGAGAGTGGATCTTTGATCAGCATCCAGCATCTTCCTGACCTCTCGCCACCATCTATAAGATTGCCAGGATGTACATCTGTTCTGTTGCAAGGAATTAATGACCAATAAGGAGTCCGGTCTGATGTGAGAAACCCAAACACCTAAGAAGTTGCAATCCGTATACCATCACATAAAGCACGGGTTTCGGCAATGAGACTATTCCCCACTGCATAATAGTGAGCAAATGCTACAAGCACCATACCATTGCTGTCCTAAATATAGCCACCACCACCACAATATCCTGGATTCCCTTTAGATGCCCCATCCACATTTAAACAATAGCTAACATCAGGAGGTATCCATCGGATAAGCTTGATCTGTTTGGCAGAGAATTAAGGAATAAATCCATAAACATGAAGTATTTGCTATTCCACCCTTTTAGGAGCACATTTGAAAGAGGTCTTGTTGAGGGCAAAGGAAATATGTAGCTTATAGAATTAATAATGTCATCAACCCGGACAGTCTTCTCTTCATACCTAGCAGCACATCTACCTTTCCACAGCTCCCAAATCATGATCATGAAACCATATAGGGATATAAATCCCATAGGGGATCTGATGTTACAATATTTAACAAAGTTCCACGTCCTTGCTGTAATATGGCCATGTAGGTGGATTTTATTACTAACAAGAGGAAAGAACCAGCGCACCGCTATGTCACTATTGATGAAAACATGGTCAAGGTCTTCAATCTGAGGATTAACACAGCAGTGGCATCTAGATACCATAGGAACACCACAGTCCAATATCCTACTATCAACAAGGATTGCACCATTCAACATCTTCCAAGAGAACAAAGAACTTATAGGATTATAGGAAGGCTACCAAATCTTCAACCAATCTGAACGGCGGGTCCCCTTCTCTCTAATCAAATTATAAGCAGAGGAAACTGAAAACGTACCACTGGGGGAAGTTGCCCAAACACATCTGTCCTCCTCATCATTAAGCCGGAGACCCTGTAAAATCCCTTCTGGAAGGACCACTCTTAATGGATGGGAGTCATTATTCACTACCTCCTGCAGGGTAGAACCATCGCCCACTAAGTAGTCTTGGATGAGCCCTGAAAGCGGAAGATCACCAATCCAAATATCATTCAGAATTTTAATCTTATCCCCTTACCATGAATCCATCAAGTGTTGTTTTGAATGATAATATTACTAGCCTGAAGAGTCCTCTTCGGGATTCCAGAAAGATAGTTGTAGCTGGTAGATTCATACCTCTTCCTGGCATAAGAAGCTCATAAGAAAGTAGCATGGAGGATATTCCACAGCTGTTTAACAACCAAGGATAGTTGGACATGGTGCAAGTTGCGAATGCCAAGACCTCCTTCAGCTTTCTGAAGATGCATGGAATTCCATGCAACCCAATGCCGAAGACGAGAGCCATCCGAGCCATTCCAGAAGAAAGCAGCCACTGACCCTTCAAAGAACGATATCACTGCTTTCGAGAGAACAGATGCAGCCGCCAGATAAATAGGAATAGAAGAAACCACCGAATTAATCAAGGTAATTCTTCCCACTTGAGAAATAAGCTTAGACTTCCAGCTACCTAACTTGACATTAACTTTATCAATAAGGTGTTTGTAATCAACAATCAGGACTCTGTCAGGCCTGAGAGGAACTCCAAGGTAGAGTAACGGCCCTTGTTGCTTCTTATACCCAGTGATATCTCTAATCTTTGAACTGCAAGGCGGGACTTCTTGGCATCTACCATGAAAGAACACTTGCTAGCATTAATGTACTGACCAGAAGATTGAGAATATTTTTCAAAAAAAAGCATCAGATTTTTGACATTGTGAATACTGCCATTCATGAATATGAGAGTGTCTTCCGCATATAGCAGATGGGATGGGGGCGGACTGCCTCTTGGACCAACATAAGGGTTAAGGAGACCACTAGAAACCATACTTCTCAGACCTCTACTTAGAGCTTCCTCCATTATGGTAAAGAGAGCTGGGGCAATTGGATCGCCTTGTCTTAAGCCTCTTGTTGATTAAAGTAACCCGTAGAAAAACCATTGAACAACACAGAGAACCAGCAGTTGGATATCATCATTCCAATATAGGAAACAAACCTGGAAGAGAAACCAAACCTCTTGAGGACAGCAAATTGGAAATCCCATTCAACATTGTCATATGCTTTCTTGATATCCAGTTTAAAAATGGCATTTCCCCCAGTAACTTTACGACCAATATCACGAACTAATTGCCTGGAAAAAGAAACATTATCCAGAATGTACCTCCCTTGAACAAAAGCCCCTTGTTCTTCTGAAATAATTCCTGGAAGGATTGCAGCCAGTCTGTCACATAAGATTCTAGAAACAATTTTGTAGCAAAAATTGCAAAGGCTAACAGGCCAAAAATCATTGAAAGATTCAGGAGTATGTTTCTTCGAGACAAGGGCAATCAGAGTTGAAGTAACGCCTCTGAGGAATGAGTGGCCCTGAAAGAAGCCACTGACCACTGCATACACCTCTTTGTGAATAATGTCCCAACAAGAAGTGTAAAAAATTCCGTGAAACCATCTGGACCAGGGGAACTATTACCATTCAAACTCCAAACAGCCTGTTTGACTTCATCCATACCTGGGCAAGCACACAAGATCTCATTTTGATTTTCAGAAATTTTTGAAGGAATAACTTGGTGAATAGAATCTTCAATCACATGGGTAGAGGACTGCAGAAGGTTCTCAAAGAAAGATGCAGCCTCATTACGCAAGACCTCTTGGTCCTCACACCAGGAGCCGTTAATATGGAGACGCTGGATTCTATTTCCTCTTCTTTTTCCTTGAACAGTAGCATGATAAAAAGCAATGTTCCTATCACCTTTCTCCATCTAATCCATACGAGATTTTTGCACCCAGAAAATCTCCAGGCAGTTCAGCGCCTTAGTAAGAGCAGCAGTTGCCTCCCCCAACGTAGATCTATTCTCCGGCGACGGGATGTTATCAAAATTCTTCTGCTTCATTCTAACCACTTCCTCCTGAACACGCACATTACTGTCAACATCACTAAAAACCATTTTGTTCCAAGAATGGAGAGCATGTTTTACTACCTTTAGCTTGAGGAAAAGGATAACAAAAGGATTAGGATGCCACTGAGTTTCCTCCTTCCACACCCTACTAACGGTATCTTGAAAAGAGGCATGGGATGTCCACATAGCTTGAAATGTAAATCTGGTAGGGGGTTTGATATCAGTAACAAAGTTAACCATCAAGGGAGAGTGGTCCGAGGGACCTCTAGGAAGGTGTCTGACACAAAGACAGGAAACTTGTCCTTACAACTCATGTTAAGAAAAAAACGGTTCAGTCTAGCCATGATAGATGTCTGGCCAGTTCTTTTGTTAGACCAAGTGATGTTTGGACCAATGAAACCAGCATCATGAAGAGATGTAGCATTGATACATGCGTTGAAGTCCAGCATGGCTTCCATGTTACAGTTGCACCCACCCTTTTTCTCAGCTGGTTGAGCAACGCAGTTGAAGTCTCCCCAAACAATCCAAGGAACGTCCACAGTATCTGAAATGGCGATGATATCATCATAAAGAGACCTTCTGATGGCAGCGTCACAGCTGGCATAAACAAAGGTAAGAACCATATATGCTTTGTTATCTTCCATCATAGCTAAGGAAATCTGCTGATCGGATTTACTAATGATTTGCATGGAAATATTATGCCAGAATATCCAAATTTTTGAGTCTCCACCCCCATTTCCATCATAATTCTGCATGTTGATGGATTTACATAATTTAGCAGCTCTGGAAAGAGGGACCATAGGCTCAGCAATTGCCAAGATGTCAACATTACCCTTCCTAACCATCCTTCTAAGAACCCACCTAGAGGCATTATTAGAAATACCTCTAACATTCCAAAAGAGAATTGGACTAGTCATGAGGATGAGTATCCTGAAGTACCTCCTGCAGCCTTGGCCTACGATCTGGTTCTAGCACCAACCATCTTTTGAGATTCTCCTTCTTCTATAGGAGGAGCAATATTCATAAAAATATTCTCACTGGCCTCAAGTAAAGAAACCTTCCGAAGAACCATATCAGACGGTTTAGGAAATATTTTGCTAGGGTTGTTGCAGGTATTCCGTTCCTCTTTGTCCTGCACAATAGGAATCGTCGCCGGAGAAGACGTAGTAACAGCCTTGCTTGTGACATTCATACCCTTCAAAGCAGCACTGCACCCTGTTATTTGGACTTTCTCTTGCATGCAGCCCCCATGCAGGCCATGCAATGTCGGGGAGGAGTTATCCTGTACTTCTTGATTCACAAACTCATTAACAGTCACCAGAACCTGTAGAGGAGAGCTGGAAGCCATGCCTTCTAATTCAGAAACCTAAAGGGTATGACCTTGAGCATCCTTAGTGCCCAGATCTTCTAAGACAACCATCTGTTGATCATCATTGTCGTCATGAACGTCCTCCAGAGCTAAGTATCGAATCCCAATTATATTGTTGTCTGGATCCTGCGGTTGCACCTTCTGACACCATTCCTTCTTAGAAAAACCATTACCTTCCTTCTGGCCCTGCTCAAGCACGGCAGACTCCCCTTGGGGGTTAACTGGCATCTCTAAAACCTTTTGCTTTCTATGATAGTCCAAGCCGCATGACCCAGCTTATGGCAGTATGAGCAAACCATATGAATTCTATAATAATTGATTTTCTACCAGAAGCCATCCGAACCACATCCAATCCATATTCTATCTGGCCTTGGTTTGACAATATCCAACTCAACACACACAAAAGCCTCATTGGTTTGAGTTAATGTCACGCCCCGCCAATTTAGCAGTGGAATAAATTGGAGAGACGTGAGCAAAGTATATGGTAACGTAAATTGCGCATACAATCACAAATATTAGAACAACTAATGAACAATATTGGCAATAAACTCTTCATTTTATTGATAAATCACCTAAACTATTACAATCACTAATTCTGAGCCAAAACATAGGGCTCAATAACATCATTACATTGGAAAGAATAACTAAGCATATATCTAACTGAATTCTATAATACTAAAGTCACTCTGTCGCTATGACTCCAGGTCGCTCATCACTCCAGTCCATTCCCATTGGTGTGTAAAAGGTCATCATCCCACTTACCTAAAACACATATAACAAATAACACAGGGTCAGCGATAATGCTCAGTAGGACTTAATATCTCATGTAAACATGCATGTTTTAAGTGATTAATGTCTTATAAGGCAGGATAACTAGAGAGTACAGTCATGTAAAGTAAAGTAACAATGACGAGAGAATGATAACACTTGTACATGGAAATAGCACAACAAATACGATGATGGATTGGCCATGTAACGATATAGCACGTATAGTTGCACAACGGTGCACTAGTAACGATAGCATGTAACGCTTAGTCGATCATTTTATCAACTGAGAGAATATAGTATAGTGATTGATTGATTGATTGTCATAGATTACATTGTGATTGTTTTAAATGGCGCTGAGTGCATGCCATACACACCCTGATCATGTTACCCTCGCGAGGAAATGGCACTCTTCGGGAGCTCTCCAGAGGACCAGATCGGGCCCTATTGCACTGGCATAGTTATTGTTTGTTATCTTAGACAATCAATTGTATGGCCAAATAGAGTACAAGAAGAGATGAGAGTAATAGTAGATGAACGAGAATGTAGAGAGAAAGTGAACAGATGAGAGGACAGAGATAGTAGATAAGATTAGGAACATATTTGTAAAACAATGTTAAACAGCCGATAATAACAGTTGCACAGCACTAGGTCGAGTGCTGGCAATCAGGTAGAAGTCACAACCGCCCATTAGCCGTGCTATGAACATAGGCTAGATGGTTCGGCGTGATCCCAAGGTAAGAGAGAAACACTAAGGTTGTTTGGATCGTACTGATCTCGAAGGGTGTAAAGGGTTTTAAGGGTATAACCAGCTCGTCGACAATGGACGTTTTCCAAAGCCAAGGACACTTACGGAGGCCTTAACAAGAATTTCCTAGTCCAGTCAGGAGTACTCCCAACGGAGAGTACATCCAAGTCAAGAAAGAAGTGTGTAATGAAACAGTTGTCCATCATGCCTTGAGTGCTCGAAGGCAGAGGGATGCGATAACGTTGTCAAAAACGAACGATAAAAATGTAAACAAGTCCTTTAATTTACAAGGCATCATTATTAATAAAGTTTAATAAATTACTAGATATTATGACATTTAAATGATTTACACAAGTCTAGAATAAGATATTTTTTTGTGTGTGTATGTGTAGAAAATCAAGAGATTGAGATTGGTCGTGAGCATGTCCCTTTTAAAAGAGGATTATAGCATGTTTAAGTTTCTATTTTTTATCAAGCTAGAACAAAAGAGAATGGTAGTAGAAACAATTGTATAGTAAAGAGAGATGATCATGTCATTAGGAATATTAGAATAAGATTCAAGTTCTCAACGTCTTTACAAATGCGTTAAATAAATTTATATTGCTGGAGGTATGAAAATCATGCTTAATAAACTTAATGGAACTTAATCAAAGCTTAATCAGGCTTCATTGAATATAATCAAGGTTAATAGGGCATAAAAGGACCTAATTAGGGTTAATTAGAACTTAATCAAACTTATTCTGCTTAATCAAGCTTAATCACACTAAAAAAATATTTAATCAAGATTAATAGGGATTAAATAGGACTTAATCAAGCTTAATATGACTTAACCATAGTTAAACAAACTTAAATAGAACTTATTAGGCTTAATTACACCTAAACATTGCTTAAACATGCCTTAATAAGGCCAAATTAGACTTAATTAAAGTTAAACAGACCTAAATAGTACTTAGTCAGGCTTAATTTGATTTAATCAAGGTTAAACAGAATTAAACAATACATAATCAGGCTTAAATAGGAATTAATCTGACTTAAATATTCTGGACAGCCTGTTACACTAAATAAATGACTTATAGGGACTTCTGTGCAAAAGTCTAATAAAAAATACAAAAACAAAGCTCAAAAGGGAGCCCGGTTTAGTGTGCCAGAGAGGGAGAGGGCAGGTAGTGAGGCTCAATGCGCCTACCCAAAGGGAGCAACCAAGAGGGGCGCGGGCACCCAGGGAAAGGTTGATGGCGGGAAAGCAATTTTGAAACAAGGAGGGTGGCGCGTTGAGCCAAACAGATCTCCCTGCCAACAAGGGCACAGTGTGCCCAGCTAAGAACAAGGATTTGAAGGAAAACACGATTTTCTTGGTAGCTTCGAAAAACACATTTCTAATCCGATTTGGGAGAGAAACTCTTAACACTGTTCCAAACAAGTTGTAGAAGGTCCCTATATATTATTGAATAAATTTGATCTAGGGATGCATGAAATCATTTTTATGACCAAAAAGCTCTAATTCGCAGCATGCTTACAAAATGCTTAATACGATCAAATCAATGCATAAAAATTGTGGACAATAGAAAGGAATTGTCCTAACATGATGAAGAATCTTCAGTCAAACTATCATGAAGTTTGGATTTGGGGTTTAAGAGATACAATATCAAGAAGATGCAACTCGTATAAACACAAAAATTGAAACTTTGGGGCTTTAATTCGACGTGTATGCATGATATAAATTAGGGAAAACATGGGGCTTTTGTTACTGGGATCATGAACTATCTATGGACGAGTTTAATTTAATTTTGCTTGAGAGATTGCCTACCTTTGAGCGCTTTTGTGATCCTAGGACAAGAATGTGAAGAATGCTTGAAGTTCTCCTTCCAAGCCTTCTCCTCTATGAATTCCTCCTCATTTGGCCTCCTTCTCACGTCCAAGAGATCCCAAAATGATCATTACGGTCGGCCATGAGGGTTTGAGGAGTTTATTTAAGGGTAATGTAGTGTTATTCCTAATACAACTCTATCTTTCTTCCAACTCCGAATTTTTCACATTTATCTCACTATTTTCTAGCCTTTATCCATCTATTTATCATGGAGAGAAGTCTAATTTTGTGGCTAAGGGATTATGATAAGTCTAGTACTCCTTTTAAGTTATATATCAGTCATATTAGTACTTTAATTGACCTTTTAATTAGGGATAATGTAATTACGAATTTCATAGTATTTTCTATTTATTATATTATTCTGAACTCATTTAAATAGAGTCTCCTATGTTTATCCCATTTTCTCTTGTCTAAAACTCCTTTTTAGATTAGGATAGAGCCATATTTCATTGCTATTGAGTTAGACTAGGGTAGGACTCTTTTTAGGATAATTATATGAGTTGTAAGGGGATTTTCTACCCTTTTAATTACAATAATTTAGCCACGAATTTAATCCTATTTATCTCTCATCCATCATTTGGACTCTTCCTTGGCCCAATAACCCATGTATGGATCAATTGTATAACCATATACTTAAAAACTAATGGGTTTTAATTACCCTTATTTATATTGGAGAATTTATTCATGGGCCAAAATTGTCCATTGATCCAATTCTCATAATGGGCTATCAACACACACTATTTAAAGTCTACCCACATATTTATGTTAATTTATAATTCACTTGGCTAATATGATAATGGGTTTTCCAACTTATTCCTTAATTACAATAATAAGTCGCAATAATTTTTAAACTTAGTTCAAATGATTTTTCTATGCTCACATTTCTTAATGAGTCATTAGAGGATATTATTTAATGTATAACTACTATTTTTACGAAATTTTTATATGGGTTTATACGGATGCAATAATGATGCGTACCTTTTTAACTAGTTGAATTTATTAATTGACAAATTTTCAATTTATTTATATTTTTTAATTAATAAATTCTCTGGGGTACTACAGTTAAGGCCTTCGTTGGTTCATAAATCCTGAGAACCTGACCCAGGTTCCCTGCTATGGACTTCAAATAATCATCATAGTAATAGTTAACTGGGAGCATAGGAAAGCCAATCCATATAGGAATAACAGTTGGATCAGCATTAAAATCAAACTGAGGATCCCATTTGAGGAATCTGTATAAGAGGCCTTTGATATATAGATTTCTTCTCATTATGACCTTCAAATAATCATCCTCAACGTCAAACCACAGCAAAAGATGACATTGGTTAAGAATGCTAACAATAAAGTCGCTCTTTAGCAAAAGTCTTTGGGACAGGCAAGATTTGAACTCCGGGATTGAGCAGCGACCATATGCTCACCTGACAATAAGAGCAAGTTTGAAGGTTTGAATGGATTTGCCTACTTCATCGCGGGTAAAGTAGACTGTCGGTTCTCCAGAGTCGGTGAAGGAAGGCATTTTGACCCCAATGTTGATGACCAGAGGCGGCTTCGAATCTGCTATTATCTGCGCGTAGGACTTCCTCCCGTTAGAAGAACTGCTCATAACAACAGCCAAACCTTCATCCGCTGGAGCAGCCATTAAGCAAAACCCAGTGCCCTCGCTAGCCCGCTGGGCTGGCGGAAGCGACGGCAAGAACTAGGGAGCGCACCAAAAACCCAGAGCGTCTCTCTCTAGAATCTAGAGAGACAAATTCTCTAAAATTTTGGAAATTCTAACTGAATGATAATAATGGGTTAAATACTCACCCAATACCCACTTATTGGATTCCAAATTGAGTCCAATTCGTGGGTACAGCTCAGAGTAAGGTTTCTTATTATGTTTCCATCACCAATTGGGAGAGAAATCTCCAAAGGGTGGAAGGATTTCCCAAACTCATACCTTGAGTTTCCTAATCCAATTAAGATTTCTAAAGACCCCTCTCTCTATAAATAAAGCCTCTCCTTCCATGGGATGACCTTTAGGGTTGCTGAGGACGTGCTTGGAGGCTTTGAAGGCTTGGGATTCGTGAGAGGAAGGCTAGAACAAGGAGAACTTGTGGACACCTTCAACTCTGATCTGCAGCGACCTGCACACAAGATGAATCTTGTTCATCACGAAAGGTTAGTAAAACCCTGACCAGCCTTAGCAAACCATATATCTTTGAAAATCCCTTCGAGTTTAGTTTCTTATGGTACTATTTTGCCCAATTTTTACTCAGTAGTTCTTGATATTAAGCATTCTTCCCTAACCTATCGAACTAGGGTTTCTGGGAGGACGACTATTTCTTTTAACCCAAAGGTAGGTTGTCTCTAGGCCAAACTCTAATTAAACTCGTACATGCTTGCATACATATGTCTAGATCATGTTCTTATTGTTTTCCCCAATTTCTATCATGTGGATTTCATGGATTAAATCTTGCATGTTTAGAACATTGTGTTGTCCTATTAGAACCTTGATTTGTCTTACGAGTTTTATATCTTTTATTTGAGTCTTTCCAGATCGAGCACTCAACTCAAAACTTGTTCCCTTATTAGTCTAGTTTCATTTTACACATTTTCCCCTAATTTTTATTTTGTGCAGAGAGTATTAGTGTAAGGCCCTCGAATTTTGTTGTATTACTTTATTATGTGTAAATAATTCATGCTTGTGTATGCATAGATGTACATATCTACGTACGTATTAACTAGTTATACTTATGTGTGCATGTGTATAATTAGTTGTAAATAGTGTATGAATTGCATGGTGGTAGTGTGTACATGATAGTATATATATGGCATGTATGTATATGTAAACGTTAAGCATGGTTTCTGCATGTTTTAAGTTCTGGCCGAAGGGCCAAATTGGCGTCAACATGGATGGACGTCCATGATGAGTCAGCGTCCACCTCGATGGATGCTAATACTTAAGTCAACGGCCATGGATGTGGACGTTAATATCTCTGACCTGCATGCGTTGCAGACCCCGAAATTCCGGGGGCAAGCGAGCCTAGCCATTTGGGAGATGTCCCCAACGGGTATTAGGCCATCCCATCACCCCTCCGGGATATCCCAAACCCCTTCTTCTATAAACCAAACCCTTCTGCACCAGAAGAACTCTCTTGACTCTTTGAAAAGAGGAGAGAAACCCTAGCTCTGGACTGAAGGAAACCTAGACTTTGGAGGCTTTGATCCGGCGACTGAAGGCTTCTCCCGGCGATCTACACCGACTGGAGGATAGCTGGGACATAGGGGAAGGCTTAGTTGGTTTAGCGTCTACATCGACCAAGAACCGGAGCAAGAAGAGTTTGGAGGCTTCTTGGGACTGCCCAAGGAGAGCTTCAACAGCAACTTTGATCCCTTCGGAGATTTATTGAGAGGCAAGTAACCCATTCACTACGTCCATGTAGGTGTCTAGTAGGGTTTTACCATTTTTACAGATTTTCTTCGTGTCCTGGATCCTCACATTTCCTTATTTTGGAGCTCGGGTCTGTGTTTTGCACAGACCTGAACTTGACGGCAAGACCCCTTGCCATTAAGATCTTCAATTAACGGCCAACGATGTTGCCGTTAAGCTCCATTAACGGATAGACTGTGCCGTTAAGTTCTCAGGGCAGAACAGTGAGTTGTTCTCCATTGTATACGATTTATTTTCCGAAGTGTTTTCGCATGAGGATAAAGTAATTGTTGTATGTTATGTGAAATAGATACAGTGATGTGTGGGGAAATTCTTGTGCATTTGTGGATGGTAGGAGTTATTAGTTTTATTAAAATACATGTTGGAAGAAATGGTTGTACTATCTATCTACTGTTCACATGATCCGTGAAGAATTCGAGCGCCCAAGTTTTTATAAACCATGTATGTATGTGTAGTTTATGCCCTACAATTTTTAGAATTTTTCTAAGAGCATGTGATTTACTGAAATTTCTGTTTTGAAAATAGAAAACCTGCGTAGGATTTGTAAAAATTACAGTAAATCATGTGATGTGCTATAAATCGGGGGGAAAATTTCTGTGATGATGTGTATGTTAGGTTCAGGGCTGTGAACTATCAAACTGGATATTCATGTTATGTTCCATGATAAATTGAATTATGAATGTCATGCAATTGAATGTTTTAATTTCTGTAAATGTAATATGACTCATAAAAATCTGGAAATTTGTATGCGAGGTCATGAACCTGCAACTAGTGTGTGGTTAAAATTTCGTGATATTTGGATAACTGTAAAGTGTATTATGAAATTTCTATGTAAACATGTGACAAATGCATGCTATCATGAATATGAGTGATAATGTGATTGCCAACCTGATTAATGAGCTACTGAGTGTTTGATTTCTGTCAACAAATAGTATCATTATTAGGAAAACAGAGCCATGTGCATAAGTGAGAGAATGTAAAGACATGTGTAATATGTGTGTTAAAATCGAAATGTGTAATGTGTAAAAGTGTGTGCCATGTGTGACACTGCTTCCATAAGGGGCCGTGGAACCATACCATGGAAAAGTCCCATAGGAAGGTTCAATGTGTTAAGATCCTAAGGGCATTAGGATGAAATCCTGGAGGTGGACAAGTGCCACTGGTTAGGGTGGAGACTTGTTCTCCAGGTCTGCGCAGTCCAAGAGTCGTCACTGTATTGCCTAGGTGACATCTATGTGTATGTGTTATGTGATGTGTCTTTCTAATGGTGGTTGGGACTATGTGTCACGGCACTAAATTGTGAAATGTGAATGTGATTATGTGTAAATGTGTAGTGTGATATGTGTAAATGTGCAATGTGTAAAAAGAGAACTATGTGAATGAGTAATTGTGTAAACATGTAAACCATTATGTTAAGTTGTGAAATTGCGGTCCATGATATGTTAATGTGAAATTATGTTATAAAAGCAACCTAAAGGTGTTTATAAAAAGGTTTTATATGTGTAAAAATGCGTAGAATCCATGCTAGGAGCATTTCTTGCATATGTGTGAACAATTCCATGTTTAATTGCTATCGTGTTGTAATTAATTAGAATTGTAGCTCTCATGCAATAGGATGTGAATTGCTAAAGTATGCCAAAACAGCAACCTTAATGTGTATGAAATGATAAATTGCATGTGCAAGAATGTGTAGAAACCATGATAGAAATGTTCTTTTTATGCATGCAAGAATCCCATGTTTGGTTGCTTCCATGTTATAGTCATTTGAAATGTAGCTTTCATGTGATTACAGGAGTAGAAAGCATGTGGTAGGATGTTTTTTTGGAATGTTTTAAACCATGCACAATGTGTTACAATTTTGTAGAATTGTCATGATAGGTTGTCCTATCATGTCCAAGCATGCTATATGTTTTGCTTTGCAAATTGGAATGTTTACAGGTTTAGTTGGTGACCCTACAACGTTAGAGGAGACCGTGGAGAGTGACTCCGAGCGTGGCGAGTAGCCTGGTGGAGTCGTCATCGTGACATTTTGCTTTCATTGTATGTAATTGGCATTGTAATGAAACTTATTATGTAATTGTGGACAAGCTATGTAATCTGATTTTTATCACTTTATTTACGTCAACTTTAGTTATCTTTAAATTGTCATTTGAATCATGTATGTTAAATGTGGATGATGAAATGAAGAACAAGTAGTTCTTTTGCTTCCACTACTCTGTGTTTATATTTATGAGCATCTCAATCGTATGTTATTGTTTGGGTAAATGTCCCACTGTGATGACGTTCATTATACTAACGTGGATTGGTATAATCGTACTGATATAAAGAGGGCTATCGCATTATCCCGAACATGAGTACTATGCCAGATCCAGATAGACAGTCACAATACTTCTTATTACCCTACTAAACAACCATTGTTTCTCGATTACTTGTTCTTGCACTTTGAAGTCTTCTAACTAACAGAAGTAGTTTCATCCGATTTGGATCACTATACCAGTAGTTTTGTTTTCATGAACACCTAAGTATCAAACCTAGGTTGAGTCGGAATAGGGGAACACCCCCTTAAGACCTCCCAACACCCAGATTCTGAAGATGACGTATCGACTTGTCACCTTCATAAGGCGACAGGAAGGCTTTCGCCTTCAAGGATCAGAAGGTGACTGTAGCACCCTTGATTTTTAAAATCCAAATAAAGTAAAATTTTATTTTTAAATAAATGAGGTAAATAGATTTAATTAGAATAAATGAGAAATAAGTGAATAAAAGGGAATTAAGCAAGCCCATTAAGTTAAAACCCTAATGGGTTGTGTGAATGGCTCAATTATAAAATACTGGGCCTGATATAGTGGAGCCCATCATGGATGGGAAATAATTATCTCAAATTCGAATTTAATTAATTAGTAAATAGTAAAAGGTTAGGATAACTACTAAATAACTTGTATATATCTAAAACAAGAGCCCTTAGCCAATCCTAACCCTTTGGCCACGAGATTAGGCCCCATCCTCATCCTAATTAGGTGGATAATTAATAGAAATATGAGGATAATTATTAATTTTCGGAGTTGGAGGAGAAGAGAAGAGTTAGAAGATGGTAGGACTCTATTAGACATTAAAACTCCTCTATTTTGGCCCTACCAAACCCTAGTTCATGTCTAGAACCTTGGGAGATGAAGGGGAGGCGATTTGGATGAGAAGCTTGAGGAGAAGGGCTGGAGTTTGGTGTTTCTTCATCACTTTTCGTCTTCAAACTAAGGATTTTCTTACTCCGTGAAAAAGGTAGGCAATCTCTCAAGCAAAATTCGTGTAAAAATACATAGAGAGATTTCATGTCCCGTGCAAAAGCCCTCTAGTTTTACTCTATTTCGATCTCCCATGAGGGAGAATTAATTCTTTGAATCCATGTCAGGTCCATATACCTGACCTTTCTTGTTTGCTTTCAAACCTCGTGCCTACATGATCCCATGCCATGAGAAAATTCTCATAAATACTACATCATTTAGCTTTCAAACGCCCCTAGTTTTCTTAATTTTCGTCATGTATCCTTTGTTAATTAATTCATTGAACCTTGACTGTGCATGTTTAGGTCACCAGAATGTAACCTAATCAAAGCGTGCCTAAACTTTGTCCATTTTCGAATTAATCATGCTTGTTGATAGATCTCCATTTCTATTCTCGTTTAAAATTGATTTCATGCTTTTTGTATCTCTATGCGATTTATTATCGAATTTTGAATAACCTTGTATCATGTAGACCCACTGGAAAAAGGCAAATCCCTCTTTTCTGGGCTCAGGCCACCCCCTGAGATCGCGACTGTCACGTCCCGACATTAATATATCTATAAATACAAAACGTGAACGAATGAAAAATCAAGAGTAAAACTTAAACTAATTGTGCATAAATTTGCTCAGAGGCTTCACTAAATAACAAGTATTATTTGACATTCAATAGGTGTTACATGATTCCTGAATTACAATTTCAAAAGTAAAACGCCGCCAAGGTTGGTCTCTCTACACACAAATCCCGAAGCCCTGCCTTCTAGAACTGCAGATTACCTGAAAAAGTAGGATTTGGTGAGCTAACTAGCTAGCCCATTAGAATTCAATTCCATGAAATAGAAAGGGTTCACATGTATAATCTCAAGATAGGAACATGTATATGGTTAACACTAGGTGTTCAGGATTATGAACGAATGAGTCAAATCAATAACACATGTATAACAAGAGTAATGTAGAAGCATGATCAAGAATTCAAGATGACACTGATGTTCCGATTCATATATATATTCACACACACATGTATGATATGACGACTAATCAAGAACGTAATAATGTATGCCAACTCCAGATGTCCTCATTGCCTTCGCGCGGCCACTGACAAATTCGGGTGCTCCTCCCAGGACTGAAGCAGCCCCATTTGCACAGGCACAATTCTCAAATGAGCCAAAGACTCACAACTTGTCATCATAACACACTCTGGTAAATCTCAAGTAGGGTACAAAGTACTCATCATATTTCACACAATAGGGATTTATAGAATACTTTCACTGATCACAGAAGTTAATAACTTCACAAAGGTCAATCATAATTGGAACTCTTTAGAAGACGACTCATGGTAAGAATGAAGAAACTTGAGTGGTTTTATCAGGTATCTAGGTGGTAGAAACCACAAAGAATAGGTAGGCAAAAGATAAGATTAATTTGGTGTTGTTTCAGCAAGGATTGGAACAAGGTAAGTGTTGAAAACAGAGTTCTGGCAGTGCCTGTCGACAGCCAGGAAGGTACCTGTCGACAGATGCTGTCTTTCCAGAGGCCAGAAATGAAGATCTGTCACTGCTTGTCGATAGGCCAGAATCGGCTGTCGACAGGTGTTATGTAAATCTTCAGAAGTTGTTCAAGACTACTAAGGAATGTACTACCAAGCTTACCTACAACTCCTATCATGTTTATGACATTACATAGATACAATCTAAGCCTTAAAATACTAGGCTAATAACACAAAAGAATATGTGAGGAAGACTAACATGGTGTACGTAAAAGCAACATCCTTAAGGAAGAAGACTACTGAAAGAGTAGTTCTTCTAAGACAAATTCCTTTCTACTTAAAAATCAATTACTCTACACAATTAAGAGTATCACAGTCTTGGATCAACTTATGGAAGTAGAAAAGAACTAACACACAACTTTCTCAAGACTGAACAATGGCAGCACATGGTGATGAACTCAACTTCTAACATGGAGTTCAAGAACAAGATATAGGAAGAAGAAAACAAGAAGTGAATCTTACAATAACACATGATGCACATAAGCTTCTTATAGGTACTTATGGAAATCAAATAAGAACCTGAGAGTTTGAACACCTAAACAGTAAGTTCTATGGTATGTTCAAGAGTAGGAGTAAGAGAGAAAGAGAAGGAGACTGAATCCTACAGACACACAACTAGAACATGATTATAAGGGATGGATACACAGTTCAAAAGAGAATTCACAAGTTTAAAACAAGTAAGTAGGTGTCCATGACCTCTCTAGTAAAGGTAGGAGTCAAGGATTTAGAAAAGAGGAGAGAAAGGAAGAGAATCCTACAGCTAGTTATCTTAAAACTTAACACAACGTGATACTGGAGGAACACTCCTATAACAACAATTAGGTATTCAACAAGAAGTTCTACAGGATAAACTTACACTTCTAAGAGTGTTTATAGAGTCAAGCAACAGTTTGAGGAGGGAACCACCTACACAGGAGGTTTCCTAACAAGTCAATTGAGTAAGATTGAAAGAGAAGAAAAAATTCTACCTAGCTTGAAGAATGATACTTTTCACTTCAGTGATTTCATAGCTAGAAGAAGGACGAGATGCCAAGGTGCAGTACAGCAGCTTCCTTAGCTACAACTGGTAGCACCTTCGCCATGAGTAGTAGAAGCAGTAGCTCATGCAGCAGCAGTTTCCACCAAGACAAAGCATCTCTCACAGCAGGAAAACTAGTAGATGCAACAACAATGAAAGAGAAGAAAAACTCCCACGAAGGTGAGAGGAAGCTTTTATAAGCCCTTCCCTCCCTTGCCTGCCGGACACGATAACCATGCAGGTGTCACAGTAAAACCGATTGGGTTTTATTGTGGACACATTTTTCATGCATGTATCCTGGTTTTAACACCCAAGGTAACTATGTGTTATCTTCACCCTTAGTGTGTTGGCCTTCCCAGGGCATCCCACGCAGGCACCCAAAAATCCCAGAAAAGCCTCACCGTAATTGGACCATAATTCGGCTGGCCCAATAATCCACATTTTTATGTATTCAAACGAAGTCCGTTTGTGATAAAATTTCAACCATAGACTAATATGTTGGTTTTAAAAATTATGGTTATTTTAGGTCAATTTTTAGAATTTATTTTAAACTGGGTGAAAATTTACCCGGAAAATAGTTGCGTTGGCTTAATCTCAAAATCTGTATGTCAACAAATCGGAAATTTACATTTCTGATACCATCATATTTTTTTTGAAAATTATGGTGTTCTCAGATTTTAATTTTGTTATAGTTTTTCCGTGTCACCCTATCGGAGCGCGCACCTCTGTGTACATCACTGGTGTAACGTTTATTAGTGCTGATTAATCTTGAATATTAATTATTTCAATCTCATAATAATAATCAAGTCTAATAATCATATTATTCATATTTTCTAATGAATAAATTTTTATGGGGTGTACACTCTCCCCTACTAAGAAAAGAGTTGGGTCCTCCAAACTCCTTAACTAGTTGGATGGATCACAAAGATAAAGTTTTCAACATCTTAAATTTATTTTATCCAAATTAGTCTCACTAATCTCGTCATGATTATTATGTCGTATGATGTATACATCTTCTATATAAGGTATTACCATGACATCGTCAACTAATGGGGATTTGAATATTAATCAACATTTTTAGTTATTAAAGAACCATGGGTTCAATTAGATACAACATTTACTATGCTCTTTATTTCTGGCAGTAGTATATTATACCTAAAGTTTCCCCTACTAAGAAATAACCTTACTCCTTAGAGACTTATGTAAATACATATTCCCTTGGGAAGGGTAATAAAGTATGATAAGAATGATGAGTATTATCAATATAACGATAAACAACAAAGATTTTATTTAACTAACTCATAACGTTTCTTGTTATTTGATACATTAACCGCCATGATTAAATGATGTCTTTTCCCTGTAGGATTTTGATATATGACAAATGTTTTATATGTGTTCCTGGTTTGATATATCAAGCAAAAGTAATAAATATTTAACATAAGTCTTTTATACTATAAGGAAGTTCATAAAGTCAAAAGTATGTTAAGTGTGTTGACCCTGATTACTTCTTAGGTTGACACTACATGGAGATCAGGTTAACACTAGTTAAGTTTCTAATTAATGCTTAGGAAAGATACGGCTTGAGGTTAACTCCAAGTGAAGATTAAGTTGACTCTACCATTCTGTGAGGTTGACACTAGGATATTACAAGATCAACTCTACGTGATGGATAGTTAGGTAAAACTACTATTCCTGAGTGTGGTCGACTCTAGAAGACATGGAGTTGACTCTACTGATACTTTTCCTACTGAGTCCAAGACCAATTGTTTGTGTGCGTTGACATGCCATGATGTTTATTAATTAAAGCAAAACATTAGGATTTAACTCAACTAGGAGATATTTGATCCTTTATTACAATCGGAATAAGAATTTGATCAGTTCAAGCCTACAGAGGATGTAATTGGAAGTTCAAGGAATCATCTTACTAAGTCCAGATTCTAGTGTAAAGTATTTGCATATCCGAGCATTTCTTCAAAATTTACCTCATTGGATTTTTCATACTTTTCTTCTTCACTAATTTGTTTGGTTGTCTACTCCAATAGAAGTAAACAGATTCAATCTTACACTATGTATATAAGGTTCGTGAGATTTAAAACAATCTTAAAATTTAGAGTCATCAATTGTGTGAGTGTTCCACACATTTGAGTTATTAAAGAGTCTTACTTGGTTTAGTGTAAATGATGATTTAATGATTCATCTCAGTGGTATAATAATTTAGAATTCAAGAAAATGGGAAAGTCAACGGAAGAATATATCACGAGAATAATCATGAAGTTTATATGATCGATTGAACCATTCATTTTCTAATTCTTATTTAGAGTTGGAGGTAATACTGTGTCAATACAAAAGTCATATTCATGTAAATTAAGGGATGAGCAGGTTTGACGTTTCTTTCAGTAGGAGAGGGCTCCCTTGGAGAAGTCATATGTGTGTTTATCATTTTCACCGGACATTAGATTCTTAGCATTCTACTAGGTTTGTTTGAATTATGAGACTTTCAGGTAGGCCAAATTGTAAGAAATTAGAAAGACATTATTTTGATGGAATCGCAAAAATCGTGTTTTTCTTCTTCGGTGGGAGAGTTGACTTTTTATTGGTAAAAGATATGATTTTTCTGATATTTTTATTGGATTCAAATGGGGGGTACTTCCTTATTTACATGTAATATCTTAAGTAACTGAACATTTACTTAATGATACATGTAATATCTTAAGTAACTGAACATTTACTTAATGATATGGAATGTAAATAAGGTATGAGTTTCAGTTCCACAGGGTGCCTTCTGACTGAACCTGCTGACACTTCTGACTGAAGAAGGACCAGTTCATCACAAACTTTTCAGTTCTACAGGGTGCCTTCTGATTGAACATGCTGACACTTCTGACTGAAGAAGGACCAGTTCATCACAAACTGGTGTCTGTCTACAGCTAGGAAGTGGCTATCGACAGCTACTGTCCTCCGAGAACCAATTTCTGGGGTCTGACACTATCTGTCAACAGACCAGAGTCGGCTGTCGACAGGCGATGAACATCTGTCGACAGGTGAAAGTCATCTGTCGACAGCTACTGTTAGTTTTGTATTTCTGGGTTCTGGAAGCATGATACATGTCGACAGGTAAGTGCTGGCTGTCGACAGGTCAGATCTAAACTTTCAGGAATGTGATAAAACTACCACAGAAAATTCTACCAAGTGTTTCTATGAATCCCTACATGAGTGACAACATCAAAAGGTCTTGCTCCTAGTTCTAAACACCATATTTCATGAGGGAGACAATTAGGACAATAAAGATATACTATGGTATGGAAATCTAAAAGCAAGATAATAACTAGAAGTGCAACACTTTCAAACAACCTTTTCTTGCTTCTAATGGGATAATTTCATAATATGCTTGAATCATAGCACAAACTATAGCTAAAACATGATTACAAGGAATAGAACAACTCTTCTATAGTTGTTTCAAGTATGTGTACATGGTAAACACTTTAATCATGAAGTTCTTGAGTAGGGATAAGAAGCAAGAATAGAAGAAGGAAACCAAAGGAAGGTGAGTTCTAAAGAACATGAAACAATTAGTACATATGAGTTATACAAATGGAGAACCCAAAAGCATGAAATTATGGAAGTGAAGATGAATCGTAGGAAGGAAACTATCTCTAGATATTCCAATCATACTCAATACAATCTATATCCGACTTTTACCTATCTAGATTAACCTCAGGCTTTCTACCTATCCTCACAGGTCACTACAGGATGTTGAAGACCAATAACTATTTGAATCCTCAACCAATGCTCTGATACCATTCTGTCATGTCCTAACATTTAATATATCTATAAATGCCAAAACATGAATGAACGAGAAATCAAGAGTAAAACTTAAACTAATTGTGCATAAATTTGCTCAGAGGCTTCACTAAATAACAAGTATTATTTGCCATTCAATAGGTGTTACATGATTCCTGATTTACAATTTCAAAAGTAAAACGCCGCCAAAGTTGGTCTCTCCACACACAAATCCCGAAGCCCCGCCTTCTAGAACTGTAGATTACCTGAAAAAGTAGGATTTGGTGAGCTAACTAGCCCAGTAGAATTCAATTCCATGAAATAGAAAGGGTTCACATGTATAATCTCAAGATAGGAACATGTATATGGTTAACACTAGGTGTTCAGGATTATGAACGAATGAGTCAAATCAATAACACATGTATAACAAGAGTAATGTAGAAGCATGATTAAGAATTCAAGATGACACTGATGCTCAATTCATATATATATTCACACACACATGTATGATATGACGACTAATCAAGAACGTAATAATGTATACCAACTCCAGATGTCCTCATTGCCCCCGTACGGCCACTGACAAATTCGGGTGCTCCTCCCAGGACTGAACCAGCCCCATTTGCACAGGCACAATTCTCAAATGAGCCCAAAGACTCACAACTTGTCATCAAACACACTCTGGTAAATCTCAAGTAGGGTACACAAGTACTCATCATATTTCACACAACAAGGATTTGTTGAATACTTTCACTAATCACAAAAGTTAATAACTTCACAAAGGTCAATCGTAATTGGAACTCTTTAGAAGACGAATCATGGTAAGAATGAAGAAACTTGAGTGGTTTTATCAAGTATCTAGGTGGTAGAAACCAGAAAGAATAGGTAGGCAAAAGATTAGATTAATTGGGTGTTGTTTCAGCAAGGATTAGAACAAGGTAAGTGTTGAAAACAGGGTTCTGGCAGTGCCTGTCGACAGCCAGGAAGGTACCTGTGGACAGATGATATCTTTCCAGAGGCCAAAAATGAAGATCTGTCACTACCTGTCGACAGGTCAGAATCGACTGTCGACAGGTGTTATGTAAATCTTCAGAAGATGTTCAAGACTACTAAGGAATGTACTACCAAGCTTACCTACAACTCCTATCATGTTTATGACATTACATAGATACAATCTAAGCCTCAAAACACTAGGCTAATAACACAAAAGAATTATGTGAGGAAGACTTAACATGGTGTACGTAAAAGCAACATCCTTAAGGAAGAAGAACTACTGAAAGAGTAGTTCTTCTAAGACAAATTCCTTTCTACTTAAAAATCAATTACTCTACACAATTAAGAGTATCACAGACTTGGATCAACTTATGGAAGTAGAAAAGAACTAACACACAACTTTCTCGAGACTAAACAATGGCAGCACAGGTGATGAACTCAACTTCTAACATGGAGTTCAAGAACAAGATAGAGGAAGAAGAGAACAAGAAGTGAATCTTACAATAACACATGATGCACATAAGCTTCTTAGAGGTACTTATGGAAATCAAATAAGAACCTGAGAGTTTGAACACCTAAACAGTAAGTTCTATGGTATATTCAAGAGTAGGAGTAAGAGAGAATGAGAAGGAGACTGAATCCTACAGACACATAACTAGAACATGATTATAAGGGATGGATACACAGTTCAAAAGAGAATTCACAACTTTAAAACAAGTAAGTAGGTGTTCATGACCTCTTTAGCAAAGTTAGGAGTCAATGATTTAGAAAAGAGGAGAGAAAGGAAGAGAATCCTACAGCTAGTTAGCTTAAAACTTAACACTACGTGATACTAGAGGAACACTCCTATAACAACAATTAGGTATTCAACAAGAAATTCTACAGATAAACTTACACTTCTAAGAGTGTTTATAGAGTCAAGCAACAGTTTGAGGAGGGAACCACCTACACAGGAGGTTTCCTAACAAGTCAATTGAGTAAGATTGAATGAGAAAGGAAAAAAATTCTACCTAGCTTGAAGAATGATACTTTTCACTTCAGTGATTTCACAGCTAGAAGAAGGACGAGATGACAAGGTGCAGTACAGGAGCTTCCTTCAGCTACAACTGGTAGCACCTTCGCCAAGAGCAGTAGAAGCTCATGCAACAGCAGTTTCCACCAAGACAAAGCATGTCTCACAGTAGGAAAACTAGTAGATGCAACAGCAGTGAAGGAGAAGAAAAACTCCTACGAAGGTGAGAGGGAGCTTTTATAAGCCCTTCCCTCCCTTGCCCACTGGACACGATAACCATGCAGGTGTCACAGTAAAACCGATTGGGTTTTACTGTGGACACATTTTTCATGCATGTATCCTAGTTTTAACAACTAAGGTAACTACATGTTATCTTCACCCTTAGTGTGCCGGCCTTCCCAAGGCCTCCCATGCAGGCACTCAAAAATCCCAGAAAAGCCTCACCGTAATTGGACCATAATTCAGCTGGCCAACAATCCACATTTTATGTATTCAAACGAAATCCATTTGTGATAAAATTTCAACCATAGACTAATATGATGGTTTTACAAATTATGGTGATTTTATTTCAATTTTTGGAATTTATTTTACATTGGGTGAAAAATTATCCGAAAAATAGTTGCGTTGGCTTAATCTCGAAATCCGTACGTCAACAAATCCGGATATTACATTTCTGATACCATCATATTTTTTTGGAAATTATGGTGTTCTCAGATTTTAATTTCATTATAGTTTTTTTGTGTCGTCCTGTCGGAGCGCGCACCTCTGTGTACGTCACTGGTGTAACATTTATTAGTGCTGATTAATCTTGAATATTAATTATCTCAATCTCATAATAATAATCAAGTCTAAAAATCATATTATTCATATTTTCTAACGAAAAAATTTTATGGGGGTTACAGCGACGGCCCGATCCGTCGCGATCTCAGAGGGGTTGCGACACTAGGACCTGCGCGATCTGATCGCGACAGGTCGACGGGTCGCTACCTGCCCGCCGGTTCACCCAGTATTGGTTCACATAACGCGCCAAGCCCGGGGTGTCGCATTGACCTTAACGCGACAGCCCTTGGGCTGCGACATGAAACCTGAACGCGACCTGACCTGTGTCACAACTTGAACGCGACAGACTCCTGCGTCGCGATCTGACTGTGGCGGCCAAAACATTAATTATGCACATGCCCTGTTAATTAGGCTATATACTCCTTAAATAGCCATGATAAAACATGATAAAGTTATTTCAACCAGGAAAATTAATGATGGACAATAATTGTATAATTTAATTATTTAAAAGCTATATGTACAACCTACTGTTCTCTTGATTCATCTACTCTTACACACACTTAACCATCATGTTTGCCATTAAACCTTGTTAAATTATTCAATAATATAGTGGTAATTTAGAGAAATAAATTACTAAATTCTCTATTAAATGTTTATACAATTGTCTTCGTTTTATATGCGTGTTTTGTACACCGTTACCGTTTTCCCTCGGCCTTCGAGCACTCGAGGCACGACGGACTAGTTTTCTACACACTTTCTCTTGACTTGGACCACCTCTCCATCAGGAATACTCTCGACTGGGCCAGGGATCCTTGTCAAGGCCTCCGTAAGTCTTCTTGGGTTTGGCGCACATCCTTAGCCGATGAGCTGGTTGTACCCTAAATCCCGTTACACCTTTCGGGATCAGTAAGATCCATGGCCTTAGTGTGTTCTCTTCTTACCTTGTGATCATGCCAGACCATCTAGCCTGTGTTCGTAGCACGGCTAGTGGGCGGTGATGATTTCTACCAGACTGCCGGTACATGACCTTGTGCCGTGCAACTATGACTATCGTTGTTTATCGTGCTTTACGTTATTGTCCCTATCTCGTCTACCATCTATATCCTCTCATCTATTCACGTTCTCTCTACACTCTCATCTATTTCGTCTACTACTCTCATCTCTTCTTGGTACTTTATTTGGCCATACAATTGATTGTCAAAAATAAAATAACAAGTGCTATATGCCAGTGCAATAGGGCCCGATCTGGTCCTGGGGAGAGCTCCTGAAGAGTACTATTTCCTTGCAAGGGTTACATGATCAGGATGTGTACGACATGCATCCAGTGCCATTTAATACTATAACAATTAATCGTTGACAATCAAAGTGCTATCTATTCAAGTGCTATCTATTCAAATGCTATTATCGTTACATGGCCATTCTATTGTCGATATCGTTGTGCTATACCAGCGCTATTACTCTCATGCTATCGTTACTTGCTCTATATGACTATACTCTTTTGTTACCATAGCAATTAAGACATTAATTATTTAAATCATGCTTGTTCTCATGAGATAATAAGTCCTACTGGGCGTTATTCGCTCATCCTGCGTGTTTATTTCTTGTGTTCAGGTGAGTAGGATGATGACCACACTCACGTGGATGGGAACGAGGACGACGTCTAGGAGTGACCCTATTTCGGCAACCATCTTATGACGGAACGCCTCGGCCAAGCCCGTTAAACCGATAACGTACTTGATCCGAGTCCGCCTCCCGCGAACGGGCCGAAGCCTCGCAAGGGATACCAAACCACAGTCCGTGTAACATAAAGGAACACACCACATTTTATATATATTTCACAAGTTAACATAGCCAAATTTCCAAAAAAACTAAAAAGAAGTACAAGAGCCTGGGGCATACCCCGAGGTACAACTGAAGAAAGTAAACAACTACAAAACTACACTGCTGGAGCTACTCTGCTGGAGGTGCTGACCCTGCACCGCTACGACGCGGCCCGGAACTGGACGTCGGACGAGAGACATCCTCCTCGCTCTCACCTGTGGGGGTAGGGGTGAGCCAATCTAGTCACTGGCTCAGTAGGGAACTCCCCCAAAACCGAGCAAACCAAACACCATGAGTACGAATAGTAAATAGCACCAACAATTAATATAACAGCTAAGCAGGTAAGTAAAGCTGTAAAAGTACTCACCGTCTGCCGACTACGAGAAACAACAGTAATAATTAAACGGCAAACCAGTACAGGTGTACAAGCTAAAGTAGAGACAGCCAACACGAGCCACGTGAACTGGTTCGCGACACCAGAAACTGACTCGGACAACTAACACAGGTCTACCTCTCAGTCTCGCAGCCACGGACGAAAGGTCCAGCTGTCGCTACACGTAAAAAGGTCAAACAACTGTGGACCAACTAACACCACCGCCTGCAGACCACACGGTCACAGGCCCATGCCTGACACCTCCAGAGACCCTGGCCTGGGCTCGCTAGAGTGAGGCACTGGAAAAGGACTAGCTGGGGACCAGTGTCGACTACTGGTGTCCGTATCCTCAACTACGAGCGCGCTACAAGTGACTAAAAACAAACTCAAGTGTCACTGTCCCACTGTCGTCTTTCCCTCAGCCGGACGTACAACTCAACACAGGAGTGAGGGTGTCCAGGTCAGACGACACAGACCTCGACGGTACAGCACAAGTACCGGACAAAGCCCCGAGCTAACAGCCTGGCTCACAAAGAACCTGGGGCACCCAACTGGAGAGGTAACCACGGTAGGCGTCGTACTACTCGCCACGTACACAGAACCACGTGCACGTCACACACAAACCACGTGAAACCTCACGAAAACCACAAGTAACCGCGGTCCACTACACGTGAACCCAACTGACTCACGTAAACAACACGCAGTCACCGAAGTAAGCAACCTAGCTGCATACCTTGTATGCTTAACACGAGAACCAGTGCACTCAGCACCTCATGCGTCAACACACATGCATTATCAATAAATATCATAATTCGTCTTTGCTGTTCATAGCCAGTAGGCGGCAACATCGACTGCCGCTTACACCAAGTCAACAGCAAGGGACTAGCCGTTAACATCCTGGCTGAGGAGCTTGGCGACAAGCGATCTTGACGCCAAGTTCTCCGGCCATAAACCCTGCAGAAACCCTAATCCGGCTCTGCGGGCTTTCTAACTGTTCTAACTACTGAGAAACATGCAATGCAATTCCTTTAGCATGCTAATACCCAATATAACCCATTATAACATGCTTCGTACATTAAACTACTCAAACCACCCATTATCTTGTATGGTGCAACATGATCCGAAATGCATTATCATGCTGATTCAAGTGGTTATGATGTTTTTAATGTTTCTATGGAGCTACCAGGGTTCGTCCCCTACCTCAGAACGCGTTAGAATCTCCTGCAATCCCCCGGTTCACGTCGAGCCCTCCGCGAGCTCCAACGCGAATTGCACCACGCCGCGACGTTTCCTCGCGCAATTAAGCGACGCCACGTGTTCTACACTCGTCCAACTACCCTTGGTACCTGTTGGAGCTTCAAAGACTCGGGGGCAGCAAGCTGGGGCAAGAGGGAATGAGTGAGAGCTGAGAGAATTGCCCTCGGGTGAGCCTATAACCTGCACCATTCTCAGGTTGGCGTCAACCCCCATGCCGCCAACAGCAACCGCCACCCTCGCGTCCACATCTACTGCCGCCAAGTTCATGCAGTAAACCCATTAAGCTGGACGCCAACAGTTAACGACCACCCCTGGCCGCCAACTTCAACTGAACACAACAGGTCCCGTTTCATTTCAGGACCACCCTGCTCTTCACCTGCTCAAACCACACATCCACACCAAGCATTCCACACAACTGACTCACACTGGCCTCACAACGGCCGCCACAACCACAATACACACGATCCGCATGGATCCGAAGGCACGCGCGTTACATTACTATCATCTAAAAAGAAATTTCGACCTCGAATTCGCACACATTTCAAAGTTAAACAACTCATACACACACACTTTTACAAGTACTATCATCTAAAAAGAAAATACACAAGCTTATTCAAACAGATAGGGATACCCTTAGCCATTTCCGCGGCCATCTCCCAGGTATCCTCACCACCTAATCTATTTCCATCTTACTTAACTAGTTCAATTTCTTATTTCTCAGCTTCTTTATCTTTTGATCTGTGATCTGCACCGGATATTTTGGCATAGTCATGTCCGGCCTTAGGTCACCACCTTGATATCTGATTATTTGAGCTGGATCTTCAATACACTTCCTCAACATGGAGGCATGGAAAATATCATGCACATTTGCAAAATCAGCTGGTAAATCCAGCCTATAAGCTGTTTCCCCAATCCTTTCTAACACTTGGAAGGGTCCCACATATCTCGGACTCCACTTCCCAGACTTACCAAATATCATAATACCTTTACTCGGGGAAACTCTCAGAAAAACAAAATCTCCCACCTCAACTGAAGTGGTCTCCTCCTCACATCTGCATAACTTTTTTGCCTACTTTGAGCTACCTGCAATTTTTCCTTAATAAACTTCACTACTTCAGTGGTTTGCTGAATCAATTCAGGACCCATAACTGCCTTTCTCCACTTCATGCCAGTTCAATGGGTTTCTACATGGCCTTCCATATAAAGCTTCATACGGTGCCATCCCAAGACTGGTATGATAACTATTATTATAGGCAAACTCAACCATTCCCAAATGATGTTCCCACTGCCTCCCCAAACTAAACAACAAGCACGCAACATATCTTCAATTGTCTGAATAGTCCTCTCTGTCTGACCATCTGTCTGGGGGTGATAAGCGGAGCTATACATCAACTCAGAACCAATCACTTTCTGCAAACTTCTCCAAAAACCAGAAGTAAATCTTGGATCTCTATCAGATACAATAGTCTTTGGAATACCATGCAGTGGAACAATTCTTTCAACATAATATTTTGCCACCTGTCCACTGTCCAAGACATACTTACTGCCACTAATCTGCATACCTTAGTCAATCTGGTACTCTAAGACTGAAGAGTTACCTTGCTGAAGAGTTCGGAATTGCTCTCTTTTCACTTGCTGCACTTGGATCGGAAAGAATGTATCATTGAACACATCAAGAAACTCCGGCCAAGTGATAGCTTCTTCCGTCCTACCTACCTGCAAGGTGGTTTGCATCTTCAATCGCCACCATTCTAAGGCAAAACCTCTCAACTGATAAGCAGCTAATACCACTCTATCCGCTGCCGGACACCTCATAGTCTCAAAAACTCTTTCTATTTCATGAACCCAATGCTCAGCTGTATCTGGATTCGGCCCTCCTGAATAAGTAGGCGGCTGCAATCTCAGAAATTTCTCCACCTGCATCACTGGTTCTTCTGCTAACAATACTAGTGGTGGGGTGGCACAGGTGCTACAAAAGGTACCTCTACTCTCGGCGGAACTGGAGCAACAGGTATTGCTCTCCATCCCCAGGTGGCACTGCAATTGGTGGTACAGGCGCCTGCTGATCCATTCTTGCCCGAATATCCGTGAGGCTCTCCCAAATTCTCTCAATCATTCGCTGGGTGCTTTCCTCCGATCATCTCCTCCACCACCCCAATCTCTCCTATCAGCCATTTCAGGAATTTCTACATACACAAAGCACCAGACAAAAATCAAAACCACGAATGATCAAAAACCAGGGTTCCTACCCAGTGTATAATGACCCAAATAAGGCTATGTATCTTTCTAATTCCCTTATATTAACACGGACCTTGCTCTGATACCAACTGTGACGGAACGCCTCGACCAAGCCCGTTAAACCTAACGTACTTGATCCGAGTCCGCCTCCCACGAACGGGCCGAACCCTCGCAAGGGATACCAAACCACAGTCCGTGTAAACATAAAGGAACACACCACATTTTATATATTTCACAAGTTTACATAGTCAAATTTCCACAAATACTAAAAGAAGTACAAGAGCCTGGGGCATACCCCGAGGTACAACAGAAGAAAGTAAACAACTACAAAACTAAACTGCTGGAGCTACTCTGCTAGAGGTGCTGACCCTGCACCGCTACGACGCGGCCCGAACTGGACGTCGGACGAGAGACGTCCTCCTCGCTCTCACCTGTGGGGGTAGGGGTGCCTCTCTAGTCACTGGCTCAGTAGGGAACTCCCCCAAAAACCGAGCAAACCAAACACCACGAGTACGAATAGTAAACAACACCAACAATTAATATAACAGCTAAGCAGGTAAGTAAAGTTGTAAAAGTACTCACCGTCTGCCGCCTACGAGAACAACAGTAATAATTAAACGGCAACCAGTGCAGGTGTACAAGTTAAAGTAGAGACAGCCAACACGAGCCACGTGAACTGGTTCGCGACACAAAAAACTGACTCGAACAACTAACACAGGTCTACCTCTCAGTCTCGCAGCCCGGACGAAAGGTCCAGCTGCCGCTCCACGTAAAAAGGTCAAAACTGTGGAGACCAACTAAACCCACCACCTGTAGACCACACGGTCACAGCCCATGCCTGACACCTCCAGAGACCCTGGCCTGGGCTCGCTAGAGTGAGGCACTGGAAAAGGACTAGCTGGGGACCAGTGTCGACTACTGGTGTCCGTACCCCCAACTACGAGCGCGCTACAAGTGACTAAAAACAAACTCAAGTGTCACTGTCCCACTGTCGTCTTTCCCTCATCCGGACGTACAACTCAACACAGGAGTGAGGGTGTCTAGGTCAGACGACACAGACCTCGACGGTACAGCACAAGTACCGGGACAAAGCCCCGAGCTAACAGCCTGGCTCACAAAGAACCTAGGGCACCCAACTGGAGAGGTAACCACGGTAGGCGTCGTACTACTCGCCACGTACACAGAACCACGTGCACGTCACACACAAACCACGTGAAACCTCACGAAAACCACAAGTAACTGCGGTCCACTACACGTGAACCCAACTGACTCACGTAAACAACACGCAGTCACCGAAGTAAGCAACTAGCTGCATACCTTGTATGCTTAACACGAGAACCAAGTGCACTCAGTGCACCTCATGCGTCAACACACATGCATTATCAATAAATATCATAATTCAGTCTTTGCTGTTCATAGCCAGTAGGCGGCAACATCGACTGCCGCTTACACCAAGTCAACGGCAAGGGACATGGCGTTAACATCCTGGCTGAGGGCTTGGCGGCAAGCGATCTTGACGCCAAGTTCTCCGGCCATAAACCCTGTAGAAACCCTAATCCGGCTCTGCGGGCTTTCTAAATGTTCTAACTACTGAGAAACATGCACATGCAATTCCTTTAGCATGCTAATACCCAATATAACCCATATAACATGCTTCGTACATTAAACTACTCAAACCACCCATTATCTTGTATGGTGCAACATGATCCGAAAACGCATTATCATGCTGATTCAAGTGGTTGGATGTGTTTAATGTTTATATGGAGCTACCAGGGTCGTCCCCTTACCTCAGAACACGTTAGAATCTCTTGCAATCCCCCGGTTCACGTCGAGCCCTCTGCGAGCTCCCACGCGAATTGCACCATGCGCGACGTTTCCTCGCGCAATTAAGCGACGCCACTCGTTCTACACTCGTCCAAACATACTCCTTGGTACCTGTTAGAAGCTTCAAAGACTCGGGGGCAGTAAGCTGGGGCAAGAGGGAATGAGTGAGATCTGAGAGAACTGCCCTCGGGTGAGCCTATAACCTACACCATCTCAGGTTGGCGTCAACCACCATGCCGCCAAACAGCAACCGCCACCCTCTCGCGTCCACATCTTACTGCCGCCAAGTCATGCAGTAAACGTCCATTAAGCTGGACGCCAACAGTTAACGACCACCCCTGGCCGCCAACTTCAACTGAACAGCAGCAGGTCCCGTTTCATTTCAGGACCCACCTGCTCTTAACCTGCTCAAACCACACATCCACACCAAGATTCCACACAACCGATTCACACTGGCCTCACAACGGCCACCACAACCACAATACACACGATCCGCATGGATCCAAAAGGCACACGACGTTACACATCTGCTTAGTAGCTAGTTAGTATAGTTATGAATTAGTGAGTCAGTCAGTCTTGATTATTAGTTTAGATTCCATAAAGTACTCTGGGCCCTAGTTTGGCTCTGATGTTGGATGTAATAGATATTTGATGGACTATTAATGAAATTGGAGATGTTTGGTATTATTTCCATTTGTGCAATGGTTTGTCATTTATTTCTCGCTCTGTACTATTTAATAACCGTATTCCGCTCTGATATTCGCGTTGGGGTTACAGTGACGACCTTCTGGTCACCTTTTTGAAGGTGAAAGGATCAGTGTCGCCTTCAAGCACAGAAGGCCAGTCAGCCCTATTTCATCCGCTGCTCGTCATTTTCTCGTTCCCGTTTTCTTTGTGCGAAGTTAATTACTGCTAGTGTGCATTAATCAACCCATGATTAAGTTGTAACTACTTTAACATGATTCTAAATGATCTTAAATAATGACCATGTTCTCTACATGATGATTGCTCATACTGCTTGCCTTGCTCTTAAACATGCTACAATGAAAAGGACAACGTTTTAAACTTAATCATGCATGATTTGTTTCCTATTTAGCTTTTGGTACTTTCCATAAATGGAGTTTCAATAATCGGATTTACAAGATACTCACACACGCACACGAGCGATTCTCACGCGTGACTTGCGCAAACACTTGCACGATAGGACACCCCGTTTCTTGGCTTATGGTGAACTCTCCATCGGATATTCCTTCTACGGAACTAGTGATCCCTTGACCAAGGCCTCTATAAGTCTCCTCTGACCATGAATTCCCACATGGCTGATGGCAGATTGTACATTGAAGTACCCAATAGTTAGTGTGCATGTAACTCTCTTCTCTTGATATTCTTGGCAAGATATTTCTCTTCTCATCTTGATTTATGGCGTACTCCTTTATTGAACATTAGACCATGTTACTAAAAGTGATTGGACTAAATTGAAAACACGTCTTATGCTGCTAGAGAACTCTTGAACCATTGCCTTAACTATCTTCATACTATTGCACTCTTGAAATTCTTGTTAAATGGCCATACTCGAATATGGGTATCTACATTTAAATTACTTGAGATGTTGGATTGGGCATGGTGAGTGTCCAAGGGCTCCAGTCTAGATCTCTCAGCTAAGAGCTGAAAATATACTGTTAACCATAGGGTATGATGAATACTGGCATTGCATCTGCACTGGAAATACTTGCATGCAAATGCTAGATACATACACCACATTACATGTGTCATGATATGCATTCCAAGGTGGCATAGATCTTAGTGCATGTCAATGATTCGTGAACTAACTGTCTTTCTCATGGAAATACATGCTTGTTTGCTTGCTCGTTATATGGCCAATCTTGTCACATGATATCTTGTCTTACTCGTGAACTTGACAATCTTGTAAGATCATTGCTTACACTGTCTTGGCATTCTACTTGAACCTCAATATCCGCTTGACTAACTATACAATCTCTAATTATATCTTGATATCTTGCACATCACACTAGTCACATTTTATTAGCGTGGTTTAAATTGCATAGTTCATATCATGTTTATACATTCTAGCTTTTAAAAATGTTAAATATTTATATCATTGTTTGGAAGGTGTAAATCCTACTGGGCAAGTGCACTCATTACCTACTTTTTTTCACATTTTCAGGAGAAAAAGAAATAAATGAGGAAGAACAAGCTTACTCTGGGGAAAACTTAGAGTGAACCATGTAGTAGGTAGTGAAGAGAAAATATGTACTTTTTATTTTCTTGAGTCAACTTATGTATGTAGCACCCCAGAAAAATGCAGTGATTTAAATTTTAAATAAATGGAAATACATAATTTCCATAATATGTAAAGGTTTAAAATATACGTATCATTATCTTATGTGCAAGAACACATCCGAAAATTCCGTAAAAACTATAAATCACCCCAAATATGATCCTTAAATGTTCCATGAAGAAATTCATGCGACAAAAAATCCGATTGGCCAAGTGTACGCCACACAGTGGACCGATTATCCAAATTAGGAAACAAACAGAAATCAAAAAACCATTAACACGAAATGCGACACGACCATAAATTAAATAAAAATGTTGGAGAGACTCCAAAGATATTATATATTGATGACTATATGCCAGAATTGGGCTAATGACAACATTTGCCCAAAAATCAAATGAAGCAAGAAATGCATGGAAATTCGCAACCCTAAATAAGCTGAAACTGGAAGGAGTCAATTAGGATGCTGCAATTATGCTCTCTGGCAACCCATTCGTGCCTAGCCATCCTTGGAGGTTTCTTGATGGCCAAGACACTCTAATGGGAGAAAGAGAGACTTCAAAGCATGGAAGGGGGCATGCTAAAACCGCAACTTTGACTCCTTGTTGCAATAGGACTTCTAAAAGCCTTAGATGCATAAATACTCTCCACAAAACCCTAGGGGACGAGTTTACATCTTTTTGGGGTCATATGGAGGAGTTCTTGGCGGTTGGGGAGCAGGAGATCGAGCACACCAATCCCGTTTCTTCCCATTGCGTCTGCTTGACCTGTGCAAACAGTCCTCTTGGAGTTGACCAAAGGTAGGTCAAACCTAAAACACATCGTGCAAGGCTTATACCCCTAGAAAGAGGGTCAAGTCTATTTTCTAACCAACTGGAATGCCCAATTTTCATGCAGTAGGCCGGGCGTATTAAGCGTTCTCCAACAGGTGGTCTGAATGAGGGTTTTCTAGAGAACGAAACTTCCTCAACCCAGAAGGTAGGCTTTCTTGTACCAAAGCTTAATAAATCCTATACCACTGTGTAGAGCATCGAGTCTACTTTCATTTCCAACTGATTTCATCGAATTCCATTGAGTACATCTTGAGTTATAAGCGTTTTGCCAAAGTCGCGCTTGTTAGGGGCTTTTTATGTTCATGTCGATTATCACGCATTCCGAGGCCATTTTAAATAATTCCAAAACCATAGTTCTCTCCTATTCCATGTTCACAACCAGTTTCATGTTGACACTTTTGTCCCAAAAGCCCTAGTTTAGAAGATATAAGCGATGCATGGATCGAGCACCTGTTTCCTGCATTTTTTCTGGGTTTTCAGTTGAAGGTGGAATCGCGTCCAGTCTAGACGACGCGATTCACAGGCTTCTGAAATGCGTCTGCCCATGGTGATGGGATTTGGGGTGCTTACAGTGCATCAAACTGTGGGCTGTTGACCTGTTAGAAGACCCATGAAATGCGATGGCTAAGGCCGATGCGATTCAGACGTTTTTCCGCCCAAGATTTTCGAAAATTTTTATAATTGCCATTTAAATGATTTTCATGAACGCGTCAGGATGACCCGACGCGATTCAAGGATGAACGCGGCCACCAAGGTGGACGCGATTTAAAATCTTCACCGAAGTCAAGCATCGACTATACACATTGTTATGAAGTGCGTCCACTGTGTCGGATGTGTATTTAAGGCTTACCCGAGGAATGTTTAACATGGTATTGAGTTCATCATTTGCATGTCTTGGTTCTGGTCATTCCATGAGGTTCGTGTAATGGCTTAAAAATAATTAACCCATTGAAAATCTATAACTACATGAATGTATTCTAATTGCTCTTTAATGATGTGACCATTCATGCAATTAGTGATTCACTCTTCTTACTGTTCTAGCTTGTTAAAATGATAATTGATATCTTAAAATCTTGCAAACAATGTTTAGTTAAAGTGCATAGTTTCATCGCATGTTATCTTGTTATGTGCTTTCCGCAAAGTTTGAAACCGATGGATTGTGGATTGAGACACGTGTTCACTACACACTTGCACATCTAGACAGCCCTTTCTTGGGGATTTGGAAGCTCTCTATCGGTCATTGCATATCGGTAGACTAGCAACATTTCCTCTAAGACCTCCGTAAATCTCCATACTCCATGGATTCCCTCATGGAGACCGAGTTGGTTGTACTATTGAAATTTCCTAGAGATAGAGTGCACTTCCTTTCTCATCTTGTTCTCGTGAGTGTGATGTACAATCTAGACTTAAGCCATTAATGTAAAGATTAAAAAAAGTATAAATTGTGCCGTTATGCTACCAAAATTATCTTTGAGACTATTATTATCATGAAATCATGTCAACTTACTTATTACTTTTTTATCATCATCATTAACAACATGACATTACACATGCTTACATCTTGAAACTCTCCTGGCCATTATTTAAGACTGTGGGTATCTACATTTAAAATTGAAATGAGACGCTGACCGGGCACGGCGAGTGTCCAAGAGCTCCAGTCTAACCCCAATGATGGAGATCATAAACATAATGTTAACTATGGGGTATAATGATTACTGGCGTTGCATCTGTGCTGGGAGTACTTGCATGTTGAATGTTAGATACAATAAACACCACTACCGTGTCCTTGTGTGTATTTCAAGGGGATCTTTTCCTTGGTTACATTAGTTGTACGTGCTGATTAAGTGAATCATGTTAAAAGTTCATGCTCGTGCTTGCTTGCTTGCATGATATGACCATCCTACAATGATTGCAATTTAAGTGATATCGGTGTGCTTGTTACATGCCTTACTATTGATAATACCTTGCTTGTTATATCGTTCTAGATCTTGCTCTATCATGATCACTCTATCTAGCTTGTTTCATGTATCATGTTTTAATGAGTTTTATTTATACATGCATATCATGACAATCATCGTGCTTACCTAGTTCTAAATTGCTAATCACTTATATCATTGTTCGCACATTGAGGAGTTTGCTCATTCTCGACTTTTTACCCATTCTAGGTGACTATGAAATTCAAGAGGAGGAGCAAGTCGAGGATGGGAATACGTCCGAGTGATGAGTGTTCCAACTATGAGCGATCCTTAGTTTGTTTGCTTTGAGTGTTAGATTCATGTAGTAGGAAGTGAGGAATAAATATACTTTTCATTTTATTGAGTCTAGTCCTGTTATCCATAGTTAAAGAGTTGTATTAGTTACCTTGATACAATAAAATGAGATTTGAATACAATTTCCATTGAGTTCAATATTTGGGCCCTATGATGATGTTGTGTTGTTATACACTTAGTGCGTGCTAGCTAGAGACTTATTTGCCAATTGTTCACGTCTCGGAATATTAACTTGAATTATCCGAAATTAATATCCGCTGCATAATTCTCGGATGTGACAATGTATCAAACCATATTTGAGTTATAGAATAAAGATAGTTTTATTTATTACTCTGAGCCATATGTGTGTTGTGTGGTTTGTCTTGCTCGCTCGCTAGAGGCTTATTTGCCCACTGTTCATGTCTCAATTATTCTTCCACTGCCTTCTTTGGGACGTGACAATGCATTTCGAGATAGTTGGCTTAGGAGCTGTCCTCTGTCATCTGGGCTATTCTTCGAGCGTTGACAATGAGAGAAGGGACTCTTCCTATGGGGGCGGTGGATTATATGCTCGTTGACACTTCATGGGCCCGATTTGGTAACTAGGTTCTCTATCAGGTAGGCCCTATTGGGATTCGCCCCAGAGAACCCTGTTGATAACAAGACTATTGCCTATGGCCCAAGTTGGATCTGTTGAACCACTCTCTATTGTTCTTGTATTTTGGTGATAATAAAATTTATGATGTACTTAAATTGAATATTTTGTTTCATCTGTGTCGCATCAATCTCATAGCAAAATGATGAGTCTCACATTGATGCAATATGGCGCACTAAAATGATAAAATCGATGTTTAATCAATATACATCGATTTCGGTTTAAGTGCCAAAATTAATAAGCGCTACAACGATTTTGTTTTAATTAATTAGAAGCGCTACAAACGACTTCGCTAATGACCATAACGATTTGTTAAGAAATCGATCTCAGAACGATTCCTTTTTTTAGCCACAACGATTTGCCCTCATATCGTTTTTCGTTCTCATAACGATTTCATAAGTGTTCGCAACGATTCTTCTGTAAGTGCAACGACTTGCTAAGAAATCGATGCCATAACGATTTCATAAGTGTTCGCAACGATTTCTTCTGTAAGCGCAACGATTTGCTAAGAAATCGATGCCATAACGATTTCATAAGTGTTCGCAACGATTTCTTCTGTAAGCGCAACGATTTGCTAAGAAATCGATGCCATAACGATTTCATAAGTGTTCGCAACGATTTCTTCTGTAAGCGCAACGATTTGCTAAGAAATCGATGCCATAACGATTTCATAAGTGTTCGCAACGATTTCTTCTGTAAGCGCAACGACTTGCTAAGAAATGATGCCATAACGATTTCATAGTGATCACATCGATTTCTTTACTGATCACACGATTTCTTCAGAAGATCATAACGATTTGCTTGCATAACGATTTCATAAATAATCACATCGTATTTCTTTAAAATGAGCAACGACTCTTCCATAACGATTTCATAAGTCATGCTCATAACGATTTCTTCATGGATTCTGATCAACTCATTTGCCTTTATATTTCAAATTGCTTGGCACTTAAATGAAAAGTCAAATCTTCTTGACAAAAAGCTGTATGCATAATCTTCTCAGAAAAAGATATGACCTACTAATTTTAGTATGATTAGCAGAAGCATAGTACTATACATCGTTTATCATAAAACACTTTTTTTTTTATGCTAACACTTTCTTCTATGTGTACAAACCACGAAGACCGTTAGAGTCTGATTAAGACAATGAAGAGGAGATGAGCAACGGCTAGAAATCCAACGGATCTCTTCAACGGATCCATTCAAATTGCTCTATAAAGAAGAAGCTTAGCTGAAGAAAGTAAGGGCCTTTTCTGAATATCTTTGAAGGAGTGTACAACTGTGAGAAGAACCTCAACGACACATACACTCAAAGAAAGAGAGAAAGAGCCTGAGCCCAGAAGAAGCACTCAAGCTTTGAAGCATCTCAAGCGTTCAAGCATTCAAGCACTATTGCTTTCTTTTCTCTCTTCTGTTTCTCTCCGAGCTCATGTATATCTGGGGAGAGTCTGGGACTGTGAGCCTTACACAAGTGTTTATCTTGTAAAGCTTCTCAGTCTGATCTTTCTAAGAAAGATCCTTGTCCAGCTGTAGGACTGTATACAGTAGATAACCCAGCTAGGGGTTTGTGTCTAGCTGAACCAAACTGGGGTTTGTACCAGTTGTTAACCTAGCTAGGGGTTAGTGTCTAGCAGAACCGCACTGGGGTTTGTACCAGGAGGTTGGCTTCTTTACCTGTAGAGAAGTGGGTTGCCTTCTTACCCGGAAAGAGAAGAAGACCAGCTGGGGTGCTGGGTGTTGTAGTGTCCTAAGGAGACTGTACCCTTGGTTAGTGAAATCCAAGAGGTTGCTTGGGGACTGGACGTAGGACTTCCATGTGGGAAGGGCCGAACCAGGATAAATTCCTTGTGTCCATTGTTGTGATTGTTTTTGCTTCCGCACTACTCCTTTATCACACTAATCTAACCAACCTTCAAGTGTTAATTTCTGTGTTTAAGTTTCTATTTCAGATTTCGAAAAAACCTATTCACCCCCCCCCCCCTCTAGGTTAGCTTGCTGTCGTACCAAAAGGGCCAACAAGATCACTAGGCTTTATGGTTTGGGCTAGAGGGCCAGATTCCCTCTCTCCATGGCTAAATGATAGTTATTGCTAACATAATGGAGAAGCAGAAAAATTGAAAGCACAAATTAACATGCAACAATTGTAATTTATAGTCAAATTTAAACTTAAAATAAGGAAGAATAGTTTCTTAAGATGGACAAAAGACATTTAAATTTAAGCCATGTCATCTTGAAGACCACCGTCCTTGAATTATGAAGTTTATGTAGATATAGGATGAGAGAAGGAGCCATCTATCTATATCTATCATCGTGGCATGGTTGTATCCAACTATGCTATGGCCATCACGAGCCCTGGCATGGTCAGCACGATCTGATTAGAAGAGGGGGAGGGGGGCCGCGGGTGTGCGACAGTTGGGAGGGAGGGGGGATGATAGAGGGAGAGAGGGGACCTAGAGGGGGAGAGGGGGCAGTGGAGGGTAGTGCGTGGAGGTTAGGGATGACCTGGAGGGGGAGGGGGCCACTGGAGTGGGGAGGTGGGTGCGTGCAGGGGTTGGGGCATAGTGCAGCGGTGAGGGGTAATGCAGGGAGAGGAAGCTAGGGTGGGGGAGGGCAAGTGTGTCAGTGCAGTACGATCATACGGTGCCATGCATCATTTAGCACGTCGATCGAACAACATGGCCAACCTTGGTCCATTAAACAATCGGATTTACTTGCGTCAATGTTCGTTGACAAAATTCTAGAACTATCTATTAAGCTAATCGATCAGTTATGCTCCCATTGACATTCATACTTAGTACTCCAGGCCTACTTAAAAGAGTAATATTCAGCTGCACAGGCAAAAATTGAAGGCACTCTCCCAATATAATTGGTTTATATAGAAATGACAAAAATATGAGGTAAAATCTTCAGTTCGCATCTCATAGAACAAGATATTATCTCATATTTTATCACTATCATATAGAACATCATATGAGGATATATTTGCCATTTCATCACTTATTATATACTTAATTTTATATAAATACTACGCCATGAATGAATTGATTGCCAATTATTCAAGTAAATAACAAAGAGAATTTTAGTTTTCAACCGCAACAGTTCTTTAATTAACATATGAGCTCTTACAATTAGACATTACTTCACAATTCTTCAAAATGTCAAGATATTCAGTGAAGCTCATAAAACTATAAATAAATCCCTCAAAACATTTACAAAAAAAGGCCCCTAAAAATGGCTTTACCAAATAATACGTAATTGTGAAGACTTAAAGATGATTGTATAGATTGGAGGGTTAATCCATTAAACGACGTACAAGCACCAAATACACTTCTGAAGGTAACACAGGCATCAACTAGACAGATATCAGTAGCCACTCAAAACTGTGTGTTTAAACTACATATGTTATTAAGAGAATCCAACACACTTCGGAAAATTGCCCAACATCTGAACTGATGAACACATCAATCTCGTCATGTTCCTCAATCACACCATGAAGCCAATATACAAAGGCGAGAGGCTACTGAGGAAGACAACACCGGTGTTGCGCATTACGTAGTGAGTATGGGTGGGAGGTAGTCAGACTTGACCCCAAGGATACGAGCCCTGGTGTCGGGGAAATACTCCGTCCCGGGCAACTCCGTGACCTCTCCATCATTGGTGACCCCAATGGGGTAGCTCAGCAAATGCCCTGGGAGATCACGTTCCAGAGTCTCGCTGGCGTACAACTCCCAATACTTCTCTGCAATCCGGTTCACCTTCTGCACACATTCCGAGCTCTCTGGGTGGAGGAACAGATCATCCAACATTCCAAGGTGTTCGTACCACAGAGCCAACCGGAAGCCATGGATCTGTCCCCTGGCTGGCTGCCTGGTGGATAGATAGTATGGCTGGTATGCTCCCATGGCGATCTCCGAATCCCTCGATCCGTCCATTGACCTCTGGTTGATGTTGGCTGAACCAATGATTATGTATTCGTCGTCAACTGAAACAAACATCAAATAAAAGCGATAAGGTTAGACACAACGTGAACTAAAGAGAAGAGGGCTCAAAGTCTGATAAAATAGGCAGCTTCAATAAGACGATTTCAGAAAAATAGCAACAAAACCGAAATGTTCAGAGGACAAAAAATTGTTCTTGCCCTCTTTGCGTAGGGAGGAGGGCCGCTCGGTCTGACGTCCAGGTGAACTGGATCACAAGGTTATATCACCATAGATGAACAACGTCCAACGGATTCTTGACTCTGGAGAGAGTAAAAGTCAACAGGTCCACTGGGACACTTAGGAAATCACGGTTTATGAAGGAAAAGAAAATCCTCAATTTCGAATTAAGAGTTCAATAAGATTATTATCCACTAAAGGGGTCTCATATACTTCATTTTTTTCTCATGTTGGGTCTCATTCCGTGGCAAATCCCAGGCTCCCAGCAGCTCGAGGGTTTTGACAAATCTAAGAAAGTGTACGAACTTGCAAATCATCAAATTGTGGAGACGTATAATAATTCATTGATCACTTTGAGAAAAAGGTAGAAGAACTCACCAATCATCATCTTGGTATGGACATAAATCATGAAGCGTCTAGCCGCTTGTGCCTTCATGTAGCCTGTGTCTGGTTCTGGTCCTTCAGCTGGTTCATACTCCCCACTCCTCTTCACTTCCCTATTACCAAGGCAGAAGAAAGTGAGATAATCCTTGGGGTTTGCTTCAATGCCCTTGGCACGCAGGGCCTGAGCAATATCAGTATACATCATCTCCATTGTCCTGCGCTGCCAATCCAAGATAGCCTGGACGGATGCGCTTTCTGGAACCCCTTCTGGCCACATTGGGACAACAATATAAACTGTGAACTGCTCACCAGCCTCAATCTTGCTAACAACTTTCAGGGAGAGCTCCTTTGGAACCAGATGCAGAGCTCCGATTTCCTCAACCTTGATACCATCTGGTTTCCACCCAAAGGAGCTACCAAGGAAGTACTGGTTCTCAATGTAGATAAAATTCTTTGCTCGGCGGATAGCATTTATATAAGCATCTTGGATGCTCCGGTCGATTACGTTATCCTTTCCGCTGACAAGCCCAGACCTGGCTGCATCCTCGGGAGTCTCTGGAAATCCGAAAGCAGCTCCCCCATCAATTGATCTGAAAAGCTGAACATTCCATGTTTCCCTATCCTCTGGAAACATGACAGGTGAGGGTGGGATGATGACATCTGAGAGATCTCTGAGTTGCACAAGGAGATCCTTGCCCCCCTGCTTCCTCCATCTCTGCTCAAAATTGTACAGGACATCCCAAGCAATGGGCCCTTCCAGTTTGCTGTGGATGTCGTGCCAAGGTTCTCTTGGTCCACCTTTCGTTATTGATGCACCTGCAAAATTTGGCTGATGGAAGTCATCATGGTGAGCTGTGTCCAACGTCCTGAAAAGGGAATGGAACTGCGTGTCATATCTTCCATCACAAAGGTCGAGACCTCCTACAAAGCTCACAACCCTCCTCAGCTGGGAACTCTTGCTCGGCATATCACTGTCCACCACAACAATCTTCTGATGATGGGTGAACATGGCAGAGATCTGTAAACCCTGAACAAGGCTACCCCCGTTATCAGGATTACGTGGACACAAGACACAGTGAACATCAGTTCCCTGGAAATAGTTTGCTGTCTCTTCATCATGGGTGGCCATCAGACCATCTTTCTTCAGTAAGCCCACAGACGTCCTATCATCCCAGACAAGCATAAGAACTCGAACGCCTTCACTGGCTTTTCTTTTAAGTAACTCTCCAAGAGTAACATCTCCCCCCTGCTTTTGCCTCTTGGAATCCCTCATGAGGGTGATCTCAGTATATACAGACCACCCGGTAATGTAGATCAAATGCTGGGCATTGGAGATTGCATCAAATATGTCCTCCCAGCATCTGTGCGCCTCATAAGATTTGCCATTGGCAAGAGGAATTTTGGGAATAAAATTGTCAGGAACATGAGCATCTTGATACAGTGTCACTTTGCATCCTTTTCTCTGTGAGAAGAATGTGTAAGGCACGCCAGGGAACTTGGGAGATTGTATGCCCCGTGCCCAGCTGCGATCTTGTGTGACATCGAAGTATTGAAGTTTCACATGCATCTTTGAGTCACCAACAGGAACACGGTTTTCATCCAAGATCTCAAGCCATCTGTCCACCTCTCCTCCACTTAAGATCTCCTTGACAGACAGGTAAGCTCTTCCGATGAGCGACGCTCCAATGGGATTGTCAAATTTGACAGTGAAGATCACATTGGCAGCCAAATGAGCACAATATATGTGAAAGGACTCGTACCAACGTGGGTTATCGGGTTCATCACTTATCACTCTAGTCCGACCAACGCGGGCCTTTTCTAGATCAATAGTTGCATAAAGTTTGGAGGACCCCTTGCCAAGTCCAATGGTATCCTCAATGCCTTCAACAAACTGTATAGAACAAGTCACGTTATTAGTGCTGGTGGATAGCAACAAAAAATATGAAGAAGGTACCAAGCATGATAAGAGTCCGATTCGTGAAAAATCCTGTTGGAAAACTTCTCTTTGCATATGTTTCTATACATTTATGGTTCGTAAATGCAATCAAAAGCACATCAGAGTTGCACAACCTAAAGCATAAGGATTTGACACGATTGAAAATATGATTGAGGAAATAGGAATAAGCATTTCAGAAGACAAAGAAAATACAAAAAATTGCGTAGAAGAAGTTAAAGTTGATCAACCATAATAACATCAGAATCATCTACAATATGCAAGAAGAAAGGACAAATGCAGGACTGAGGAAGGAGAAGTAAAAATAAGCTGGATCTTAGGCATATTTTTTTGAAAATAAGTACGCATTTAGAAGTAGAGTGCCCTAATCAATAACCGAATGGAAACTCATGGAGAAGGACACAACAAGCTGCCGTGGGAGCAGACAGAAGAATAACCGGAGGTCCCAAACCATATCAGTGAACATTCTCTTGCAAGGCCAGCATAATTAGAAAATCGATATTTGCATATATATCATTGTTAGAAAAAAAATACAAGTTCATCTCTCCGATATTCATATTTGAACTTGGGACATCTGGGCAAAAAGACCGCAGGATCATTCTTTCGCACACATGCAAGTGGTCTTCTATCCATTTTGCATACAAATAGTTGTGCAGAAAGACCATCATATAGACTTTTAGCTCAATCCTGGCAATTTTAATGATATATGTGAAAAATCCAAATGTAAGATTAATGAACCTGTATTTTCATTTTAATAATAATTAAGATGCAAAAACCCTTTCAATGTTTCCATCATCACAAATTTCACAAAGCACTCCAATATTGAAACCTGACAAAGTATTCCGTGATTCGCTAAGCAATTATCATTGTCAACAAAAAGGAGGATCACAAAGGGGAATCTAAGACCCAACTCGCTAACATGCGTAGGGCAACACATGAAGCTAGACATAATGAAAAGGATATGTCCACATAGGCCGTCTAATTCGTCATCTTCTTCAATGAAAAACGTGTAAATAAGCAGACAATGAGACAAAAGCAAGGCCCCATCAAAACATTTCAGCTGCCTTTTCCCGGATTTTGTTTAGACTAAATAAATAAATAGTGAGGCTGAAAAATGGTGGTTGTAGACGTTCAAGAAGCAAAAGAAGCCCGTATATTGGATCTATAGCTATCTGCATAAAGCTAACCACCCCGCAAACTTCCTACCCAAAACAAGATTTAAACAAGCATGAATAACGATGACGCATAGGCATAAACACCCGGCAGAAAGAAAAGGAAGTGAACCATTTTCAACTATTGGCAAGCATCTAATCAAGTGATTAATCGTTAAGAGTGTGGAGGTGGAACCAATATGTTCAAATAATAGAACTATTTAAAGAGACCAGAACCAGAAATGCTATATTGAAATTTCGACGGACTCGTATCGTGAACAGAATGTACCACAGATGAGCAGGAGGCATAAAAAATCAGGCTACTGACTAGCCAGGATGCCACGCTCGTGTGTGTCAAAAAGAATCATAGAAAAGCAATGGTGAGATAAATACATGGGGATCAAGAAACTGATGTTTTAGTTGAGTGGCAAAGAGAGGAGATCTTCCATTTTCATCCGGCAGCGAAAGCCATGGTTTTACCTTGCGGAAGAAACCAGGAGCGCCGCCAGTGGCGCGGTGCGGGTTGGAAAGCGAGGTCGCCTCAAAGATGGTAGCGTGGAGAGTCCCGTGGAGGAGGATCTGAGCCATACTGGAGCCGTTCCCTTCCCGATCAAAAGGGGGGAGGGCGGCGAACTACAGAACTAGAGGAAGACGACTCAGTCTTACTCCGGAGCGGCTTCAGTCACTTGCTTGCAACGAACACAACGAAGAAAGGGGATGATGACAGGAGGGACTCCCCTACTCTGCAAGTCGTTGTCCTTGGACCGGTAGAGGGGTACCATCCACCAAACTGCAACACCCACGGCGGAAAGGATCGTACCCGCAATCGAACCTTGCTGACCCCGGCGATCGTCGGCGGACGGTGGAGCTACGCAGGTAGCGGCTTGCGAACCAGGGCGGAGAAGGAGAAGGTGCAGCAGCAAGGACTGTGGTCCGAGGAGGCGGAGGGTGTGCGTGGGTGGAGACGTGATTGGAGCCAATCAACGGATCTAAAACCTCCTCCAATTCCAAGTAACACCGCGTGGATTAGGACGATCCCTACTCAATAATTCTTGTTATGAAATTCTAAATAACACTCTGTGATAGTAATATTTTCAAATAACCCTCTCAAACCCCACTTGGGTTCAAAAGATGACCCTTGAAATAGGATTAGCCAAACCGTACCGTGAATACACGTGTTACCAAGTTTGAGAGAATTCGATTTGGAGACATGGACGACACAACCACCTTTTTTTTCCTTCTTTTTTATTTTTATAATTAAATTTTTGAACCAAATTAGTGCGGTACAGTACAAAATCGAACCATGTCATTAAAAAAAAAAAAAACAATTCGATCAGTTTTTGCTGTTCAGGTTCTGCGAACATTGTCCTAAAATTTGTTGTCATCAACAAGAGTGTCAATGGATGGAATCTTCCTTAGTAAATTTTAGAACCAAAATGCCCTTAAACGTGTATATTTTAGGGTAGGGAAGGATTATAGGATGTTACGGACCAAAAAAAAAATGATTATAGGATGTCATTAAACAAATAATAAAAGATAAGGCTAATATGTAAAAATCTATTTCTCTTGTTGAGAAGAGGGAAATGGAACACAAACATATAGGGGCATATTGGATATTTTCTTAATTAGGGTTAAATTCAACTCTAGTTAAAGACAACTTCTCCAACTTCCCTAATTAAGGTAATGTCAGAGTTCAACTAGAATTTAGGGGTTACGCAGAAATATTAAAATTACAAAGTATTATTTAGATAATTGGGGGTATATACAAAATTTCTTAATACTGTAATTAAAAATAAAATATCCACAGTGACATGGAAAAAAAAAATTATATACTCCTAAAATCTTCCATATTCAGCTATATAACATAAATTACAACTATTAAATTGTATACTCTCAAATTGAAAAAAAGCATCAGTTATATTAAATAACCGTGAGAATCTAAGAAATATTTTACTATCAAATAATAGAACTATTAAAATATATATAATATGATTAAAATAACTCCAGAGAGAGAGAGAGAACGAGTGAGAGAGACTTCAAGTGAAAAACATAATTAAAAAGTAAGTTTTTTAGAGGGCAAGTTAGTCTTTTCTCTCTATTAACTCAATTATAGTTGAGTTAAATAGATGAAATCAAATGGTAAAAGTATATATGATGTTTTCTTTCGATTTGTGGGGTATACATCTAATAATTAAAATTGAGTAGTATATAACTAAATATGAAAGATTTTAAGAGCATACATGTCACTTTCTCAAAACAAATCTGTAAACTGCCAAGTTGAAGTTGCCAACCAAGTCATCCAATTTAGAGGAATATTATTTCTGTCAGATAACTTATTACTCCCTTTGAATTGTTCTAGGGATCATTTTTTAATGAATTATCAATAAAGTCATTTTAAGAACTTGAAGTTTCCAAAGTAAGAGGTATCCTTCTTAAATAAGGGTGTTCTCCGCTCTCGAAACCTAGTGTGAAATCTGTGGATTTTAAGGGGGAAAATACTTTATTTATGATTATATATGTATAAATAAACATATCCATATCTATCAGAAAAAGGTGTGCCTACTATATTCAATTTACAAGACCTTAGATACACGGGGGACGTTCTGTAACAAATGTGAAGCAAGATTTGAAAAATATCATGTTTACGTGCCAAAAATATTTGAATTTGTTTATTTCACTATACCAGTCAGTGGACTGAAATTTAAACTAGGGCATTAGTAAAACATTGTGAGAAATAAGAGTAATCGATGCACCCATGAAATTTTATAATGTTAGGTTCATTAATTAGCATAAAACATGATTGAGACTTCAATAATCGATATAGATATAACATTTTGTTTGCTAATCGATTTATCAGAGTCAGACTAGCCACTAATCAGAAAGAGCTAAGACATGAAAAATATGAGACATGTATTCACCAATCGATGTCCTATTCCATAATCACAATTGGAAAGTATCAAGATAATCGTTACGAGTATTTTACTCTATAATCGAAAACTAAATCATAACACTAATTGATATGTTAGATACTAATTGATAGAGTGCATAACTAATCAGTAATGGATATGTGAACTCTAATCATTGTGAAACTTCAATATCATCGATGCATGTTGTAGTCTATAATTGATGTGATATTTGTTCTATAATTGATATGTATGTAGACTATAATCGATACAAGACTTGAGCAAATGTGAAGTGCATGGGTGGTGAGATTTTAGAGTACTTACAGTGGTGATCTATAAAATGACCTTTTATACCGTGTTGACAGACTTAATAAAAATTGTATGTTAATCTCACAATTTCAAAGTTTTTGTTATCACCAAAATCTATAAATTAATGGAGATAAGAGGGTCATCAAGCTTCCTCAGCAATGATGAACAAGGCAAGAGCTAAAGAATCACCTTGCCTCAAACCCTATGAAGACTTGAAAAAACCAATATTGTCATTGTACACATGCCATTTTTTATTTCATACTGAGTAAATTTCATGTTATATTGCAATGCCCTAAAGTGGCTCTCCTCATTTAATCACTTGAGTGTTTATCCTATTTTTCTGGATTTTCTAGCATTTCTTAGGTTTGCTTTGGCACTGTAAGAGTCTTGAGATTAGTGTTAGGTTAAGCAGACACTTTACTTGTTCTGATTGTTGAAGAAGATTTGCATCAGCCTAAGTGGACGCACTTATGGTTTTGATTGCTGAGCAGAGATACGTCAACTTAAGCCGACATGTTTCTTGGTTTGATTGGTTAAAGAGAGAAGCGGCAGGTCAGGATGACACAATTCCTGTTTCCTAAATCAATTTGGTAATTCCTTTTGGGCTTTTGGAAACAAATTATTGCCAAATTGATTCGGGGCTTGGTAGGATGATGTGATTTATGACTTTCCTAATCAGTATGACCGACTTGCCTCACTATAATCAATTATCTTTAAAGGCATCGTGCCAAGTGAAGGTATTCTAAGCCTTCATGTTTGAATTTCGGGCAAGTGTCCCAATCGGTTATGGTAATTCAGAATCCATGTCGTTTCTACGTAACGCCTTTCAATACTTCTATTTCTCGCAATTCCAGTCGAATTATGGAAGTTTCCTAACTGCGTTGTGTTGACCTGACGTATTTCTATATGCACGTCCACTATCCCTGATGCGATTTAGGTGCTTTAGAATTCGATCCCAACTCCCATAAATACCTCTCCTATGGCTCTGTTCCAGAGGTTACGAAGTTGAATCATCCCTAGAGAGCTATGAACTTCGAGTCTCCCCTTTTAGTGTTCTTGTGAGAATTTGAGAGAGTTTGAAGTTTTCATCACCAAGGAGGAGTTGCTGCCAAAGTGAGGCGTTGTCAGAGCAGTGCCAAAGAGGAGTCTATAGTGCCTCTCAGCCCTCACAGTGCCAGCCCTCTCTCTCCCTTCTCTTGTCCTTTTCTTTGCTTTGTTCTTAGTTGCATGCACTCTCTTTTCATCATCTTCTTCTTGGTCTTAGCATTTTCATACAGTCAATTCATCATTCACACACCCACCTACACATCCTAGGGGTGTAAAAACAACCACAAGGTGTGTTCTTATTCATGTTCTTCCTTTTCTCTTCTTCTAATAATTCATACTACACAACTCTCCTTCTAATCTCTTATTTTTTTTGGTGGTTCTTGTTTGTTCCTTTTGTTCTTTGTTTGCAAGGTAACCAAAAGCTAAAGCCTTCTCTGTCAGTCGGCCAATCTTGAAGGAGTAAGAGTCAACCACAATTTTTCGCTCTTTAAGTCAAAGTACATGCGATCATCTTTTCTTTTTTCCTTTGAAACTTACGTGTCTCTAGCGATCATACTCCATCTTTGTGCACACATGCACCTATTTTTCCTTTCATCTTCATATATTCTGCATCCATCTATAATCCCCTCCCATTATTATTATTTTCTTCATCTCTTTTTAAAACTCTTTAATTTCTCTTCTATGGTTTCTCACATCCATAGTCACCATTGAAGAGGACGAAGAACCAACAATTATTAAGAAGAGGTTCAATTAAGTCCACACATTGTTTAGAGAAGCCAAATATAAAGAGAACTGCATAGAAGAAATACCATTCCATATTGTTATAAGCCTTTACCATATCAAGCTTAAAGATAAAATTATTGCCTATACTTTCCTTCCTAGATCTTAAGCTGATGATCAGGTCATCTCCATATAACTTTATGAATTACATATCTATTTTGGTGATTAACAAAACTCAGATAAAGTTTGATCTAACAAAGTTTTTATGAAGCTAAGATACAGGAACAAGTTAGACGAAATCAAGGAAATATGTAAGTATTACTATACTGTAGCATTTCAAGTTCAGAGCATGAAATTTATCCAAGTACATATCAACTTTCCATAAGTTACAATGATTTCATAAGTGTTGCATCGATTTCAATAGTCATAATGATTTCCTTACCTCTATCACTTTCATATTCATAAGGATTTGGTAAGTGACATACCGATTTCAGCCTCACAACGATTTCATAAGCATCGCATTGATTTCAATCTCAGAACGATTTGCTAAGTGATCGCATCGATTTCGATCTCAGAACATTCGCTAAGTGATCGCATCGATTTCGATCTCAGAACGATTCGCTAAGTGATCGCATCGATTTCGATCTCAGAATGATTCGCTAAGTGATCGCATCGATTATGATCTCAGAACGTTTCGCTAAGTGATCGCATCAATTTTGATCTCAGAACGATTCGTTAAGAAATCGCATCGATTTCGATCTCACAATGATTTTGTTTCACATCGATTTGATAAGTGAGAACAACGATTTGCTCTCACAACGATTCGGTTTCACATCGATTTAGTAAGTGAGAACAACGACTTGGTCTCACAACGATTTGTCTTTCATAACGATTCGATAAGTTCCACATCGATTTGGTATCACATCGATTCGACAAGTTATAACAACGACTCGGTCATTATAACGACTAGATAAGTTACACAACGATTTGCTTGGTGTAACGATTCGATAAGTCACAACAACGACTTGGTCTGTGTAACGATTCGATAAAGCAGAACAATGATTTGATCACTCATCGACTCGATAAGTGAGACAACGATTTGGTTATAATGATTTGCTTATAAGATTTGTTCACAACAATTTGATTATAACGATTTGGTTATAACGATTTGCTTGTAATAATTCGTTCACAACGATTTGCTTACAATGATTCGATTATAACGATTTGTCTCTAGAACAATTTGATTATGATTGTATAATGATCTGTGATCTCATCGCTTTGTTTATGAGTAAGCAACGATTCACTCATACAACGATTTCATAAGTGATACTCACAACGATTTCATGAAATATAACGACTTGATATTCAAATATCTTGACAAGTCAAAGTCATCCCTTGTATTTCTCTTATATCCATGCATTAAATATAACCGTACATTTCTCTGCTCGATGCATCTCCAGATATCTTCTATTCTTATGCTTCTACATATAATATCTTTTTGAAAGATGGGATGGGATTTCTATTTTTATGTATCCTCACTCCAACGATTGACTGACAACAAGAGACAGCCTAGCTGTCTATGTTTTAGCATTTAATGTGTGCAGGTCTCTGATAGCACGACTCTATAAAATGTTGGATAAAGTAGAAGCTGGATGATATCAAGATGGTTTTTCTTCTTACGTGCATGGAACGTAAAGGACCGTTGACTGCAAAGAAGAACCATGCAGTCTAACGTTCTCAGAACATAGAGACAATGATACTTCAACGACTATTTTTCAAAAGAGTTATAAATTGAAGACTGATGGCTCCAGAAAAGTGATGACCTTGACAAGCTTACTCGATACAATCTGCGAGCATCTAGAAGAGCCAAGTCTCACTCCATTGTTTAGCTTTGCTCTTAGCTCTATGTGTCTATAGTAGATCTTAGAGAGAGCGTTTGTGTACTGAGAGAATTCATTATTATAGATCTTTTCCTCTCAGTTCTTGCTTCAGATCAAGCATTGTTCTATTAGCTTGATCTAGGGGCTTGTCTTCCCTTGAACAGATCTTTGTATTGTTCGCTTTGTGTTGAAGGAAGACCTGGGTGTTCCAGGGTGGTGTTTTTCCTCTTCCGGTTGTGAAGAGAAGACCAGCTGCGGCTGGGTGTGTAAGTGTCCTTGAGGGGGATTGTACCCTTGGGTAGTAGAATCCTGAGTTGTTGCTCAGGGATTGGACGTAGGACTCCTATGAAAAGGAGGTCCGAACCAGGATAAAAATCCTTGTGCAGTGTGTTTGCCTTCTGTGTTCTGTTATTATTTTACGACTAACACTAACCGCTAAACACAGTACTTTGTTTAAACATTTTTGTTGACAGGATTAGATAATCAAAATTTAAAGAATCCCATTCACCACCCTCTGGGCTAGCTAGCTGGGCAACAAGTGGTATCAGAGTGAGTCTCTTCGATAAAGAAGATCCAACGATCTGAAGTGAAAAGATCAAATGGCAGCCCAAGGTCACTTTGAAGGTTAGTTAGTCAACAGGCCACCATTTTTGATGGTGAAGACTATACTTATTGGAAAAACAAGAAGGAGTTCTTCCTACAAGGCTCGACTATCAGATCTGGTCCATCGTAGAAGAAGGAGATCTTCTGGTTACCTAACGAGAAGGATAAGTGGACAAGATGATAAGAAGAAAATTTCCCTCAACTGCAAGGCCAAAAGTATATTGTGTTGTACTCTTAGTATGAAAGAGTTCAAACCGTATATCTGCCTGCAAGTCAGCTATGAGATGTGGGAAAAGTTGTGGGATCACATAACGAAGGTACTAACAAAGTAAGGAAACCAGAATAGATATTCTGGTAACACAATATGAAAGTTTCCAGATGCAGTCAGAGAATCGATAAGCCAGATGTACAGTAGATTTACAGACATCACAAACGGATTAGCTGGTCTTGGGAAGACATATGAAATGGGAGACATGGTCGGAAAGATTCTTAGATCCCTACCAGCCTCTTGACCCAAAGTAACAACGATAGAAGAGGCCATGACTTGAAGAGAATGTCATTGGAGAAACTCATTGGGTCCCTAATGGCCCATGAGATCAACATGGAGAGATTGGGAGAGTCGTCAAGCAGAAGAAAACAGTCATTGCTCTCAAGGCTGAAGAAGATGCATCAGATGGTGATGAAAGCTTGAGAAGTGGTGAAGATGAGAAGCTCTCCTCTCCAGAAGACTACAAAGAATATTAGCCAAAAAGAAGTACCAGTCTGGAGGAGAGATACTTCAAGAGAAATAAAGGGTTATAAGAGCCAGAAGGAAAGGATTCAAAGAAAGCTGAGCCATCTGCTATGATTGCAAGAAGTCCGGACATATCAAAGATGAATGTCTAAAACTGAAGAAAAACTGAGTTCAGAAAGAAGGATAGTTCCAAGAATTCAAAAGATACAATGAAAGCCATGGCAGCAGCATGGGACAACAACAGCGACTCTGACAGTGAGTCGAGTTCCAGTGGAGAAGAAGAAGAAAAGTCCAACCTGGCTTCATGGCTAACATCGACGAAAAAGGTAACATCTGACTCATCCTTCTCTTCATGTAACAAATCTGATTCTGATAATTTAGAAGACGCTTTTAATGAGTTGTACTGTAATGTAAAGAAGTATGTAATCATTAAAAGTTAGTAAGAAAAATCTTGCATGCTTAGAAAATACTAATTCAGATTAAAATATGAAAATGAGCAAATGGAAAAACAAATTACTGAACTAAAAAGAAGAAATGGGTTGTTATGTAAGGACCTGAAAAATAAAAATGAACAATTAGCAAGCTTGGAAAACCAAGAAAAGTAAATAAATTAAAACATGAAGTTAATACATTAACAACAGACAATGAAAAATTATCAAGCATGTTAGAAAATTTTGCAAACGGTAAAACAACGTTAATACTGAAAGGTGCTAGACGGTCAGGAAAAAGAAGCATGGATTAGGTTATACTCCTCCCGATAATGAAGAAACAGTAGTATACGCTAAAATATATCCATCACCTATGTTTGTAGCTGAACAAGACACAACATATAAGTCAAGCTTTAAATACTTCCAACTGAAAAAGTAAGTAGAACATCTTGCTGTAGTCACTACAACAAGTTAGGTCATACTAAAATAACATGTCCAATAAACATAAAAGATGGATAATTAAAATAAAATTGATGATACTAACCAATAGGACCCAAAAGAACTTGGTACCTAAAGCTTAGTGTTTTCATTGCAAGTAAACCTCGAGCATCAAAATGGTACTTAGACAGCGGATGCTCAAGGCACATGTCAAGGAACAGAAAGCTATTTTCCCATCTTGAAGCTGAAGAAGGCACAGTCACTTATGGAGATAATGGAAAAGGGACTGTGATAGGTAGCATATCAATAGGCAGTAAAGGCAAAACCATTATCGAAGATGTTCTATGCGTCAAAGGACAGAAGCATAACCTTGTCAGTATCAGCCAACTGCGTGATAAAGGTCATCAGATTAGATTTCAAGAATCAACGTGCAGTATCATAAAGAATGGGCAGTCATTTTTGAAGCTAATAGAGAAAAGAACTTGTATGTACTTATCTAGAAGAATTAAAAGATCAGGACATATGTCTGGCAGCGAATAAAGAGCAGTCAACAGATCTCTGGCATCGAAGATTGGGCCACTGTAGTTTGGATGGCATGAGAAAATTAATCAAGAGAAATTTAGTGGAAGGCCTACACAAAGTAAGTTCAATAATGGATGGTGTCTGTGGGCCGTGTGCAAAAGGAAAGCACACCAAGTCATCCTTCAAGTCAAAGACTGTGGTAACAACCTCTAAACCCTTAAAACTTCTACATATGGATCTATTTGGGCCAATGAGGACCCCAAGTCTGGTGGAAAGAACTTGGATTCGTTATAGTAGATGACTACTCCAGATTTACATGGGTATCCTTCTTGGAGCATAAGGATATAAATTCGACAGCTTTGTCATCTTCAGTAAGAAGGTACAGAAAGATAAAAAGTACAACATTATTGGTATTCGATCAGATCATGGGGAGAGTTTCAAAATGAGAAATTTGCTAAGTTCTGTGATGATCAAGGGATAGAGCATAACTTCTCAGTGCCAAGGACACCACAGCAAAATGGAGTTGCTGAAAGGAAGAACAGAACCCTATTGGATATGGCAAGGACAATACTATCAGAATATGATTTACCAAGATATTTCTGGGCCGAAGCAGTCAACACAGCATGCTATATCATCAACAGAGTAATGATCAGGCCAATTCTGAAGAAGACTTCATATGAGCTATACAAACAGAAGAAGCCAAAAATCAACCATTTTAGAACATTTGGATGTCCATGCTTCATCCACAACAACGGCAAAAGAGACCTTGGTAAGCTAGTGTAAAATTAGATGAAGGTATATTCATGGGATATGCTTCTAACCTAAAGGATATAGAATATTTAATAGGCGTAGCTTATTAATTGAACAATCAGTAATGTTATTTTTGATGAAACTAACCCTTCTTTGAGAAAGGAAGTAGATAGTGATGTTGATGATGTAGATGAACTATCCAAGAAATTAAAGAACTCGTCCATCGAGGACAAGGAAGATCCACCCTTGAAGATCTACAATAAAAAAACATATCACATGACAATCTTCCAAAGGAAGGGAGATATAAAAAGGATCACCCATTGGACAACATCATTGGTGATCCATCGGTGTGGTAAGAACTGAGGTAACATAATTCCTTGTGACTACCTAGCTTTTGTATCTCAAATAGAGCCCAGACAGTCAATGAAGCACTGTCTGATGAATCTTGGATATTAGCCATGCAAGATGAACTTAATCAGTTCAAGAGAAACCATGTATGGTCACTTGTTCCGAGACTATCAGATCATCCTGTGATTGGCACCAAATGGGTGTTCAGGAACAAATGGATGAAGCTGGTGTGATCACTAGAAACAATGCCAGACTGGTAGCTCAAGGCTATTCCCAAGAGGAAGGCATAGATTTCGATGAAACCTATGCACCAGTGGCCAGACTTGAGCATCAGCATTGGATTTAAATTATTTCAAATGGATGTAAATCAGCTATTCTAAATGGTTATATAAAGGAGGAAGTCTATGTAGAACAACCTCCTGGTTTTGATGATATTGATTTCCGAATCATGTATTTAATTGCATAAGGCATTGTATAGATTAAAGCAAGCACTAGAGCTTGGTATGAAAGGCTCAGTGCATTTTTATTAGAACATGGCTTTATTAGAGGTCAAGTAGACAACACATTGTTCATTAAGTCCAAAGTCAAAAGTGTGTGCTTGTACAAATCTATGTTGATGATATATATTTGGTTCTACTGACGAGTCTCTTTGCAAGTATTTTGAAAAGCTTATGTAGGGAGAGTTTTGAAATGAGCATGATGGGGGAGCTCAACTACTTCCTTGGATTACAAATCAAACAAGGAAAGAAGGCACACATATTTGTCAAGCTAAATACATCAAGAAATTACTAAAGAAGTTTGGATTTGAAAACGCCAAGCCACTGTCAACACCAATGAGTACATCAACAAGGTTAGACAATGATAAAGATGGTAAGAAAGTAGACCAAAAAGCTCTACAGAGGTATGATAGGTTCTTTACTCTACTTAACTGCTAGTAGACCTGATATATTATTTAGTGTATGCATGTGCGCTAGGTATCAGGCAGATCCTAAAGAGTCTCATCTAATTTGTGTCAAAAGGATCTTTAGATACTTAGAAAACTCATGATCTAGGATATGGTATCCAATTCATGTGAAATTAATTTAGTAGGATATTCTGATGCTGACTACACTGGATGCAAAATAGATAGAAAAAACACCAGTGGATGTTGTCAATTTCTTGCAGGTTGTTTGATTTCATGGTCCTCCAAGAAGCAAAATTCAGTAGCACTGTCAATAGCTGAAGCTGAGTACGTGGCTGCTGGAAGCTATTGCACACAACTCCTATGGATTAAGCAGCAACTTGAGGATTATGGATTGTATATCAAGACAATTCCCTGCTGTGCGACAACACCAGTGCCATTAATCTCCAAAAATCCAATTCAACACTCAAGGACAAAGCATGTAGAGGTTAGATATCACTTTATTCATGATCATGTAGCCAATGGTAACATAGATATTTCCTTTATTGATACTCAAAATCAGTTAGTAGATATCTCACAAAGGCCTTACCTAAAAGAGGATTTACGTCTCTTAGAAGAGGAATTATGAATGTGTAATTTGTGATAGATTTATCTGTAATTAACTGAAATAATAAATAAGTTCAGAATATCAATTATTTTTCCCCTTAAAATTAAGCAATTTCTTTAAATATTGCTTGTATCTTATATATCAATGTTGGATCATAATTTTAAAAGAGTTTATTCTTTTCGAACCTATCTCTTGTCGTTTTCTGCCATTATGGCGCCTTCCCTTTATCTGATAAAGAACCCGAAATCTGTGCCATACCGATTCACCTCCCGCTCTCATCTCCTTCGACTTGCCTGAGACGATAACCCTATCGACTCCGGCATTGACTTCGTGTAATTTCAAAGTTTCCACTTTTTCCCCCGAGAAATTTCTTGAGGGTTTCTTCTCCAATCATCCAGAACCTTTCCCCATTCAAAACCATGTCCGTTTCTGGAGTTTCTGGCACCGTCAGAGGTTATGGAGCTGCATTCCTCACCGCCGAGCAGCAGGAAAGGTTTACGTCAGTGAAGACGAAGGTCTGTGGCAACAAAGCAGTAGACGTTGCAGACTTGGAGAAGAATGGAATGCATAGCATCATAGCAGCAATGGAAAGAATGAAATGGATGAAGATGGCAACCCTATCAGAGGTGAGTTATCTAGACTTGGTGAAGGCATTTTATGTTTGCTTGAAGTCTGAGGAAGATGGGTCCTTGACATCCTCTGTCAAAGGAACCGGATTAGCATCACTTCTGAGCTTTTAGAGTCGTTATTTGGTTATCCACCTATGGTCATAGTGGAGTTCACATTGTCGACATTCAGGCGAAAGGTTTGGGGATTGTTAGTCTTGAGTTCAGATTGAAGCATGGAAAGTTGGATATTAACCAGTTGAAGGCATTCAATCGCATTATGCACTTTATGTTGTCAGATACTGGTTCCTAGGAGTGCCACCTTCTCTCATGTACTAGGCAGACTCCGATATGATGTTCTGGGCTATCCAGAACCAGAGCATAAACATGGCTGAGGTTATAATAGAAAGGATGAAGTTTGCACATGCTCATGTTTGGGACAAGAAAAGTAAAATGAATGTGTCCTTAACTTACGCCCATTTACTGACCAAGATTTTCTAACATTGTGCATTAATCTGTCTGGGGCGGTGTCAGAAAAGATGAGGCAGGCATTCGCAGCAAGAACTTGAAAAAGAGTGGTTTCTCTTTGGTTGGTGGTGTGTGGACAAGACCTCAGTGGCTGAGGGTGAGGCCATCATCGGCGAAGCCCAAGAAGTTCTAGAAGAGGTAGCAGAAGCAGCAGTAGCAGCATATGTACCAGTTGAGCAAGAAGATCAACAACCTGCAGTAGCGCCTGTAGTGTAAGAACAACAATAGGAAGTTGTTAGTTCAAAAATTGCAATGGATCCAGCAGCAGCAGCAGTAGAGGTCATAGTAGAAGAATCTGTGGTCACTGGAAGCCATATTGAAGATATTCCTCAAGACAATATTGAGCCAGTTATGCAAGTTTCAGAGGCTAACATCCCCACCACAGTTGTGGCATCTGTTCTAAGAAATGTGCTGGAATCTATTCCTAGCACTCAGGGGAAGCCTGAAAGGTCTAGTGAATCAGTAGCAGACGTTGTGGTATCAGGCCACACTAATGATGTTGTCATGGAGGATTCTCCTATTGAGGGGGAGCAGTCATTTGAGAAAGAAGCAACACTTTAGGGGGAGCGCACTGCTAGTACCCCCGTTGATGATCAGTTCAGAGAAGGCATTGTGGAAAGTGCCTCAGGTGAAGAAGATAATGAGGATAATGTGAAGCCCGTTGCAAGGGCAAGTGATAAGGAAAGGAAGTGGCTCAGGATATTCCCCTCCCCCTTACCAGGAAGCCACACAGGAGGCCAAGGCAGAAGAAATTGAAAATCAACATGAAGCCCATTGTTGAAAGATTGGATGAACAAGGGTCCATACAGTGCTCTGTTCATTTAGATATAGCCTCTATATTCATAAGCCAGAGCCAGTCAGCTACTTCTGTTGGAGCATTGACTTTTGAGCTCCAACATTTGAAAAGTGAGTTGGTAAAATGAAACAAACAGTTCTTGACTTGTCAGTTTTTGTGAGGGAGCATTTACCAATTCATGCCCTCCTACTAGCAGCTCAGGGCCTTCAGGGCCATCTGTTGATGATGAAGTCTGACCTTCAGGGCCAATTCAAGTGGAATTAGGCCATCCGGGCCTGTCAATGTAGAGTAGACTAGTGTAGAAGAGCGGCCTTCAGGGCCATGTCTGAAGATCCATCAGGGCCAAAGGGTGTTGAAGATGTGCACACTGCAGAACCAGTCGTTGCAGAAGTGTCTGGGCCAACAGGGCCGGCAGAGGATGCATCAGGGCCATAAGGGTAGGTGGATTCAGTGGCTGCAAGAGCAGAAGAACCAGCTGTAGCTCCAGAGCCCCCTGTTTCCTCTTCTCTTCCAACTCCAGCCCCTCCTTCTCCACCCACATCCTCCACTGCACCTCCAACACCTACCACCTTCAAACGACCTCGTCCTAGAACCATATCTTCTCCTACACCTTTTCCTTCTTAGTCTACTTCATCTCCTGCCTCCTCCACTATTATTCCTCCTCTTCCTCCGTCTGCTGAGGTTCCTCCAGCTTCTTCATCCGCTGGAGCCTCTTCCTCTGGTCCTTCCTCTTTAGGACCATCTGATATCCCCTCTGTTACTCCTCAATCACTCCTTCATCCACCTAATCCTCCTTCGTTTATTACCATTATTCCTGAGGGTGCCCAACTTGTCCATACTAAAATCCAGGACATCAAGGATGAATTTGAAGTAGCAATACTTCGTTCAGTCCTGGCTGTTCGGACTCATATCCACTGGATAGACTCTCTAGCCTTGTCCCTAAGAAGAGGAGACTACTTCTACTCACCCTGTCTCTTCTGAACCTTTGCAACGACCCTCTTCATACCGGTACGATTATACCAATCCCCATCGGTATAAAGGCGTCGTCACAGTGGGACATTTACCCAAACTGGTCGATAGGTTGATATGTACCGGATAGCAATAGAGTACAGCGGAATAAAGTAACACAACTCAAATTAATCCGTCACCAAACACACATTCCATAATCTAAATAGCAAGATAGAAAGACAATGTCCACATTAATACAAAATAAAGAGAGTTAAATGTCCAAAATATTGTCCATACAATAATCCTTTTTGTGCAAAAGAAAAGTACAACTGGTAACAGCTCACAAAATAGTCTTCTAATGATGATCCTCGCCACGCTACCTTCTAGTGCACGATACCTGAACCTGTACGCCGAAGCAAGAGTGAGTCCAAAGACTCAGCAAGCGACACTACTCATGATATGCACATACAAGTCTTAGTGGTTTCTACATGCACTTTTACAATTAACAACACATAGCATGCTAGTCAATTCGAGTTTTCTACCTATCATGAAAGTTCTACAATTTTATACATAACTCATGCTTTCAGATTTGTAAAATGAAATTCACCTATCACATGATCTCCATTCCATTTGCTCAGGAACTTAGTCTTTTAAAGAGCTAAAACATGAAAGCTATCAACATGAACAATTTAAACACATGAAAGGGGACACTACTAGCATGGATTTCACATAGTTTTAAACACATACACGAACTTTTCACATGCTTTAGATTGCTGATTTCATATGATTCAATGACTATAAATCTACACATGAGAGCTACAATAATACATAAGCACATCATGTGAACAAGTAATCAAGCTATCTTGCACTCATTTTCACTAATTATCCCTAACATGGATTCTAGGCATTATGCACACATAAGCATGATAATGACAACATGAGTTTACTGATTCACATGGTCTCCAATAACACATTCTCACATTCTCGGCTTCACATGATTTCATACCTACTCATTCACGTTGTTCACTTTTACACATTGACACGTACACATGTTCACACTTATACAATTTACTCATTTCCACATCATTTTCTCTTTCACTTTCACTTATCACATATCACATCGGTGCACTTACCACGTGCATCTTGGGCACTTACCACGTGCCATATCACATATTTCACATTTTACTTATTTTCATTACTTAAACAATTTGCCATGACACATAGTCCTAACCACCAGTAGAGGACACTAACAATATCTCATAGCTCGTGCTCATTCCTTAGCACAGCTCTCAACACAACCACATGACACAACACTTACACAACTCATACACATACTCACCACCTAGGCAATACAGCGGTGAATCTTGGTAACTGCGCAGACGGGAGAAGCCCTCTCCCCCTACCAGTGGTACTTGTCCACCTCGGGGTTCCCAATGCCTTTGGGACAAACTTATATCACATGGAGCCTTCTATAGGGAATTTTCTATATATGGCTCCCGATGCCTCTGGGTAGCAGTGGTCACATAGGCACAACTTTTACACTTTTACACTTCCGTTTTACACATGGTTTTACACATAACTCTTCTCATTTCATTCGCTTTCTCACTCACATGAACATTTCTGTTTTTCCTTAACATGGTACTACAGAATCTCAAAAGTTTAACATACAGTAACCACACTAATCATGTTGGTTTTTGACCATGACAAACCACATTACAATTATATGCACGAATTATCACATTTCACATGAAAACACATAACTTTTTATTCACTGTTCCAATTGACCTGAAATTTTAACCACATGCTGTTTTCGGGTTCAAAATCATACCCTCAATTTTCAGATTTTTCTGAGCTAAAGAGGATTTACAGAAAATCAAACACCTGATAGCATATTGTTCACAACTTAAGCTAACATGAGTCTAACACACTTTGCAATTTATCCACTTACTGTTTTGCACAGAGACTACTAATATATGCATGATTTAGAATACAACATCACCCTAATTCATACATCTATAAGTCAATTACCACAAACCATTTTTTTTCAGTTTTTATTTTACCGAACCGAACTTATTTACAATTCTCAAGCACGGATAAACTACTAAATTTGGCAACCACATATGCTGACCCCTAGTCTTCATGATCCACCGAAACCAAGGCATTCACACAAACCCTAATCATAAATCATGGATTTTACAAGATTGTCTACAAGTCATGCTCACATGTTTACAAAATATCATTATCCCAAATTCACCAACACAACCCACATTCATCCACAACCACAATGCACAATATACATAGAGTATAAGGTGTACAATATATCCTCATCGCATAAAACATACCGAATTAATGTATAAGAGGGACAGAACAGCTCACTGTTCTGTCCAGAAGAACTAGACGGCGGTCTCTGGCCGCTGATAGAGTCAGCGGCAGGATCTATGGACGCCAAGCTCATGATATCGGCGTCCAGGGACCTTGCCGTCAAACCAGGTCTGTGCAGAAAACACAGACCGAGCTCTCAATCTTGGGTGAATTGGAGGGTCTAGGACTCGAGGAAAATTTCATAAAAATCATAGAAACATCCTAGACTCATAAGGGAACACCATGGATAGCTCACTTGCCTCCCTAAAATTCCTCCAAGGGATTTGTGGCTCGAAGAAGACCTCCTTGGGCAGTTCCAAGAAGTTGCAGAAGTGCCTCCAAGATCGCCTTCCTCCGGGTTCCTGGGTGATCTCCACGCCGAGGGGGTGATGGGAAGCCTTCTCCTTTGCTTCAGCCTCCTCCTTGTTGCAGTAGATCTCCAGATCCAGCTCCAAGGGGTGATTTGAGGGTTCTAAAATGGGGTTTTCTCACAGAATGCTCTAGGGTTTTTCTTTCTTCTCCTCTCCTCTTGCAAGGGGTGAAAATGAGAAGTGGGGAGAGGCCAATTCGGGTTCAGGATGTAGGAGAGCCCCTCACCCACTCACCATGCCGATTAGACAGCCTTAGATCCGTTGGGGGACATCCCCCAATGGGTGGCCATGCCTTGTTTCAGAAGACAGCAGCTCTGCTGCGCATGCAGGTCAGAGAGGTTGACGTCCACATCGCTGGACGCCGGAGTTAGTGTTGGCGTCCAGGTCTGGACGTTGACTCCACCTCGGCGGCCAGAGGTTGACGCCAAGGTGACCTTTGGCCAGGACCCTAATTTATGCAGAAACTATGCATGTAATGCATGTATACATGCATTATGTATATAGTAGGGTATACATACTATCACCATTCATTACACAAATTATTTACATTTAATATAACCATATGCACATTAATATACTAATTAATATGTACATAAATATCTATATACATACACAAGCATACATAAATATACTAAGATAGATGTACGTAGATATCTACCTATGCGTACATGATGTTTTACATAAGTGTGACTCAACACACGGCAAAGTAAATGACAAGAATTATGAGGGCTTCGCAAATCATAGGGGTGATATGAATATGTTAGCTAGGAATAATCTATTCGATAAATAGTCCTTGCACATACACACTTGATTTGACATATATATAGTATACACACACGGGTGTAGCATACTTATGTACATTATGCTTGGAATAGATGGATACAACATGCGCACCGGTAATTAGATTAACTTAAACAACTTACCTAACATTGCTTAAGTACTATATGCATAGGATTCCTTAATATGTACTATATGCATAATTTAGCCAATGACTATTCTCACTAAATATCCTAAATAATCATAAAAATACATGCATGTATTTTGAGGAGTATAGGATTTCAATAAAACCACTAATTACACTACCATGCTTGAACTCTTTATGCATATGCAATGTACGAAGTACAACGTACACATTAACTAAACCATGCAATAACAACGTTTACAGCCAAATATACCTGCATACGCAAATACACCAAGGTGGTATGCATGTAGAATAAGTATACAATGTCACACGTATAAGATAACATACATACGTACTTACACATATGTACTTCATACACTTCCATACAAAGTTCCATAAAATAGGTGGTATAGGATATCCTCAATATTTGGATAGCACATGCATAGCGTTACTCAAGTATCCTAAGTCAGAGATTTTGGTATTCACAATACACCTCTAGTTGTTTAGTTGTTCACTTCCGCATTAATTACCATATACCCGTATCTATATATATATAAATACAGATATAGCACATGCTCATGTTAAAGGAAAGGATAAATTTATAGTAGGCACAATGAACTACGCACACTAAGCACACAGTAAGCAAATACTCAACACGCCATTCATATACATACATATATTTATAAAGAGAATAAAAATCCGGGGTCTCACAACCTTGCTACCACCTCTTTGGTTTTCCCTTTCTGTTGAAAATAAACACAAATCTTTATATGAAGAATTTCTTCTTAATGTCACTTTTGCCACCATTTCTGGTCTCCCATTCCTAAATCTCACAGACCATCTCACCACAATATTTCCTTTTTTTCTATCCAAGACTCAATAGTCAAAAGTTTCTCCTTGACAGAAGCCAAAACTGAAGATCAGTGGGCTCGCGGCCACAAAGTTCTATACAGTCAGTTCCTTCGAGCTCGGTCAGCCATGTATCCACCCAGAGATTCCCCTTTAACTCTCTATGAGTGGTTCCAGATTCATCACAAGAACACCTGGGGCCTTTTATTCTGAAAGAGATCAAATTCATCCGGCAATTCCAGATGTACAATGACTTCTGCTATATCAACCATCTTCCTGAAGTGCAGCTGGGCCAGTTTCGACAAGCTATCATGGCTTTGAGTTACAGGGATGCACATACAGAATCCATTCAGATTGATTTTGCTACTTTGGAGATCCCTGATGTTGTTCCTACCCCTTCTTCACTCCTTAATCATGGACTATTCTGTTGGGAACTTATCTTTGAAAGAGCTGCAAGGGTAATGGCCAGGATTTCAGTGCAAGAAGGCCGTTCCTTTCCTTTCACAGGTTGTGTTACCAGCAATATCTTCGGGGATACATTAAGGCTGATATTATTGCCCCTATTTATCTGAAAGTGAGAGGCTTTCGCCTTCTGATTGGGAGAAGCTATACTCTCTGTCAGCTCAACAACTTCAAGAACTCAATGCTTCTCAGGCTATCTCCAATCAACCATTGTTGTCTCCTGCTGAATTCTTGGATTTCAACTCCCTTCACCTTGTCCAGGACTCTTATCATACATGGGAGAAAGGTACAAGGTCGTTGTGGCTCTAAAGAAGGAACTTCAACAGCACAGATCCACTATCCGTACAAAATTGATCAGTTTCTTCGGCTAGCTAGTTTTGGCTCCTTCACTTCATATAAGATTTCCCTTGGCACTAATGAGTATGGCCCCGATAGAGCTTAGAGACAGCGTCACCTCAAAAGGATGGCTCCTTCTATGAGACCTTCCTATACCATCACTTTTGGTGCATTTCAATCTCACTTTGAAGAGCAGGAACGCAAAGCGATTCCCATCCTTACTCGCTTTGCATCTTTTTTGTCTCCTGTCTTCTATCTTACTGAAACAACCAATGATCAATAAAATTTCTCCTTGATATCATTTAATTTCCCTCTTTCTGTCTTTGTCTCATTTGCTATCTTTTTGCTTAATGACAAAAAGGGGGAGAAAAATAACCATTCTGAATACATTTCTTATATAGAAAATTTACCTAAACTTATTTCAGAAATTTAACCTTTATGTTTATGCTATGTTTTGTCATCACCAAAATGGAGAGATTGATGATCAGGTCATCTCCATATAATTTCATGATTACATATCTATTTTGGTGATTAACAAAACTCAGATAAAGTTTGATCTAACAAAGTTTTATGAAGCTATGATACAGGAACAAGTCAGGTGAAATCAAGGAAATACATACGTATTTACTATACTGTAGCATTTCAAGTTCAGAGCATGAAATTTATCCAAGTACATATCGACTTTCCATAAGTTACAACAATTTCATAAGTGTTGCATCGATTTCAATAGTCATAACAATTTCCTTACATCTATCACTTTCATATTCATAAGGATTTGGTAAGTGACATACCGATTTCGGCGTCACAATGATTTCATAAGCATCGCATCGATTTCGATCTTAGAACGATTCGCTAAGTGATCGCATCGATTTCGATCTCAGAACGATTCGCTAAGTGATCGCATCGATTTTGATCTCAGAATGATTCACTAAGTGATCGCATCGATTTTGATCTCAGAACGATTCTCTAAGTGATCGCATCGATTTTGATCTCAGAACGATTAGCTAAGAAATCGCATCGATTTCAATCTTACAACGATTTTGTTTCACATCGATTTGATAAGTGAGAACAACGATTTGCTCTCACAATGTTTCGGTTTCACATCGATTTGGTTAGTGAGAACAACGACTTGGTCTCACAATGATTTTCTTTCATAACAATTCGATAAGTTCCACATCGATTTGGTATTTACATCGATTCAACAAGTTACAACAACGATCGGTCATAACGACTCGATAAGTTACACAACGATTTGCTTGGTGTAACGATTCGATAAGTCACAACAACGACTTGGTCTATGTAACGACGATTTCGATAAAGCAGAACAATGATTTCATCACTCATCGACTCGATAAGTGAGACAACAATTTGGTTATAACGATTTGCTTATAATGATTCGTTCACAACGATTTGATTATAACGATTTCGTTATAACGATTTGCTTGTAATAATTCGTTCACAACGATTTGCTTACAATGATTCGATTATAATGATTTGTCTCTAGAACGATTTGATTATGATTGTATAACGATCTGTGATCTCATCGCTTTGTTTATGAGTAAGCAACGATTCACTCATACAATGATTTCATAAGTGATACTCACAACGATTTCATGAAATATAACGACTTGATATTCAAATATCTTGACAAGTCAAAGTCATCCCGCGTATTTCTCTTATATCCATGCATTAAATATAACCGTACATTCTCTGCTCGATGCATCTCCAGATATCTTCTATTCTTATGCTTCTACTGTAATATCTTTTTGAAAGACAGAATGGGATTTATATTTTTATGTATGCTCACTGCAACGATTGACTGACAGCACAGAGATAGCCTAGCTGTCTACGTTTTAGCATTAATGTGTGCAGGTCTCTGACAGTACGACTCTATACAATGTTGGATAAAGTAGAAGCTGGATGATATCAAGAAGGTTTTCTTCTTACGTGCATGGAACGTATAGGACCGTTGACTGCAAAGGAGAACCATGCAGTCTAACATTCTCAGAACATAGAGACAACAGATACTTCAACGAATATTTTTCAAAAGAAGTTATAAATTGAAGACTGATGGCTCTAGAAAGTGATGACCTTGACAAGCTTACTCGATATAATCTGCGAGCATCTAGAAGAGCAAGCCTCACTCCATTGTTTTAGCTTTGCCCTTAGCTCTCTACGTCTAGAGTAGATCTTAGAGAGAGCGTTTGTGTACTGAGAGAATTCATTATTATAGATCTTTTCCTCTCAGTTCTTGCTTCAGATCAAGCATTATTCTATTAGCTTGATGTAGGGGCTTGTTTTCCTTGAACACATCTTCGTGTTATTCTCTTTGTGTTGAAGGAAGACCTGGGTGTTCCATGGTGGTGTTTTTCCTCTTCAGGTTGTGAAGAGAAGACCAGCTACGGCTGGGTGTGTAAGTGTCCTTGAGGGGGACTGTACCCTTGGGTAGTGGAATCCTGAGTTGTTGCTCAGAGATGGGACGTAGGACTCCTATGGAAAGGAGGTCCGAACCAGGATAAAAATCCTTGTGCAGTGTGTTTTCTTTCTGTGTGTCTGTTATTGTTTTACGACTAACACTAACCGGCAAATGCAGTGCTTTGTTTAAACATTTTTGTTGACAGGATTATATAATCAAATTTTAAAGAATCTCATTCACCCCCCCTCTAGGCTTGCTAGCTGGGCAACATAAGCAACTTCTTGAGCTAAGGAAATGTTGTCAACAATGTACCAGCCTTTGATAAAAGCCCCTTGTGCATTGGAGATGATGAAAGGAAGGATATTAGTGATCCTCTAGGTAAGCACCTTAGAAATGATCATGTAGAAAAAAATGCTCAAAATAATAGGTCTGAAATCAGAGATGCTAGTAGGAGTAGTGACCCTGGGGATAAGAGTAATAAGGGATGAAGTAACACCCTTGGGAAGAGGTCTCTTGAATCTAAGGAAATCCTGAACGGCCAAGTAAATGTGATATGAATAATGGACCAGCAACTCTGAAAGAAAACACCTCAGAAGCCATCTAGGCTTGGGGATCCATCTGACGACATGGAGAAAGCCACTTGTTCGATCTCATCATTAGAAGGAATTTCCATCAAAGCGGAACATTGCTCATGAGTGACTAGCCACATAATGCAACTGAGAAGATCATCAATGAAAGAGTGTTGTTGACTAGTAGACACTAACTTGAAGCACTCAACCACAATTTTCTTCATTTTGGCCTGATTTGAAGTGTGTTCCCCACTGCCATTCAAAAGAGAGTTGATACGATTTTTCCTTCTCTTGTTAAGGGTCACCGTATGAGCCACCTAATCACCTAATCTTGATTTTTGGCACCAGAATATTTCCTCTTGTAAGTACTTGCTTGATAGCACAAGTAAATTCTATTTACTCAAATTCGCTGACTCTACCCTTCCTTGCCATCACTCATGCTAACAGACATGTAGGCCTTACTAGGAATAGAGAAGCTCATGTGATGAAGCTGATGCGAGGCAATCTAACAGGAATGCTAGGGTGTAGGAGGGGAACACACACTATGAACGCCCATGTAGTCTCAATTTAAAGAAGCTTAGAGAAGATATCATCATTCCTGCAACCTGACAATGTTTCCCTGATACTCCTCAACAATGTGATCAATGGGGAAGCGTTCGTCTACCAACCGACATATCGCCCTGACCTGTCCATTATTTCCCTACATGGTGATCCATATCGAGCAGTCATCATCACCCTCCGCCAATGACCACTTGACACTCAGACCTAGCAATATCATTGCTACCTTAACAATTAGATGAAACACGAATAGCTGCCAATCATTAATTGGCTATAATTCACATCGAACCTTTGTTGGATCGAATGGCAACTAATCACCTTGGGGGGTGTTCTAAAATTTTAATCATAGACAACAAACAAATAAAAGTATTTGGTTAGTGGTTAATAATTGTGTTCAAGGAAACAATTAAGCAAAAGCAATCACACAGATAAAGAACACAAGGATTTTATCTAGTTTCAGACCTCCCCTCACCGGGAGTCCGACGTCTAGTCCCAAAGAAACCACTTGAGATTTTCACTAACCTATTTCAAGGTTACAACATACACTAATCCTATCACTCTTCCCTAATCAAAAGGGGAAATCATATGCCTGTACCCAACAAGCCTTCCTATATCTAAAGGGGCACACATAGGGTACAAATCCCCTACTAGTTCTACCCAATAGCTCTCAAGTATAGGAGAGAAGGTAACAACATTGAATGAGTCAAGCAACAAAAATATATCAATAACAACAAAAGCCAATCTCTAACAAACACTTAGAGAGAGAAGAAAATTAGCTTGCTAGGCTTAGGTCTCTCTCAATATAGTGGTGGACTCTAAACAATTTCTAAGATCACTCAGGTCCATGAAGCTTAAAGAATAAGAGCTTAAATGTTGGAGTTGAAGTGCCTGCAAGGTGGAAGTGTTCTATCATTGCATTTCTCTATTCGTGCATCTCTATCTTCTGTTGAATTCTACTCCTCTTTATGTAGACCAGCTTCTTCTTCAGATCGCTGCCTATTTGACTATTAAAAAATAGACATTTGAATCTTCTTAATGTAACATCTTTGAAAATGTGATTAATGAGCTCCTTTTTTCTAATCTGAGTGTCTTGCATGCTACTGTAATCAATGCATTAAATGATTTGCATGGAGACTTTAGACATGAAAAAGGTTTCTCTCAAAGTAGATATCTTAGGTAAGTAAAAATACATTGTATAATGTGTTGGCCTGCTTGCAATTGGCAACAAGACTAACCTAGAGAGGGGTGAATAGGTAATCTGAAAAACTAAAACAACAATCACCACTTGAAATGATTGGTTAGTCTAAGAAGGCGTGTGTAAAGAAATTAAAGGCATGGAAGCAAGCATACAAGGAACATAGAGATTTATCCTGGTTCGGCCCTTCCAAATGGAAGTCCTACATCCAGTCCCCAAGAAAACTCTTGGGATTTTACTAACCAAGGGTACAGTCCCCCTTTAGGACATACAACACCCAGCCCCTACTGGTCTTCTTCTCTTTCTCGGGCAAGAAGGCAGCCCATTGTTTCACCTCAGCCTGGTGCTTCTTTTACGAGCTCAGAAGCAACTCACTGGTACACACCCCAGCAGGTCTTCCCTTCTAATCAAGGGGGACACTGGTACAGACCCCAGATGGTCACCATGAGGTGCAAGCTAGTCTTCCCTTCTAATCAAGGGGAACACTATGTATAGTCCCAAAGTTGGACAGAAACCACCAGCACCCTACTGGCCTTCTCTTCACATAGGAAGAGGAACACTTCTGAATCCAGTAGCTAGGACCTGAAGCCCCTAGATCAAGCTCTATATAGACAATGAAATGCTTGATCTGAGACTGAGCCTAAGAAGGAAAGAGTTTACAGGATAAGACTCTCCTTAGGCTAAACCCCCAATTCTCTCTTTCAAATACCCAGAGACACACATAGAGAGAATGAGGAAGGAGGAAGATGGCTTGAATGCTTTAGCTTGAATAGGCTCGAGCTCTCTTCCTTCTAGCTTGAGTGTGTTGGAGTTGGATGCTCATTGGATGCACACTCTTTGAATGATCTTCAGATTCGCTCTCTATTCTCTTTTTCTTCTGCTTTCTCTTCTCCATTTTATGGAGCAGCTAGAAGAGATTTGTTGATAGATGGCCGTTGGAGTTCTCTGATCCGTTGCTCATCTTCTTCTTCATCTTCTTTCCTTTGAGTATAACGGCTTTCTTCTTGTGCCTACTGGCTACTTGGAATGGGAGAGGATGATCCAGCTGGTGCACACTTCCAAGGATGCCAGCAGAAGGTCCAAGATGTTGACTGTGTGTAGAGGTGGATCTGCAGGCATTAAATGTAGGGCAAATGATCAGACTTGTGAAGTCTTTTGTCCAATGGCTCATACCTCTTTTGCCTTCTTTTAATGTTTTCTTACTGACAGCTTTCTGTAAGACCTTTTTATCTGTCAGAGAAATAACAATATAAGAGTTAAAATTTCATTTGAATTCTCACTGGGCGCCAAAGGTATTTTAAAACATTTGAAGTGAGAGGGAATCGATGTCTTAAGGTAGTCAATGTTTAAGTTAAAAGACAATCGATGTTCAAATATAGTTGATGTTTAAACGTAATCGATGTTCAAAGAGAGTTGTTGTTTAAACGAAGTCGATGTTTTCAATGAATTGATGTTTAAATAAAATCGATGTTCTAAATCAAATCGATGTTTAAGAAAAATCGATGTTTAAATGAAATCGATGTTGAAATCGATGTTGAACTGAAATCGATGTTTTAGTGAAATTGATGTTCTGAAGTCGATGTTTAAACGAAATCGATGTGGACTTTAACAACAATAATCGTTATGAGCTTACAACAGTAGTCGATATAGGCTTACAGTAATCGTTGTGAGCTTACAACAGTAGTCGATGTGGACTCAAGCAAATCATGAAACGATAGTGCCATATTATGTTGTATTTTTTAGGAAAATTTTGATATTAAATATATTCAAGATATTTAAGTTAATCATGAGTTTTGTTATCACCAAAATAAAGGATATAAATAAGTGTAGCAACTCTGATTTTTAAATTGTGACAAATAAAAATTTAATTGAATTAAAATGAGAAATTATTGAATAAATATGATAAATAGATTTAAATGGTGGATAGATTAAATAAATGGAATTAAATTAAAACCCATTAAGCTAAATTAGTAAATGGGTTCAACAAATGGTCCCACATAAGGTAATGGGCCAAAAAGCCAGAGCCCATCTTTGGATGGGAGATCTTTGCCCAATTTCGGAGTTAATTATTAAGTAAATTAAAAAAAGGGCAAGATAATCACTAAAATAGCTTGTAAATATCCTAAAAAGAGACCTAAGCCTATCCTAACCCATTGCCTACGGATTTAGACCTCTTCCCTATCCTATTAGGTGGATAAAGGATAGAAAATAGGGTGATAATTAAGTAATTTTGGAGTTTGAAGAGTAGAGAAGAGTTTTATTGCATTAGGACTCTTAAACTAGCTTTACACCCCCAATTCGACCCTATCACCTTTAGAATGCTGCTAGAGCTCTGGGGAATGAGGAGAGAAGGTTGAGAATGAAGGAGCAAAAAGAAGAAGGCTTAGAACAAGGAGGATTTTATCTCCTTCTTCGTCATAAACCCTAGTCTTCTTTACAACATGAAAATGTAGGCAATCTCTCAAGCACAAATCGATTACTTCGGCCATAGGTAGCCCATACATCCATCTTTGAAAGCCCCATGTTTTCCCCAATTCCTGTTGTTCTATAGAGAGTAGTAATTGCTCAACTTTATGTTGTCACCATGTACCCTAGCTCTCATGTTTGTCTTTAATCCTTAAATCTACTTGATCTCATGCCTCAAACTTATTATCATAAATACGCTTGGTGTAAGGATTCTAATGATCCTATTTCTCTCCCCATTTTCATCATGATCCACTGCGAATTAAATCGATTTCCATGATTGTGCATGTTTTAGGTCACTGAAATGTAATCTGATAAAAGCATGCCCAATCCTTGTCTATTTTCTAATTACTCATCCTAATGATAGATCTACATGTCTACTTTCGTTTAAAACTAGTTTCATGATTTTTGGAGCTTCATGCGATTTTATATTGATTTTAGAGTGGCCCTGTGTCATGTAAGGAGGGAAGGAATCCAACCCAAAAAGGGCTGAAGACCCTTTTCTGGGTCGGGCCGCCTTTCTGAAATCGCGACGGCACCTGTCGCAATCTTAGAAAGGTCACGACCGGTCAGTCCATCACGTCATAAACATGACGGCCCATGCCGTCGCGGTTCCCTCCCGGCTCACACCGGCCCAGCCGGTTCAGCAGAAGCGACCGGACTGCCTGTCATGACCTGAATCGCGATGGGGACCCCCGTCGCGATTTCCAGAATGCGGCCAGAACCTATAATTGCATTCATACCCCTGTTCTATATGCCATTCAACCCTAGTTAACCCTTAATTGTGCACTGTTATGATTAGTATTAATTTGAATATTAATATTTAGTAATATTTACATAAATTCAATTAATTAAAAGTCATGTGCACGATTATTCATGTTCTCATGATTTCTTTACACTTGCACACACTAAACATTTTTATTTGCAATGAGACCTTATTGAATTACTTAATAATCTATCTGGTAATTAAATGTAATTAATCACTTAAATTTCTCTATAATTTAAATGACACTTATCTTCATTTTATTTGCATGCTTCATACGCCACTATCGCATCCCTCTGCCTTCGAGCACTCGAGGCAAGACGAACACTTGTTTTTACACACTTTTCTTGGCTTGGACTACCTCTCTGTTGGGAATACTCCTAACAGGACCAGAGACTCCTTGTCAAGGCCTTCGTAAGTCTTCTTGTCTTTGGCGCACGTCCATTGCCGACGAGCTGGTTGTACCTTTAAACCCGTTACACTCTTAGGATCAGTACGATCTAAACAACCTTAGTGTGTTTTACTTCTTACCTTGGGATCACGCCGGACCTCTGGTCTGTGTCTTGGCACGGCTAGTGGGCGGTTGTGACTTGTACCTGACTGCCAGCACTCAACCTAGTGCTGCGCAACTGTTACTATCGACTGTTTAACGTTGTTTTTACAAATATGTCCCTATTCTTATCTGCTATCTCTGTCCTCTCATCTGTTCACTTTCTCTCTACTCTCTCGTCTATTCGTCTACTATTCTCATCTATTCTTGGTACTCTATTTGTCCATCCTTATGATTGTCTAAGATAAGAAACATGACTATGCCAATGTAATGGGTGCCCGATCAGGTCCTGGGAGAGCGCCCGAAAAGTGTCATTTGCCCATGGGAGTTAAAATGATCAGGATGTCGGCATACATCCAGTGCCATTATACTATCAAGATTTATTCTATGACAATCAATCAGTGCAATCTATACAAGTGCTATCGTTACTAGTGCACCGTTGTGCAACTTTACGTGCTATATCGTCACATGGCCAATCCATTATCGTACTTGATGTGCTATTTTCCGTGTACAAGTGCTATCGTTCTCTTGCTATCATTACTTTTCTCTACATGACTATGCTCTCTAGATATCCTGCCTTTTAAGACATTCATCATTTAAAGCATGCTTGTTCATAACGAGATATTAAGTCCTACTGGGCATTTTATCACTAATCCTGCGTTATTATTTCATATGTTTCAGGTGAGTCAGATGGGGAATACCACACTCACGAGGAAGGGCTTGAGTATGATGCTCAGGAGTGACCTGTTTTGACAACCACTGCTTAGTAGTTAGTTAGTTAGTAGTCAATTAGTCAATATGTAATAGTTGGATTTGAATAAAGTACACTAGCCCTAGTTTTAACTCTGATTAGTGATTGTAATTTTTAGTTGATGGGATATTAATGAAGTTGGATTTTTTTGGTTTTATTCCAATTGTGCAATGGGTTGTTGTCTATTTATCGCTCTGTACTATTTAATAACTTTAATTCCGCTTCGATATTCTGCGTCGGGCATTACAGTTTTTTGGTATCAGAGTCTAGGTTATTCTTAAGTATAGGATGATCTAGGTTTGACCTGCCTCGACTTAGAATCTAATTCCATACCTATGTGAGAGATGGGTAGAACCAAGGTAATAAGATAAAATAAACTCACACACGCACAAACTTAGTGCAACCTCATTATCTTACATTAAAATTCTCTTTTGAAGGAACTTAAACCATACCAATGGCAGCGAAGCGCGCACAACTCTGTGACATGCAGCAGACTATCCAGCAACTCACTCAAACACTACTTCAGGCTGCTGGAGCCAATGGGAACTGAGGAGCCGGAGATCTGCATAGAAATTTCTGCAATCTGAACTCGCCTCGTTTCAGTGGGACCACTAATCCCGATGAGGTAGAAAACTGGCTGAAGGAAATTGAACGTATTTTCTGCGTCATGCAATGCACGGATGGAGACAAGTTACTACTTGCAATATTTCAGTTAGAAAGGGACGCCCGTGAGTGGTGGGAGTCCGTTGAGGCAACCAAAGCTGATGCACAATTCATCTGGAATGAATTCAAGGAGCACTTTAACTCCAAGTATTTTCTGAAAGAGTTCAAGAGAGGAAGGCCTCCGAGTTTGCGGCACTTAAGCAAATAACCCCTTTGTAGCTGAGTACGAAGCCCATTCTCCCAGTTGGCATGATATGCCAATCACCTTGTAGGCACCGAGAGAATGAAGTCGAAGCGCTTTCTTAATGTGCTCAGGCCCGCATATATCACCAAATTGGCACCCCTGGATATCTAGACCTATCCAGAAATGGTCAGAAGGCACAACTGCTAGGATGCGACCGACCTTACCGATCGCATCAAGGGTAGAATGGTTAATAAAGAACAGACATCAAGAACCACAAGCAAGCCCACCAACGCAAGAAGAGTTTAAGCATTACCGACGGCCTAAGCCAAGAGCAAAAGCCCAAGGTGTTCGCCCCCACTGCACCCAAAAAGCCCAGATACAACTATGACAAGCTGGGTCACACGGCCGAGAATGCTAGAGGAAGGTAGGCACATGCCTACACTATGGTAGTCGAGAGCACCGTATTCCCGACTGCCCTCTGCTTGAGGAAAATGAGAAGCGCCCTACTGGCCAGAAGAAGCCTGGCAGACTGCTAGCTGTCCAAGAAGTGGAGACCACCGAGGAATGGTGGAGTCGTTGAAGGTACTCTACCAGTCTTTTCTCAGTCAGTATTTGTTTTATTTGATACTGGCGCAACACATTCATTCATATCACAAGCATTGCTGACACGTTAAATGTTAACCTGTGTCTATGGGAATTGAATTACTTGTTACAACCCCTCTGGGTAAGAAGGCCCAACTGAACAAATACTTTCCATTAGCTGATGTGAAGATTGGTGAACTAAACCTTAGAGCCGATCTGATCTGTATGCCCATGGAAGGCTACGATGTCATTCTGGGAGCCGATTGGCTATCCACTTATGGGTGCTTGTGTTGACTGTAGAAGAGAGAAATTACATTTTGTGAATTCCTATATTGACCTTTATGGGACGTAGACACAAGAGGCACTTGTCTTTCGTCTCTGCTATTAAGGCACAGACCATGATATGAAAAGGGTGTGTGGCATTTCTTACCACCATAGTTTGTAGAAAAGAAAGCATCTAAGATATCTGATATACACACAGTATAAGAATATCCCGACATGTTTCCCGATGACTGCCAGGCATTCCCCTGAACGAGATGTAAATTTCTCAATTGATCTAACACCTAGAGCTGCACACGGGTGTCACGTCAGCCGAATAGAATGTCCCGTGCTGAATTGAAGGAATTGAAGGAGCAATTGATAGAACTGCTGGAAAGGGTTTTATCAGACCAAGTACTTCCTTCTCCGGGGAGCACCAGTGCTGTTTGTCAAGAAGAAGGATGGATCCCTGAGGCTATGCATCGACTACATGTAGTTGAATCATCTGACTATCAAGAACAAATATCCTCTACCTCGGGTTGATGAATTGTTTGATCAATATCAAGAGCCAAATATTTCTCTAACATTAACTTTAGATCGGGATATCATCAATGAGGATTAAGGATGCGGATATCTATAAGACAACTTTTAGGAGCGGTACGGTCATTATGAATTTGTAGTCATACCTTTTGGACTAACCAATGCTCCTGCAGCTTTTATGGAATTGATGACAACATCTATCAGCCATACCTCGACAATTCGTTGTGGTCTTTATTGATGATATTCTCATATACGCAAAGACAAAGGAAGAGCATGAGGAGCATCTGAGGATCGCTCTGCAAATCTTGCGTGACAATAAACTCTATGCCAAATTGACCAAGTGTAAATTCTGGCTCGAGGAGGTGTCATTTCTAGGCCATGTCATATCAAAGGATGGTATAGCTGTCGATCCTTCCAAAGTAGAAGCTGTACTCAACTGGGAAGACTGACCAACGTCACTGAGATCAGAAGCTTTCTTGGACTGGCTGGCTACTAACAGACGGTTCATAAAAGACTTCTCCAAGATAGCTGTACCTCTTACTCGCCTTACACGAAAAGAGAACCCCTATGTCTGGAGCAAGGAATGTAAGAAGAGCTTTCAGACACTGAAGCAATGCTTGACCTCTACACCTATCCTCGTATTACCAGTCGAGGGCAAAGGATTCTCAGTCTACACTGATGCATCTGGAATCAGTCTAGGCTGCGTGTTAATGCAGAATGAGAGGGTTATAACCTATTCATCAAGACAACTGAAATCACATGAGGTCAATTACCCTGTCCATGACCTAGAATTAGCTACTGTGGTGTTTACACTAAAAATTTGGAGGCATTCTTTATGGAGAACAGTTCATTATCTATTCTGATCATAAGAGCTTAAAGTATATATTTTCTCAGAAGGAGCTCAATATGTGACAAAGGAGATGGCTGGAATATCTGAAGGACTTTGATTTTAATATTCAGTATCACCTTGGTAAGGTGAATGTAGTAGCTGATGCCTCAGTAGGAAGCCAGTAGCATCTTTATCTTGTTTAGTCATGGACGAGATGTAATTACTTGAGCAATTCGCTAGTCTGGATCTAAATATTGACTAGAGAAGTGATCAGGTGTTAGTGGCTAACCTTAGAGCTCAACCCAACATCTTGTGAAGATCAGGGAGCAACAAGCTAATGATCCCTTTCTAATCCGAGTTAAGGGAACCATAGCTGACAGACCCGATTTCCTCCATCACTGGATGGGAGACTGTTATTTCAAGCTAGGACCTGTGTGCCTGATAATGAAGAGTTTGAAGAGAAAGCTGATGGATGAAGCCCACAAGACTAAATACACCATTCACCCAGGCGCAACCAAATGTACCAAGACATGAAAAGGTCATTTTGGTGGCCCAACATGAACGTGAGGTGGCTGAGCATGCCGCACACTGTCTCACATGTCAGCAAGTAAAAGACGAGCATAGACGTCCTGCGGGTGTACTCAGACCTCTGGACATCTCGGAGTGGAAATGGGAAAGCATCAGAATGGATTTCATCATGCGTTTACCCCGAACTCGTGTGGACTCGATGCTATATGGGCATAGTGGACCGATTGACCAAGTCCGCATATTTTCTAGCAATTAAAAGTACTTGGAGTATTAATGTACTAGCAGCTTTATATGTGAAGGAGATAGTGAGAATACATGGAGTTCCCATGTCCATTGTAGCACCCCAGAAAAAAAATTAATACTTAAAATTTAAAATATAATTTCTTTAAATCGAAATAATAGAAACATACGTACCACTATCGTAGGTGCAAGAATACATCAGAAAATTTCTTTAAAATTATATATCAACCCAGACATTATTCCTAAGTGTTCTACTAAGAAATTCAAGCAACAAAAATACAATTGGCCAAGTGTACGTCACAATGTGACTAATTATCCAAATTATGAAAATAATCGGAAAACCGTTAACACGGAAAAATAATGCGCCCATAAATTAAACGAACATGTCGAAGAGACTTCCAACATCATGAATGATTACCCATTATCAGAATTTGGACCAATGGACCTCATGGCCCATGATAATTTCAAGTAAGTAAAATATAATAAAATCCGAAATTCTATTTTTCCCTATTTAAAATGGAGAATTCTCCTAAGTTAAATTCCATTAGAAAGGGCTTTGTTAAATGGACCCTCTAGAATTTATTGGGCCAAATAAGGTTTTTTAAAAGAAGAATAATAAGAAAATACCCTAAATTCGTAACTTAAATATTACCTAAATAGAAATGGGTTATAAATAAGTAAAATAGCTAATTTGAGTTTTAATTGATTCCTAAACCTACCCTAATGGTTGGCCACGGATTTAGCTCCCATCCTAACCCAAATTGGACATGACAAGCTTGGAAGGTCGAATTAAATAGGAAATCTTGGAATTAATAGGAGTTAGAGTCCTATTAGAAATACAAACATAGGAAGCATAAAATACTCTCTTAAATCCCCCATGGCCGGCCCTAGCTCTTGCCAAGGGTTGCTAGACCTGGAGGAGAGGCCAAGGAGGAGGAGAATTTGTGGGGAAAGGATCTCTCAAGCTTCTACCTGAGTTCTTCAAAGTTCTAGCACTAGAAGAGCAAGGAGTCAAAGGTAGGCATTCTCACGAGCAAAATCAAATTAAATTCGTCTGTAGATTGTTCCATGCATCAGGAAACACAACCCCTTTCGTTTCATAATTTTTCATGCACTCAATCTTTTCTTATTGAATTTTGAAGTCCTGCAACCTCTTGACCCCGAACCTTCATGTTTAATCATATCTCCTTGAATACTCTATCTCATGCCTCGAAATTTTTATTGGGGATACTGATGATTTGTTAGGAATCTTTCGCACCTAAAAGCCCTAATTTTCATCCATCCTACATGCAAATTAATTCATGGATCTCCACTGTGTATGTACCAGCACCTTGTAAATAAACATGTTGATTCATGTCGAGACCATGTCTACTTTTCAATTCCTATTTACTGTGAATACTACTACTGCATGTCTAGATTCGTTTGGAACTAGTTTCGTGATTTTTCATCGCTTGTGCAATTAGTTAGGAATTTTTGAAGCATCCTATCTCAAACAAGGCAATCTAGCCTACAATCCAAGGCTCTGCCCTTTTCTCTGTCGGACTCAGGTGCAGTGCCTGAGAACGCGACGGCCCGATAGGCCGCGTTCTCAGGGCTGGTCGTGACAGCACTTCCCGTCGCATTCTGAATGCGCAGGGTTGTCGTCACATTCTGCCTGCCTGATCTGACAAGCCCGTCGCGTTCTGTACAAGGCCCTGTCGTGTTCTGGCCTCCCGACCTACCGACCTGTCGTGATCCTCAAATGACCTTGTCGCATTCTGAACTGCCCCGTCGCGACCCTTACTCGGTACATCGTGACTTCGGACTTTTTCTTGAAAACCCATAAATTTTGATGCTATCTCTTTCTACAGTGATTATACCCTCTGTTAATAGTCCTATACGTAGTAATACACATTGTTATAACTAAACATTATTGTGTAATTTAAAATACATGCACATGAATCTCTTTCTATCTATAAGTTCTCTCACACATGCACAAACTTGAACCATCCAATATGGCTTGATTTGGCATGAAATTATTTCATAATGTATCTGTTAATTTGTTTCAATAATGTATATTAATTGCCCTATTCTAAATGAACTTGTCTACGATTCTCGCGATGTTTTGGGATACCGTTATCGACGCTCCACTGTTCTAGAATTCCTCTGGAACGTCAAGCACTTATTTCTATATACACACTCTCTCTTGACTTGGACGAACTCTCCATCGGATAGTCCTTCTGTCGGACTAGTGATCCTTGTTCAGGGCCTCCGTAGTCTCCTTTGTCCATGGATTCCCACATGGTCGATGAGCTGTTGTGCCCTAATACCTATGATCCCTTTAGGATTAGCAAGATCCAAACGACCTTAGTTGCTCTCGCTCTTATCTGAATCACGCCGGACCTCTGGACCTATGCATAAAATGGCCAGTGGAACGGTAGTGAATTCCACCTGACTGCCTACACCGGTCACGCGTGTTGTGCAACTGTTATTGTCACTTGTTTAACGTTGTCTTACGAATATGTCCTTGTCTCGTCTACTATCTCTATACTCTCGTCTATTCATGTTCACTCTACTATCTCGTCTATCTCGTCTATTTAGCTAGTACTCTCTTGGTTCCTTTGAGCTGTGTGGCTCCTACTGTTTGAACTATTCATGACTGTCTAGCACTAAAATGTGTCTTGTGACTCTACTGACTTGAATGCATACTGCTGAGGGCATGGAGATGTCCGAGGGGCTCCAATCTAGTCCTGGGGGCAGAGAGCCACCCGAAAATACCTACAGGGCTATTGACGGTGTCTGCATTTGCACAGGTTCTGACTGACTGTTCCGAATTAGCTAGACATCTGACAGTTATACTGTTACTATTAGTCTGTTAGTTCAGACGTACAGTACTATTACTGTACTACCACTGACTGTTACTGAACTGCTACTGTCCTATTATTGAGTGGGACTACTATCGTACTCTTTCCTTGCTCTACTCGATACTGTGCTATCTTGAGCTATTGCGTTCTTTTGTGACTTAATCGCATTCAAAGTGCTATACTCTCTCGTTCTCTATTGACAATAAAGTGCTATATTTTCTCTCGGCTATCTATGGATAACCAAAGTGCCATTACTATCTCGATTGATGAAAGTTAATCAAAAGTGCTATATATTTCGGTTGATGAAAATTAATCAAAGTGCATGTACTCTCTACATGGCCAATTACTATCTCTCTCCTTGCTATACATGTCACTGTTACTGCTCACAATGTCGTTACTTGCTATTGTTGTTATCGTTTCTATCGTGACTTGACTTAATCATCGTGCTATACTTAATTCACGGCTATTTGAACCATGTTTTTCTGTGCTCTTACTTTCTCGACTTTACATGACTCTCTCTATCATTAGTTACTCTGCCATTTAAAACATTAATCATTTAGCCTGCTTGACTATTGAGATTTAAGTCCTACTGGGTGTTATCGCTCACACTTCGTTATTGTTATGTGTCTTAGTAAGTCGGACGTGA
>CM024756.1:93364930-93462965 GCA_014218235.1 Colocasia esculenta | reverse complement strand
ATCAAGATTTACCTATTTAATAGCCCAATAGGCTCTATGCTCAAGTTCTACCGGCAGATGACAATATTTTCCAAAAACAAGCCGGTAAGGGGACATTCCAATGGGAGTTTTGAAAGCAGTTCGGTAGGCCCACAATGCATCATCTAACCTTTCTGACCAGTCTTTCCTATCAGGCCTAACCGACTTCTGAAGAATGTTCTTAATCTCCTTGTTTGATACTTCCACCTGGACACTAGTTTGCGGATGGTAAGGTGTTGCTAGCTTATGGGTGATCCCATACTTCCTTAGGAGGGTCCTAAACTGAGTGTTAATGAAATGTGGCCCTCCATCACTAATGATTGCCTTGAGCCACCCAAATCTAGAAAAGATGTTTTTCTGAACAAATTTGATAACCACCTTATGATCATTGGTCTTTGTGGCAATGGCCTCTATCCATTTGGACGCATAATCACAGCAACTAAAATGTACGTGTATCCAAAGGACGGTGGAAAAGGTCCCATAAAGTCTATCCCCCATACATCAAAAATTTCTACAACAAAATGGGGTTAAGAGGCATCATGTCCCTCTTAGAAATATTTCCCATGGTTTGACATCTAAGACAGGCCTTACAAAATTGGTGGGCATCCTTAAACAATGCGGGCCAATAGGAACCAGAGTCTAAGACCTTAGCAGCGGTCTTCTTCTCTAAAAAATGTCCTCCACAAGCAAGAGAATGGCAAAACTTGAGGACACATTGATGCTTACTCTCAGGGACGCATCTTCTTATCACTTGATCTGGTCCTATGAAAAATAGCTCCGGGTCCTCTGAAATAAAATACTTATCCCTAGCAAAGAATCTCTCTCTTTCATTTTTGGTCCAATCTCTAGGTACTCGTCCAATGACTTTGTAATTCACAATGTGTGCATACCATGGATATGAAATATTGGAGACAACTAAAATGTGCTCATCTGGGAAAGCATCTCTAATAGGCATAGAGTCCGGGGCAACTATTCTGGACAAATGGTCAGCTACCACATTCTTGGACACTTTCTTATCATGAATTTCCAGATCAAACTCCTATAGCAAGAGGATCCATCTGATCAATCTAGGCTTAGCAAAGACAACAGCTAGGAGCTCTTTCTCAGTGGTTGTATATCGAATCTGAGTGTCATTCAATGTTCTGCTTGCATAATAAATCACTACAGATACTTTATCAGTTTTCTGACCCAAAATGGCACCTATTGCAAAGCCTGAAGCATCATACATTATCTCAAATGGTAATGACTAGTCTGGAGATTGTAGAATTGGAGCTCTGGTCAAAATATCTTTTAAGTCCTCAAATGCTTTAGTACAAGCTTCGTCAAATATGAAATGAGTGTCATTTAACAAAGAAGTCAATGGTCTTGCAATTTTGGAAAAGTCTTTGATGAACCTCCTATAGAATCCAGCATGACCAAGGAAAGATCGAATTTGTTTGACAGAGTTGGGAGGAGGCAATTCAGAAATGAGATTTATCTTGGCTTTATCTACCTCTATCCCTCTCTCTGAGACAATGTGTCCTAAGACAATCCCCTCCTTAACCATGAAGTGGCACTTTTCCCAACATAAAACAAGATTGGCATTTATGCATCTTTTGAGCACTTCAGTCAAATGGTCGAGGCACGAATCAAAGTCATTTCCAAACACAGAAAAATCATCCATGAAGACTTCTAAGTAATCCCCAACCATCTCTGAGAAAATGGACATCATGCAACGTTGAAAAATTGCAGGGGCATTGCACAGCCCGAAGGGCATGCGTCTAAAGGCAAAAGTTCCAAATGGACATGTGAAAGTGGTCTTTTCTTGGTCCTCAGGGTGAATAGCCACTTGGTTATACCATGAATATCCATCAAGGAAGCAAAAGAATTTTTGACCTGCCAGTTTCTCCAAGATTTGGTCAATGAAAGTCAAGGGGAAAATGGTCTTTCTTGGTCATCACATTCAATTTACGATAGTCAATACACACTCTCCATCCTGTAGCCAGCCTAGTGGAATGAGCTCACCCTTTTCAGTTTGAATTATAGTTAGTCCTGATTTTTTCGGCACAACTTGAGTTGGACTAACCACTGGCTATCAGAGATGGGATAAATGAATCCAGCATCTAACCATTTGGCAATCTCCTTTTTAACACTTCTTTCATGTTAGGATTAAGCCTTCTTTGTATTTCTATTGAACTTTTATCATTTTCTTTCAAGTATATAAGATGTGTGCACACTGAAGGACTTATCCCTCTCAAATCATCTATTGTCCAACCTATAGCTTTCTTGTGATTTTTTAGGACTTCAATCAATTTCTTCTCTTGCCCTTCCTCAAGATCACTAGCAATTATGACAGGCCGAGTCTCGTTCTCTCTGAAAAAGATGTACTTCAAACTAGCAGGGAGTGGTTTTAGCTCAACCTTAGGAGGACACTCTAATGGAAATGATGGATCATTATTCTGAAATAAGGAATTAAATTGTCCTTCCTCTCCCTCAAACCCTAGAGCACAGGGTTGGATTACTGCTTCTTCCACATAAGATTCTTCCAAGGAGTCTACCACTAGAAAACTCTCTCCTTCAACATGATGCCTAGATGCCCTAAAAATATTGATACTAACCCGCCTATCCCCAAATGATATATCCATCATCCCGGTAGCACAATCAATGTTAGCCCTAGCTGTGGCCAAAAAAGGTCTACCAAGGATGATGGTGGACTGAGTTAAATCTTGAGGAGTGTTCATGTCCAGAATGATGAAATCGGCCGGCAAGTAACAATCATGATTTTCACAATAACATCCTCAACTAAGCCTTTAGGAGTGGTGACAGAACGATTGGCTAGTTAAAGGACAACATAAGTGGGTTTCAATTCTCCTAATTTGAATTTTCAAAAATAGCAGAAGGTAGAAGATTGACACTGGCTCCCAAATCTAAAACGCCACTTTCAAAGTGACTCCACCGATGGTGCAAGGAATTAGTGGAGTGCCTAGATCTTTGAGCTTTTTAGGGAGTTGTTCAAGACAATGGTACTCACAATTTTGGAATAATGATTGTTTCAGTTTTATTTCTCACTTCATGTTTGGGAGTACACATTTCTTTTAAGAATTTGGCATAAGCAGGCACATGTTTAATAGCATCGAGGAGAGGAATGTTGATGTGAACTTACTTAAAAAGTTCCAAGAGTTCTTCATTACCAGTTGGTTGTTTTTAGATTTTGGCTTTAAAGCTTCAGGAAAAGGAACTCTTGGAATGTAACAGCTTGGGTTTTCATTTTTGATGATTTGTCTAGAGGTTCTTCAATTATTTTCTCTTTTCCCTTGGACTTTTCTTTTCAGCATTTCTTCAATCTCTTCTTCAATTTCAAGTTCATTTCATTTTCTTTCTCCTCATTCAATGTTGACATGTGTGGGTGAGGATTTTTCTAATTCTTCCACTTCTTAAGGTGGATATAGTTTTTGCATTCTCTACTTGGAGGCCCTACCTTGGGCAGGAGGATGGTCTGTTGTATAGGTTGATTCTGACTTTGTGGTGCTGGAATGTTTTGGATAAAAGCTTGTTGTGTGTTTGATGGTGGAGGGCATTTTGGCGAGCAGGTGGTCTGTATCCCTGGATCTGATGGTATTGCTGATTCTGATAAAATTCGGGAGGGTGTTCCTTGGGTTTACTACAGCTTGACTGGCAGTTGACCTGATTCCCTCCTTTGACATACTTTAGCAATCTGGGACTCTATCCTTGTCAAATTTTGATGAAAATTTGGTTTTTAGTTTGATATTGATTTTGTTGTTCTTGCACAGTTTGGCACAGAGTCACCATCATGTTTTGGAGTTATTTTATCTTCCCAATTAGGTTGAGGAGACGGTGGTTGATGATATGAAGGTTGCTGGAATTGGTATGAGCAAATTGATTGAAATTTTGATTTCCTTGGACTTGTGGAGGTTTGGAATAAGAAGATTGGCCAAATACCAGATTCTGATTGGGATGGGATTGACCGTACATGGATTGCTTAAAAGAAGGTTGAGACACTTGTTCAGATTGATTTTTCCAAGAAAAGTTCGGGTGATTTCTCCAACCAGGGTTGTATGTGTTAGAGTATGGATCATGGAGGGTTTGTAGAAACCTTAGGCAGCTTGAACTTGTTCTTGAATGAAAGGACGCAATTGGGCAGTAGTGGGACAAGTATTGGTGGGATGCGTTGTGGCTAGCACACATAGAGTAAGTTTCAGGTGGTTGAGAAAATTTGGGTGTGGCTAGCCCCTCAAAGACAGTAATTGATCAAATTTTTGTTCCAACTTCTGCTTCAATCTATGATCAAATCTAGCTAACAGGTCTTCTACCCTAGAATTTAATTCTCCTCTCTCCCTTAGTTCATACAACCTACTTCTTTATAGGTCCTATTGCTCTCTCATAAGAGTGGAGTGAGGCATGCTTGATAGAATTCTCACTCAATGTTTAAAAAGATTATATGCCTCATCCTCGCTCTTAGTCATAAATGCTCCTCCACACGAGGCATCAACCATCTGCCTATTTGATTCTGTCAGTCCTTCATAAAAAGCTTGGACTATTTGCCACCTCGACAGACCATGATGAGGCATTTTCTAAGCAACTCCTTTAATCTCTCCCATGATTCATGTATTAACTCTCTCGGGTGTTGGGAGAATCTCGTTATAGCTCTTCTCATGGTGTTGGTGCGACCAATGGGGTAAAATTTCTTCAAAAATTTCTACTGCATTTTTGTCCATGTTGTAATGGTTCTCCCTATGGTTCCTAACCAATGTTTGGCCTTATCTTTCAAAGAGAATGGAAATAGGGTCAGTCTTAAGGCATTTTCAGTGAAATTTGGATCCTGACAGTGGAACAAATCTCTAGGAACTCATCTATATGCCTATAGGGATCTTCGTTGGGATTGCCATAGAAGGATGGCAACATCTGAATGGTCCTGGCTTGATTTCAAAATGATTTGCAAGATTTCTGGCCTAATGCAAGTAGCAGGCTGATAATTAGAAGGAATAAAGTACTCCTTCATCTATCTGGGTGCGACCTCCTCTACATCCTAGCAACTTGGTTCTGGTCTTGGTTGGCTATCCTATGAAAGAATATTTCAATCTCGTCTATAGGTTGAGCCAAATCTAAGTTTAGGGAACGTCTACCAAGCATGCACAGATTAAAAGCCCTCTATTTATGATTTTTGATTTTTTAAAATTTTATTGATTTTTGAATTTTTATGAACAAACACAAACAAGCAAACACTTTCAAAACAAATTAACCTAAACACTAAGTGTCCCTTGGACCTATGTTATTTTTCTCAAAATTGGATTTATGCTTGCTTAAATTCAATCCTAACTCTTCTTGTACCGACCAGGTAAGAGGTGGAGTAGAGGGAGGCCCCCCTTGCTTTCGCAAGGACCCAATTAAATAACCTCTAGCTCACTTAGCATAAGCTTTTTAACCTCTAATCCTAGACACCAGACTTAAAGAGAAGTTTTGAATTAAGAAAGAATAAATCTAATTATGAACCCTAGGGCCAAGTCTACTGATTTTTATTGAAAGTTTAGGCAAATGAAAGAATGTGGAAAATTTTTGTAAGTTTTAGGCAAAGGAAAGGGTGATAAAATCCCTCACCTTATCTTTATGTTTCTAAATGGTGATGCCCTTAAGCAGTCCCTTTACAAATATGAAATGCAACAAATCAAGTTCGGACAACGATTTCTAATGCTAAGTCTAATGCATGAAACAAGCGATGGAAGTCTTACTTTTCCTCGCACTCTTCAATGCAGAAAAAGAAATGGAATTAAAATGGCAATTAAAATGATGAATGTCCTAAAACAAGTGATTCTACTCTTAAGAAGATGAAATTTTTAATGTGCAAAACTAAGGCTTAGATGAAAGAGTGATTTGGAAATTTTTTAGATTTTAGATTTTTTTAATTTTTATTTGGTTTTTGAACTAAATGAAATGAAACTTAACTGAAAAAATATAAGGTGATACTATAAACTAACTCCAAACCACACAAACCACCAAAAAGGCCAATTATTACATGCCAACTAGAAAAAAACTCTATACAGCACAGAGAGTACATGAAATCCTCACTACATGCTTCACTCACACTCTTCTATCTAAAATTCTGAATTAAAAAAAAATGAGAAAGCAAATCAGCAAGCTCCTCTCCATTGGGCTCAAATGTCAAGCCCAATCTCCATGTTCCTCCTTTTGTGCAAATCTAAAATGAAAGCCCACAACAAGTCAATAGAGATGCAATGCAAATGAAAGCAGAATTAAATCAAACTCTAATGCCTCCCCAGCAACGACGACAAGATGAAGCGTGGCATTGTTGATTGTACACTTCCGTTGTCGAGAGTTCCGTGCACAAATCAATATGCTCACCTTCTCTAAATTGTCTCACAAATTTAAAATCACAAAGATGAACTAATAAAGTGGTGAGAACATGTCATATCCATAGAGAGGCTGAATAGAATTTGAATTAAACTACTTTGACTTGATACCATTCTAACAGACACATTTTCACCAAAATAATATTGCATTAAATTCAATTGTGTAAGCAACACCAATAAAATCCCTCTCCCTTGACATGTCAAACTTAATGAAAGAACAAGTAAAATTGAAATTAAAGAAACTTGGTATCACTGTACCCTCTCAATCGAGGGATCAAACAAGTAGACAAAAATCTGAACTAAAAACATAAAAATGCACCTCTAATTCTGAAATGCTCTGGATTCAAAAAGATAAAAAGATGACTGAATAAGAATCTAAGAAAAATTATCAAATCAATGTACCCCTATAGCTCAGGGGATGAACAATTAATATTCTCAACTCTCCACAAACATCAAATGAAAATGACACAGTGAAAAGGAACTCAACAAGAAATTAAAGGGGAAGGCAGCAGAACCATCTCTCCGAACCCAATCTTCAGCAAAGAAGGAGAAACCCAAACACTTGCAGTCGCCCTCGAGATGCCCTCACAGAAGAGATGAAATAATTCCAAAAGAAAAGGCTGAGCCTCCCAGATCTGAACAACATAGGAGAAAGAACAAATTCCGAACTAAAAATTCCATTAAAATGCTCAACCCTCTCCCCACAGCAACAAAACTATCAAGGAAAGGAAAATTTCAAGATGTCTACCACTACCACTCGACTATTCGAATCCCTTACAGAATTGAAAAGACCGCAAACATCTGACCAACAAATCTGCACAACGAATAGAGATGAAAACAGGAAAACCCAAAAAAATTTCCCAAAAATCACCAACAGCCAAGCAGAACTCTCACAACTCTCACCTCTGGACCGCCGAATCAAAACCCTCAGAGTTCAACCCAACCCCAGGAATCTCTTAACAATTTTCACCGAAGAAAATAAAGAACAAATAATCTCAGAAAACTGAACAGAACCAAATGAAGAAAGAAAACTCACTGGATTGAGCTCTTGAACAGAAAAGAGAAACATCAACACAGAAATAAATGGAACACCTTACTGGATCGACATCTCCGGAACAAAGAAGAGATAGACAAATCACACAATCTGATTCTTTAGCAGCACATAAGAAATAGTAAAATCTAAACAGAATAAATGGAAACTAAATTGGATCGAACTCTATATCAACCTTCAATCTCTCACAGCTCTCTTAACTCTCACAGATCTCACAGAAGAACTCTCCCAGATGTTTACAGCAAAGGAAAACCCAAAGAAATCAAACCAGCCAACCTGTCTCTCCCCTGGAGTCGAACTCCCTACATATGCTGAAATGAAAATTATAGAAAAAAATGCCAAATAAAACTCCCTCAAATCTCACTGGCGAAAACCCTGAACTATGGAGAACAGAAAGAAAAACTAAGAAAACCCAAAAATATCGAACTAGCCCCCAACTCGTCGAACTCCCGAAGCAGAGGACCCTGGGGTCCTTTTATAGGCCTCCAGGAACTGCTTCCTGCCCAGATCTAGCCGCGCACAGCCTACGTCGGACGCACAGCACCTGCTCCTCACAGCTACAACGCACGCCATCTGCACCACCAGCCGCCATGGTGGCAGCCACAAGACCCTGGCCTCCTGCGTCCAGCTGCCAGCGAACGCCTTCTTCTACGCACCGCCTCCATCGTGCCCAGGCTCGCCACGCCAGAGCTGCATCCGCAGCAACTCTGTTGCTTGCCTCCTGCTTCTTCGTGAAGCTTCTAGTGGGTTCCTGGTGGGGAAGACAAGAAAGGGTAAAGAAGAGGTAAGTAGGGTACGTGGAGATGTGGTTGGGGTGTTTTAAAAATATTTATTTATTAATGGGATTAGATGGATATGTGGCATGATTTATTTAACTACAAATTTGATTTATTTACAACTACTATTTACAAGAATTGAAAGATGTTTATAAAAGTAATAATAAAATCAAAAATTATTTATTTACAATGTACTTATAAGAAGTGAGAACACTTTATTAGTCAAACTATTCAAGAAGTATTGACTTTATTGAATGAAAATTCTAACTATATATGTGTTCTACCAAAAAATTTAACTAAAAATGTTCAAAAAATTATTTATGGATGAAATGAAATTTAAAATCAAACTGCATATTATTTACAAACAAATGATGTCTAAAATCAACTATATGTATGAAATTAACATTAAAAATTGTGCAGTTATCAATGACATCACAAAACCAGGGACACAACAACACATTCACTTAATCACATTATCTCAATTAACCACATGATTATCATCATTTTACATGCACTTATTGGTCCATTCACATGCATACCATTCAAACACATATATTTTACTTTACATAACCTATCATGGTTGTCTACCAGTATGAAAACATTTATAACAGTACCTAAACATGCTATTAATCACTGATAATACTATTTCTTGGATAATCATGCTTAATATGGCTTTTAATGCCTTACAATTGAAAATAGTACAAACAAATATCAAAATAGTCCCAAATTTTAACCATAAACTCTACGCATGAAACATATTACATGGTTAATTTTTTAGAATTTTCATGACAGTATATTAGTTTTAACTTTTAACAAAGGACTCATGCAATTTTCAATTAAACATGATAGATAGTGAACAAACTAATCTAATAGTCTCAAAGCATGTATATAGTAACCCTAAGTTCATGAAAATTTCCTGTAACAATATCAATATCATATCTATTTAATCTGAGTTTAGACCTATCAAAACATGCATTTTTCCCCTTAACATAAATTGTATATTTGCAATTATTATCAAAAAATTTACAGGAATTCATGGTTTGACCTAATAATATACTTGACCAACTAAAATTTTATAACATATACAAACATCCAGAATCCCTGAAAATCACATCACACAGATTAAATTCACAGTTGTGTAGAAACCAAATGAACTTGACGGCAAGGGGCTTGCCGTCAAGGTGGGTTAACGGCATAATCGATTGTTGTTAACTCAGGAACTTTGCGGAAATAAGGTTGCCATTAACCTCCTATCTGCAAAAAATGCAGACCGAACACAGAAAAACACAGAATTTGGGGGTCCAGGACACGAACTAAAAATCTGGAAAAATACCTAAACTCTAGGTGATAGGTCTAGGGACGAAACCCCTAAGTTACTTGCCTCACTAAAAACCTCTGAAGATCGAATTTTGGCGATGAAGCCTTCCTCGGCCAAGCCCAAGAGGTGATATGCCCCACTTTAATTCGACTTCCACGCTTGCACAGTTGATCCCCCGACGTTAGGAGAGCTCCTCCACCTCGAAGAGAATCTCCCAGTCGCAGAAGATCGTTGGTGGAGCCTTCTAATCGCCGTATCAAACCCTTACAAGAACTCTCTTTCTCTCCTCGAAACCTAGAAAACCTCTTTCTGAACCAAAGGCCCTCTCCTAACCTAGATGTCTAGGTTATATAGGCAATAGGGTCAGGGAAAACCTAGGTCTTAAGAGTCCTAACCATTGGGGATAGGTTTCCTAATCAAACTCCGGAAAAATGGGTCAGTTACAGATCTGGAATCCCAAACACAGCCGGAGAAGGAAACGGTCACATAGCTGCCGTCAACCAGACATAGTCGTCAATCGATGTTGACATCTATATCTTCTGGCCATAGGGTAAATGTAGCAACCCTAAATTTAGGGGAAAAAATTTAAATATTTATATTATTTAATTAGAAAATCAAAGAAAAGAGGATTAAATAAAACCCATCAAATGAAAAAAGTAATGGGCTTTATTAATGGACCCATTAGAAATTAGTGGGCAAAAATAGATATTTAAAAAGGGGAATAATAGAGAAATACCCAAAATTCGTACCAAAAATATTACTAAAATAGAAAAGAGATATTTAATGTATTAAATAGCTAGTTTGAATTAGGATGGATTCCTAAACCTATCATAATGGGTTGGCCACGAAATTCTCTCTCTCCCAACCCCAAATAGGAGGATCTCTTGCTTAAAAAGAGGAGAGGAAATAGGAAATTCAGAATTTAATAGGAATTAGACTTAAACTAGGAAAGGGAATAGGGAGAAGCTTAAATACTTCTCTTAACCCTCATGGTCGGCCCTAGCTCGTGGCAAGAGGTTCCTGGACCAGGAGGAAAGGCCAAGAGGAGGAGAATTCGTGGAGAGGAAGGATCTCTCAAGTTCTTCCTGAGTTCTTCAAGTCTTAACCCTAGAAGAGGAAAACGATTAAGGTAGGCATTCTCACGAGCATAAACCATGAAACTTTTTCTGTAGGATGTCTCATCTATCAGGAACAAAAGCCCTTTAGTTTCATAACTGTTCATCGAGCATATCTTTCGTTCTTGATTTTTCATGTTCTGCAACTCTCATGACCCCAAACCCTCTTCTTAACTCTTGATCTCCTTGTATACTCCACCCCATGCCACAAGATTTTTACTGTAGGAACTGATGCATGTTAGGCATCTTTTTCCCCTAAAAGCCCTAAATTTGATTCATCCTATCTTGCGAATTTAATCGTTGATCTCAACTACGTACTGTCTCATGTTCATCATGAATGCCCATGTTCAAAACATTCCAAACCCTAATTTTTTTCCAATTCCTATTTATTGTAAGTACCTGTGTATGTCTAGGTCGTTTTGCAACTAGTTTCATGATTTTTCGTTGTCTATACAATTAGTTGTGAATTTCTGAATCACCCTGAGTCAAATAGGGTAAGTTCTGGCCCGTAATCCAATGTAATGTCCTTTCCCTGTTCGGACTGGGCACAGACCCTGTGAATGCGACGGCCCGATAGGCTGTGTTCACAAGGCCATCATGACAGAGCACTCTGTCACGATATGATTGCGACAGAACCTGTCGTCACGATCTTCTGACTAGGCCGTCGCGATCCTCATGCGAACCCGTCGCGATCTGCCTGCCCGAACCGATAAGCCTGTCGCGACCTGTACCAGACCCTGTCGCTATCTCAGTTGATCCCGTCACAACCCTCATCATGGTACATCACGATCTGGGTTCTTTTGCAATAAACCCTTGTCTCAACAATGCTTGATTTTCTATAGTGATTGTACTCCTACTTAACAGTCATACACATAGAAAATAACACTTGTTATAAATTTAATATTTGTATGATGATTAAAATACATGCACATGATCTTTTCTATCTACAATTTCATGACACATACACACACTTTGAACCATCCAATTATGGCATAATTTGGCATGAACTATTTAATAATACATCTGGTAATTATGTAATTAATTACCCTATACTTGTCTATCGTTTCTCGCGATGTTTTGGGAATATCAATATCGACGCTCCACTGTTCTAGAACTCCTCTAGAACATCGAGCACTTGTTTCTATATACACTCTCTCTTAACTTGGACGAACTCTCCGTCGGAAACTCCTTTTGCCGGACTAGTAAGTCTTTGTTCAAGGCCTCCGTAAGTCTCCTCTGTCTATGGATTCCCACATGGTCGACGAGCCGGTTGTACCCTAACACCTGTTACACCCATTAGGGATCTATATGATCAAACGACCATTAGAAGTTCACTCTCGTCTTGAATCGCGCTGGACCTCTGGACCTGTGCTTAACATGGCCAGTGGTAAGGTCATGAGTTCCACCTGACCGCCAACACCAAGTGCACGTGTTGTGCAACTATTACTATCGCCTGTTTACTCGACGCGTTACGTGCAATGTCCACTAGCTCTCATCTGTACTCTACTCGCTCATCTATTTGCGTTCGCTCTACTATCTCGTCTATTCATCTAGTGCTCTCATCTACTTCTTGGTACTCTATATTGGCCATTGACTTATTGTCTAAAGATAAACAATATAACTAATGCCTGGCAATATAAAGGGCCCGATCTGGTCCTGGGATGTGCGCCTGAAAGTGCTAGTGCCCATGGGAGTTAAATGATCAGAGTGTTTGGCATTACACTCAAGTGCTATATATCGTGACTATCTAAATGACAATCCAAAGTGCTATGTTCTCTCATTGTTCATTGACAACAAAGTGCTATCTATCGTGACTATCTACATGACAATCAAAAGTGCTATGTTCTCATTATCCATTGACAACAAAGTGCTATCTATCGTGACTATCTAAATAACAATCAAAAGTGCTATGTTCTCTCGTTGTCCATTGACAACAAAGTGCTATGCTATACTCGTTGTGCTATGCTATACTCGTTGTGTATTTGTACCATGGCCATCTTGCTATACTTGACACTGTGCTATCTTGCTATTACTATGCTATTTCCCGACACTTGTGCTATTCTTGGAAAGTATATATCTGGAAAGTCTTGCTATTTCGTTCACGTACTGCCCTGCTATATTTTACATGACACACTCTCGCTCTATTATTAGTTTCTCTGCCTTTAATGCATTAATTACTTTAAGCCTGCTTGAGCCTGAGATTTAAGTCCTACTAGGCGATGTTCGCTCACCCTGCGTTATTTGTCGTTGTGTTCTCAGGTGAGACCGAGGAGGAACCATACACTCAAGAGGACGGGAATGACCTAGAGTGATGTCATGAGTACCCTAGTGTCCTACTGCTATGTTTAGCGTGGTAGTAGTAAGTTCGAAGTTTAGTCTTTCGCCTTCTTTCAATGAAATCGGGCACCATAGATTGGCTCTGATATTAGTGGTTGTAACTAGACATTGAATAGTATTAATGAAATGAGTTCGCTTTAGTATTATTCACTGTGCAATGGTTGATGTCTAGCACTCGCTCTATACCCTTTTCTTGCAACTGCCTCGCGTTTCGATATTCCGCGTCGGGGCGTGACAGTAAACGACACAAGTGTTGCCGTCAACTACCCCTTAACGTCAATGGATGTTGATGTTAAGAAGGGATTTCGGGCAGAACACTGAAACATCAAAACATATAATATTCACAGAAATTGAAGGCTTTACAAGATCCATTCCACCTAAACTCTCTGGTTGTAAAACCACAATAATGGAGAGCCCTACTCTAATACCACGTGTTGGTTGTGGAATTGGCAATTTAGGGGGGGGGATAGATTTTCCCCTTTAAAAACATAAGACACATAATAGAAGCTCTTAAGAGTTAAAAGAAAGTAATAAAAAAAACCACAAAAGACAGAGATTTTTAGGTGGTTCGGCTCCTAGACGAAGACCTATGTGCACCCTCACTTCAACCGAGTGAGGATGCTTAAGAAATATCCAACTGTGAGAGGACCTCACACAACCGTTGATCCACAACTTATAATACCCACTGACTTGCAGCTTGAAATCCAGTGCCACACAACTTACAGATCACAAAGATCTCACAATCCACACACTCACACAGTGGGGATCAACCCTCCTAACACCAGTAGGAGTAATCAAACGAAGTTTATGAGACTTGAAAAGAAAATGGGAGGCACAAAATATTCAAAGTTGTGAGAGGCATTTGATCAAACACTATTGCAGTGATCTTGCTGGATTCTTCTTTATCTACTCGATGAAGACTCTGAGGCTCCAATTCTTGGACCATGGATTCGTGCTTCAGGTCCTCAGACTTGACTTCATAAATTCATTGAATCCCTCAAGCAGCTGAACGTGAATGGCCTTGAATTAAACCGAAGCTTTGATGCTATGCTTCAACATCTACAGAAACAGCTTAGCGCAGCTTGAGTTCTTCAAATCAGGCGCAGTAACGAACCATCAGATTGCTTCTTCTGGAGGAACTCTCCTCAGAAGGCTCTCTCTCTTCCACTTGGATCTCCTACTTGCACTTTTTCTCTTTTTCCAAATTTGCCCAAATTGTGCAGTAATAGTCTCTCCTGTTGTGGCTTCACCGAATCTTCAGATGGGCCCATGAGATTCTTAGTTAGTTAGAAAAGGTGCAAATCTTTCAGCCAAAAGATCTCTTCTAGGACCTTCATTAATCATCAAGGAATCTTCATCATTGGTCCTTAGACCATGTGCCCAAAAATGATGTGTTGGCACTTAGTCTCTATCGCTAGATGAGGGTACGTTGTACAAATAGTACTCCTTTCCTGGTAAGTCTTGTCATTGGTGCTGCAATCTTTGAGAAATCTTGGATAAACTGCCTGTAGTAACCTGCTAAACCAAGGAAACTCCTAATTTTTGGCACTTTCTTTGGTTCTTCCCATTTCATAATTGCTTCTATCTTAGCTGGATCAACTGCAACACCTTCATCTGAAATCACATGTCCCAAAGCTGAATTTCCTTTAGCCAAAACTCACATTTACTAATTTAGCATATAGGTGGTGATCCCTCAATGTCTGCAATGTAACCCTCAAGTGAGCTGCTTATCCCTCTTTCAAAGCTGAATACACTAGTATATCATTAATGAACACCACAATGAACCGATCTAAATATGGATGGAAAATTTTGTTCATCAAGTTCATAAAAGCTGCAGGTGCATTGGTTAGCCCAATGGCATATCCACAAACTCATAGTGCCCATAACTTGTTTAAATGTTGTTTTATCGATATCCTCTTCCTGAATCCTCAAGTGATGGTAACCCGACCTCAAATCTATCTTGGAGATACCTTTGCCGATTGTAATTGATCAAACAACAAATCATCATACAGGGAATTGGATACCTGTTCTTAATAGTGACCTGATTTAACTGACGGTAATCAATACACATTCTAAGGTTACCATCTTTCTTTCTAACAAATAAAACTAGTGCTCCTCATGGTGGTGACTAGGCCAAATGAAACCCTTCTCTAGCATTTCTTGCAACTGTTTCTTCAACTCTACAAGTGCCATCCTGTAGGGTGCCTTGGAAATTGGCATACTGCCCGACTGTAACTCCACTGTATAGTTCACCTCTCTATGTGGTGCCAACCCTGGTAACTCTTCTAGAAATACATCATCAACTCTTTAACCATTGGTACCATCTCTATCATCTTACCTGCCTCGACCAAACTGACTGATGCTAATATGTCATACACCCTACATTAATCAATCTCCTAGCCTTAAGAGCAAAAATAATGAACTTAGGAGTATAGAATGGCATACCTGGAATTCAAACATATTCCCTTCGGGATGACTGAACCTTACTCTCTTCTTCCTGCAATCAACCACTTCCCCATATGCCTCTAACCATCCATTCCCAAAATCACATCATATTCCTTTAATTGTAATGCATACAATCTGGCTAGCAACTAATTACCTTGTATCATTATAGATACCTCATCCAAATAACGGGAAGTAAGTATAAAATCACCTGAAGGGACCTCTACCACAACTCACACCCTTTCCTCAAAAGGATGTACCATACTATCCATAAAGTCCTCAGAAATGAGGAATGTGATGCACCTGGATTAATTAATGTTCTAGTAGAAAATACAAGGAGTGGTATTATACCTTCAATCAGATTTGATGCTCTGCCTGAGCCCTTGTGATTGCCATTACTCGTCATCGTCCCCCTTGGTAAGGCATACCTCTACCTCGCTCAGCTGGTGGCTGCTAGAATAGCTGTTGTTGCTGCTGCTGCTATGGTGCCCCTCTACCATAGCTGCCTCTTCTAGGGTATGGACAATTTCTTGCCAAGTGCCCCGACTAATCACAATTGTAGCATCTATACTCTGCGGGCTGCCTAGATGTGCTTTGTTGTGATTCCTCTGTCTTCGGCCTATAGCATTGCTTGCTAAGAACCCTGCTGCCTACCACCTCCTCGGCCTCTGAATAGCTTCTTTAACTTGTTTCCCCACTTGCCAAAACCCTCCCCCTGAAGATGCCTTGCCTTTGCTAACACCTAGAGATTGCTGTGGAAGTCGGAAACTACCTGATCCACTTGACTGGCTAGCTTGCACGGTCCTCTCAAGAATTGCTGCTCTTTGGGCTGCCTCCTCCACCATCCCGCACATAATGGGAATCACTGCATCTTGCAACTCGGGCCTCAACCCTCGAATGAAGTATTCCACCATCATAGCATTATTAGTCACTACATATGGTGCATATCTGCTCAAGGCCATGAATCTCATTTGATACTCCAGCACTGACAAATTACCTTGCTATAGTGTCCTAAATTGCTCCCTCTTAGCTTGCTGAATTTGCACCGAAAAGAATGTATTGTTGAATACTTCAAGGAATTCTGGCCAAGTGATTGTATCTTCTGCTCATCGTGAAATTACCGTTTGCATCTTGAGCCTCCACCACTCTTGTGCAAATCCCCACAAATAGTAAGTAGCCAAGATCACTCTATCGGCCTATGGACACCTCATTGTAACAAAGACTCTTTCTATTTCATGCACCCAATGCTCTCTCGTGTCCGGATTCGGACCTCCCGAGTATGTAGGTGGCTGCAACCGTAGGAACCTCTCCACTAATACCATAGACTCCTCCACGATAGCTGGCCGCACTGGTACAACTGGAGTTAAAGGCACAACAGGTGGTACCTAAACTCCAAACAGTGGTACTAGCAGTACCGGTACTGCCTCCTCCTCAACTGGTGGTGCTGTAACCACTGGCTAAACTGGTGGCTGCTGATCTAGCCGTGTCCGAATCTGCGTGATACTTTCCCATAACCTTTCTATCATCTGATGTGTGGACTCCTCAGGTTCATCTCCACCACCTGCCCAATCTCTCCTATCAGCCATTTCTGATCTCTTCACATACACATTCCAACCACATAGCACACAAATATCATTACAAAAATAGAGCCAACTACTAGCAGTAGACTATGATAGAGAACAGCCTATGTACATTTCTTGTTCCTTCATATTTACACGGACCCTGCTCTAATACCAATTGTGGTGATCCTCCCCATTCAGGCCCGTTAACACAATAACGTGCCCAACACGACTCCGCCTCTTGCGAACAGGCCGAAGCCTCGCAAGGGATATCAACACACACATGTCCGTGAAAATATAAAAGAACACACTGAACACATATAAGTTTCCATATCTTACACATATCCACATGAAATGTACATATTCAGTTCTGAACCAAAGTCAAAGTATAGAGTACAAAAGCCTGGGAAAAAACCCCCAAGGCACAACAAGTAGAAAATTACTCTACTGGTGGTGTAGGCCCAACTCCACTATGGTGCGGTCCCGAACTAGAAGAGGTATGTGAACCCTCCTACTCTCCTTCACCTGGAAGAAGAAGGGGTAAGCCTCACAAGTCATTGGCATAGTAGGCAACTCCCCAAAAAGCCGAGGGAACACAAAACAAGCATATAACATGAATAAAACTGATATACAATTAAAAGGTAGTACTGCCTACAACTGTAATTATATAAATGGCAAATCACGTACACGTGAACAAGCTAAAGAATGGCAAGCCGCACACGAGTCACGAGAACTAGTTTGCGACACCAGCCCTGACCCGGACAAACCACACAAGACTACCTCTTAACATCGCAGCCACAGACGAAAGGTCCAGCTGCCGCTCACCTCAACAAGGTCAAGAAACTGTGGAGACCAACCAACACCACCCTACAGACCACACAGCTGTAGGCCCAAGCCTGGCACCTTTAGGACTCCGACCCGAGCTCCCTAAAGTGAGGCACTGGAAAACTGAACTAGCTGGGGACCAGTATGTCTACTGGTGTTAGTCCCCCAACCACGAGCGTGCTACAAGCGACCGCACACCCACAAACACAAGTCGCTGGCCACGGTCGTCATTCCCTCAATGGGACGTGCAACTCAAACTCAAGAGTGAGTGTGTTCAGGAAGAGGACACAAACCTTGATGGTACACACCGTACTGGGACAAACCCTGAGCACCCTGTGCTTGGCTCACAATGAACCTGGGGTATCCGACTTGAAAGGTAACCACGAAGGCGTTAACACCCCAACTCCTTATGCACACATTTCCAAGCAAAACCCATTGTTTCCAAACACGATAAACCAACACACCCCTTACATACCCTACATTGCCCAACCGACCTACCCAAGCAGTGTACAATAGAAAATAGTTAAACTGGCCACAGAACCCCAGAGCTTGGGTGGCCATATTCTAAATCGCGACCAACATAATGGACGCCAATCGATGCATGAATCACGACGGACCAACCCGTCGCCTTTAAAGTCTGAATCACGACTGAACAAGTCGTTGCGTTCAGAAATGCGAAATCTGGGTACGTCGCCTTTCAGACAGAAGAAACCTATCTCATACTCTCATTCTGGAAATCACACCAAATGGCTAAACAAGCTGATTAAACATAAAATAACCATACACATGATATCCTGGGCATGCTTTCTATCAAGTATATGTGATTTCTCAACCAAAATCCACAAACCCTAACCTACACAATCACATAGGTGGAAAGAGGAGAAATTTCCCCTACCGGTAGAAGGACAATAGAAACAACACCGTCTCGACGTTTCCCACGCTCCGAAGCACCTCCTCGCGTCAGAAGCTCGCCGAAAACTCATGAGCAAGCCCAAATCGCCAGCAAAATCTCCATTGCTCTCCCCCCTCAGCTGAATAGTGCAACTGCACTATTTGGCCATAGGTAAAAGCCCAAACACACAAAGGCTAAATTGCGACGTATCGGGCCGTCGCATTAAAATGCGACGTACCCCGCCAATGCAATTAAGCCCCCAATCCCTGCATGCTACACGCGGCGCGCATGCGAACGTGCATACTGAAGGCGGTGATCAAACTGCAACATAGCAGGTGGTCGCGTTCCCACATAAACATGACGTCTGTGTTGGTCGCGTTCTTGAATGATGCGCCAGAGTATGTTTAGGCTTGATTTCCAACCCTCCTGCCTCACACTCTGCTACACCAGGCTATAACACATATATACTCACATATACTCGACCAATGGGACACACACTGACCCCCTAGTAAACTACGATCTGAACACATAGGATATTACAACGTCGATGTACAAAGAGGTGTGTCGACACATACATGTTCTTCCAAAAGTTTTGGACAGAGTGGTCAAAGATGTGTCGACGAACCTTGGCACTACGTCAACGCTTTGATAGAATTCATCGAAAGTAGCTCACTAATAGAACAAGTGTGTCGACCTCCTGATGAACATGTGTCAACGCGTAGTTGTTTTTTTATCATTCATGCTCTTACTAAAGAGCTGGTGCATTGACCTTCTGTTGAATATGTGTCGACGCATATATAATCCTTTTCCTTTAGATGGTACTTGCTATGAGTATTAAGGTGTTATATCATTGTTTAGCATTATATGTGGATTATGTATCATAGTTAGACAATGTCTAAACATCATCAAAGCAAGGACACAATACTCGACGTGTTTAAATGTTTATCAATCAATTGCGAAAATGTTCACCAATCGATTATGCACATATTCACCAATCAATTATTCAAATAGTGTTTAGTATTCCCGATGTGTTTCAAGATGCTTATTCAGTCAGTAATTGATTATTGGAAAATTACGTCAATGATGGATGACGCATTTATCATTAAAAGGCGTCCGGTTAGACTGATGTGTTCTTGAAAATTTAGTAGCAACCACTCAAGCTTACATGATTATTAAATGGGCCAGAAAATGATCCATGAAGCAAGAATAATTAGGGAGAAGCCATGGGAAGTTGGGGGGAAATTGAAAAATACCCAAAATTATGGGGATAAGCCCTTACAATGTGTGAAATGGAGGGCCACCTTGGGAATGGTGGTGTAAGATAAAATTTACTCATTGTGGTGTCAAATTTGACATGTCTACAATAGGTGGTAGCAAAAGAAGAAGCAATAAAGGAAAAAGCAGCTCCAGTGTCGATCAATACAAATGCAAGTTATGAATGTATAGGGATGGTACCTTCCACCATTCCTCCTTCTTCGGTAGATCAGCCTCTAACATTGCATTTAGACATCCTTGATGCTTGGGTGCACTCGGGGTCCTTCTTGTTTGATCCTTCATCAAGGGGCAGTCAGGGATGCGATGGTCACGACCCCCACAACGCAAGCATGTCCCTAACTTCTTCCAACATGCTTCTGCCAGGTGTCCAGACTTATTACAGAAGTGGCAGTTTCCAACAACCTGCCCTCCATCCACCTTGATCTTCTTTTCTTGACCATTGTCTTTTCCTCCCATGGGTCGCTTGTGATTATAACTGACCCTGAAGGTGTTGTCCGTGCTGATTGTCCCTTTCTTCATGAATATTGGCTTCGGTGTTTGCTTCCTTTTGAAGCTCTCCAGCTTCTCTAGGGTATCCTCCGCTCGTTGTGCTACTTGAACCATCTCCACATAAGTGCGGAATCCTATGTTCTTAGGTTCTCATGAATACGGGCTTGAGCCCATCCATAAATTTATGTGCCTTCAGCTTCTCAGTGGCAACCATGTGTGGAGAGTACAAAGATAGGTGTGAGAACTGAGTCTCATACTCTGCTACTGTCATACCCCTTTGTCACAATGAAGTGAACTTTGCTGCCTTCTTCTATTGTACTCATTCAGAGAAGTATTTTTCCCTGAATATTTATAGAAATGCCTCCCACTCAACTTCATTCACGTTTGGTAGTTGGGCTGATGTGGCCTTCCACCATGTTTTGGCATCCTTGTTAAGCCGGAGAGTTTCCACTAGAACCTTGTCTCGTTCAGTGCATTGCATTACTTGGAAACTTCTCTCCATTTCCTCTAGCCAGTTCTTGGCCTCGTCTGGGTCAGTGATCCAGAGAAATGAGGAGGGTCCAAGCTTCGAAAGTTGTGATTCAAATTGCCAGCCCCAGCTCAAGCTTCGGCTTGAGCTCCGGCTTGCACCACATTCTGTAGTGCCTACATCAGACTAGCCACAGTCTCTTGCATGGCTTACCATGGCACCCGGTTGCCTGCCATTTCCATGGAACAATTGGATTCCTCAGACAAGGACAACAACTAGTTAGGGCTCTTAAAATTTACATAGATTGTGTTATGGATGCTAGTTCTTAAGCTAGCACATTCCCAGTCTTGACCCAATCTCACCAAGCACCAAAAGTGAATTCCATGGCCTAAGTTTCATAGGTAATACTAAATCCTGAGACTTACAATCCTATTTGTTTCCTATGCTCTAATACCACTAAAACTGTCACGTCCTAACAACTTGCAGTAGAAGGGATAATCACATGAATAATATGATTAAAATAAACTTGTTGAGCCATGAGCAGTTCGACATAAAAGTCTCTAGCTAGCATTAATACGTAATCTTAATGAGATGAACGTTAAAATCCTCAAACTCTTTATTCCATATCAATGATCAGATCCGATTCAATAGCCATAAAGTAATTCTCAAGTTTTTACTACAGCTCAAATAAAGACAACTACATAGTAGTCTCACTCTCACTGCCTACAACCATCTACTCTCAACACCAAGATAATAGTACTAGGGTAACTCCATGCTCTTCACTCGGATGCATACCCTTCACTAGCTTTGGTTCGTCCTGTTGATATGTACTACCTAAATATTAAGAAGCAGGTAATGAGCAAGACGCCTAGTAGGATTTACACCTCAATGTGTGAGCAGAATATAAATGATTAATCGATTAAGGAGAAGGTAGGCACCAGTAACTCAAGATATGCATGTATGCCAGTCTCGTTAAAACATGACAGGAGGGAAAAGAAAGATATCAAGAGAACAAGACTGATTAAAAGAGCATGAAAATAAATAAATAGCAAGAACTATCAATAGAACATTAATATTCAAGTAAGCAGGATGGCCATATCACTCAAGCACGCATGTAATAAGCACGTAATAGTAATCAAGCACCAGTCATAACATGTACTAAGGATCTATGCCACTTGGGATGCATATCATGAACAAGTGTAGTGTGATTATTGTATCTATCATTCACACGCACACACTCCTAGCACAGATGCAATGCTAGTATTGTCACGTCCCGAAGCATGGTAGCGAAAGAGTTAAATGATCGTTGAGACATGAACAATCGGCAAATAAGCCTCTAGTGAGCACTGATACTATTTGTACTCATAGTAAAACTCAAAACTCTTTATTTCATTCAATAATGAGAACTGATACATACTCCATTTCAAGTTCAAACTAAAGAACTAAGACTCAATAAAATGGAAAATTAAATACTATCCTCACTCCTACTACATCATTTTAGTATCTCATACTCAAACTATAATACTATGAGGCTAAGATAACTTGACTTCAATACTAAGGCTTGAGAGCACTCCTCACTCTTGTTCATCCCCAATATAGTCTTGGTTCTCTACATCATCCATATCTTGTTCTCCTGAAAGGTGGAAAGTAGTTAATGAGCGCACTCGCCCAGTAGGATTTACATCTTGCAGCAATGATATAAATATTTAACAGTTTAAAAGTTAGAAGGTATGAACATGATATGTACAATGCAATTAAAACGACGGTAGTAACACGTGAATAGTGTATCGTGCAAGATAGTAAGATCAAGAGACGTAGTGATCAGTCTAGCAAGAAGGTTACAGTTACGATTTCACGATCGAGTGAACAATGATCTAGCAAGATGGTAACTTCATGAACAAGATCAAGATAGCATGTAATAAGATGGCCATTTCATGAGCAAGCAAGCAAGCACACACGAATAAGAACTTTTAACATGTAACAATAATCATGCACGAAGCCACTAATGTGCATAAAGGATCTATGCCACCTTGGAATGCACACTAGGATACGTGTATGTGGTTTATGTATCTAGCATTCAACACGCAAGTACTCCCAGCACAGATGCAACGCCAATAATCATTATACCCCATGGTTAACAATATATTTATGACTCTCCATCATTGGCTCTAGACTGGAGCCCTTGGACACACACTGTGCCCTATGAGCATCTCATTATTTTCAAATGTAGATACCCACAGTCAAGTATGGCCATATAACAAGAGTTCAATAATGTCAAGATAGTTAAGGTGATAGTGCAAGAGTTCAATCTGGAAGCATAACAACGTATTTTCAATTTAGTCCAATCACTTATTAGTAACTTGGTCTTATGTTGAATAGAGGTGTACTCCATAATCAAGATGAGAAGAGAAAAATCTTGTCAAGAATGCCAAGAGAAGAGAGATACGTGCACATTAAATTTAGGGTACTTCAATGGTAAAACCTGCTCGTCTGCCATGTGGGAATCCATGGTCAGAGGAGACTTACGAAGGCCTTGGTCAGGGGGCCACTAGTCCAACAGAAGGAATATCCGACGGAGAGTTCACCACAAGCCAAGAAGGGGCTTTCCTATCATTCTAGAGTGTATGCGCATGCCGCACGTGAGAATCACTCGAGTGCATGTGTGTGAATCCAATTATGAAAACTCCAATTATGGAAACTCCAATTATGGAAAGTATTATGAATATTAAATCGGGAAATACTAATCATGCATGATCAATTTTTAGCAAGTAGCAATGTGTTTTTAGCAAGTTCGCTAACAAGGCATGAAGTGAATAATCGGCAAGTAGAGAGCATGATCAATAACTTAAGATCAATTAAACACCATGTGTACATGTTGTAATATTTATATGGGTTGATAAATGCATGTTATCAGTATCTAACTTTGCACAAGAGAAGACGGGGCACGAAAATGACGCAAAATGGGCCAAACATGGATGAAATGCCCACTGTGGTTAGAAGGCGACAAGCATCATGTCGCCATCATGAAGGTGACCAGAAGGCTGTCACCTTTTTATCCATGAAGGCGACAGCCTTCCTGTCACCTTCTGAAGGCGACAGGTTGATTTGTCGTCTTCGTATTTCTAGTGCAGGGGGGCTTTATGGGTTTAGGGTTTAGGGTTTAGGGTTTAGGTTTAGGGTTTATGAAGGCGACAGCCTTCCTGTCACCTTCTGAAGGCGACAGGTGATTTGTCGTCTTCGTATTTCTAGTGCAGGGGGGCTTTATGGGGGTGTTTTCCTATTCCGAATCAAACTAGGTTTGATACCAATGGGTTCAAAAAATCTTAAATAATTCTAGGGTGATCCAAGTCAGATGAAACCACCTCTGTTAGTTAAAGTACTTCCTATTCAATGTACAGTAACAAGTAATCAAACAAAAGTCGTTTGGCAGGGTAACAAGATATATTGTGACTGTGTACATGAATCTGACACAGTACTCATTTACAGGCTAATACTCTCCGTACAGACAACTAAAATTAGGGAAACTAGTGCTAAATGAAACTAGACTCATGGGGGAACATATCCTATGTTGAATGGTCAATCTGAAAATGACTCCACGAAAGGATATAGAACTCGTAAGACAGGTCAAGGTTTTATCAAGATAGCACAATGTTCTGATCATACTAGATTTAATTCGCAAAACCCACATGAAAAAACTAGGGAAAACAGTAAGAACATGATCTATACACATGTATGCAAGTATGAATGAGTTTAACTAGAGTTTGGCATGGAGATGACCTATCTTTTGGGTTGAATAAGATTCATTCTTCAGAAAGCCCTAGTTCTAACCACTTGGAGAAGAACGCCTAATACTTACGATCTACTGAATATAAATAGAGAAAAATAGTTCCATCAGAAACTAGACTCGTAGATCTTTCTAAGGATATATGGTTTTCATGGTTGGTCGAGGTTTTACTAACCTTTGGTGATGATCTTGAAGGGGCTTGTCTGCAGGCCGTAAGGGGAGATGTGCACGAAGTTGCTTCTTGCTCCAGCCTCCACCTCAAGATCTCCAGCCTCCAAGCATGACCTCAACAACCCTAGGGGTCATCCCATGGGAGAGAGGGGGTTTATTTAAAGGGGGATGGGTCTTTAGTTACATAATTAGATTAGGAAACTAATATGTACAAATTTGGGTGTATCCTTCCCTCAATGGAGGATTTCTCTCCCCAATTCGTGATGGGAAGATTATGGAAACCTCCCATAGGTGGTAACAATGAATTTGGGCTTGGTTTGAAGTCCAATGAAGATCTATTGGGTGAGAATTTACCCTATCATGGTCCATTAGTGAATATTTCGAAATTTCAGATTATTTTCTTAGCATGAATTATTTTGTGGTCCAAAAGACTTCCTTTGGTCCATTTCTTTCATTGGGATGTCAATACCCATTGTTTGAAGTCCATCCATGATTTTTATTTTATTTTTGGACTCACTTATGTACGAACGATAACCTAATTATGATAATCAGTCACAAAAACACCTTAAACATGGCCAATCAGATTTTTCATCGCACGAATCCCTTCGTGGGTTATTATGGAGTATTATTTAGAGTTGAACTATGATTTTTACTGACTTTTTCTATGTGTTTATGCACATTTAACATTGGTACATACATTTTTACTATTTTCCATAATATTAAATTATTATTTTTAATTTATTTTTGATTTTTCAATTAATGAGATTTTCGCGGTGCTACATGTATCATTATACCCCATAGTTAACAATATATTTTTGGCTCTCCACCATGAGGACTAGATTATATCCCATGGAGACTATCTGTGCCCGATCCAGTATCTCAGTAAATTGAAAGTAGATACCCACAATCAAGTAATGGCTAATAACAATAATTTTAAGAAAAGATAGTGCAATAACAAGGTACGATATAACAAGTCTTGAGAACAAGATTTTAGGATGGCAATAATCAATAGAGAGTTTTTGTAATTCAACAATGTCATTACTTTTAGTTGTCAATCATGTCAATGGCTTGTTTCGGTAATATTCAAGTATGTAGGATGGCCATATCACTCAAGCAAGAAAGCAAACACGTATGTAACAAGCACGTAACAGTAATCAAGCACCAGTCATAACATGCACTAAGGATCTATTCCACCTTGAAATACATATCATGAACATGTGTAGTGTGGTTCTTGTATCTATCATTCACGCGCACACACTCCCAGCGCAGATGCAATGCCAATATCATTATACCCATGGTTAACATTATATTTCCAGCTGTCCGCCGTAAGGACTAGATTACAGCCCTTGGACACTGTCTGTGCCCGATCCAATATATCAGTAAATTAAAAGTAGGAACCCATACTTAAGTAATGGCTAATAACAAGAATTTCGAGAAAATGATAGTGCAATAACAAGGTATGATATAACAAGTCTTGAGAATAAGATTTTAGTATGGCAATAATCAAGAGAGAGTTTTTGTAATTCAACAATGTCTTTGCTTTTAGTTTTCGATCATGTTAATGGCTTGTTTCGGGTGTAAGGATCATACTATAAATTGTAGATGAGAAAAGGCATGTCTCATAAGAACCAGTGAAAACTCTAGATAAACCTTTATAGAATACAATACAATAAAAAAAAAACATGATGGGTGACGATAAAGGAAGATGGTATTTACATGCGTTTGTTCATATTTTAAGGCATAGGTTAACAGTTTACAAGGTAAGCAAGATTATCTTGAGAGAATTCCAATAATTAGATGATAAGGAGGAGGTAAAGAGATTTAAGAGTGTTTAGAATATATTTCACGTACTTACAACTTATGTATGGTTAGATAGTTTTAGGGTTTTGCATGCATACATGTACAATCGATGTGCTATAGACCAATGATAACTAAACAGACCTATTAAACCAATCGCTAAACAAGAGAGCCATAAAGTCAACTTTCTGGTAATATAGAAAAAGGAGAGTCGACTTGCAAGGATAGAGTCAACTTGCAGAGAAAATAAAGGAAGAGAAGAGTCGACTTGCAAAGATAGAAGTCGATATGCAAATCAAGCCCAAACCATGAAGGTTGTTGAATATCCCAAGTAACAGGGTGCTAAGGTCTATTCAAGGTCAACTCTTTAGGGTTGTCAGAAAACAAGCGAGAGAGAGAGAGAAAACGAAAGAAAAAAAGAAACTACTGCTGCTCGATGATCAGAAAGCACTTAAACTTTACATGATGAAAGTTGGACAAGAGAGAACTATGAAAAATAGACTCTGAAATCTTTAAATGGATGAAGATGTATTAGGGTTGAACCCAAAATCACCTACCTTGGTATGCTATAGTTCTCTTGTTCCTAGTTTCTTGCTCCAAGAAGTCGAAGCAGGGACGTGAAGATGATGAACTTCAGGAATTCTAAACATCAGTTTCTTCCTTCTTTCTCCTGGAGGTTCTCCTCACGTCCAACAACAAAGAAGGATGTACGGAGTCTGCCATGGATTCCTTTCGGGTGTTTTTATAGGGCTAAGATTGCTAGAGTCCAAGTTCTGGGTTTCTTAATCTCATGGCAGAATTGATCTTTCTTTAAAAGATAAATTTCTAATAGAATTAGATCCGTGCCTGGGGAAAGAGTAATCTCCATTTAAGTATCCACTAGGGGAGGGACACATAGAAAGCTCTCCCATAAGTCAGTCAAAGCCATCTCCCGCAGCTTAATGTTAAGACTTATTATTTATTCTATCTTAATCTCTTCTCTTGTTCCCTCTTCGCCGGCTAGGCGACAAGAGGGTTTTTAAAAAGCAGAGACCGAGACCCGAGACTGCTGCTCTCACTCTTCAGTGGAAGTCAAAGAGAAAATCCGGATTGTTGCCTCTGGGAGTTATTTAAGGATAGTTGTTAGGGAAGTTGACACACTCCTTAACCAGCACATGCCCTGGATCCAACGTATACCCCTTGAGAACTGTGTTGGAAGCCAACTTGGAAGGCAATACCTAACTCACCAAACCTAGGAACTCTCCCCTTAGGGTCCATTCCAGGTGAGTAAGCTGAGCCCTTCTTACTTGAAAGAATAGTTCTACCATACTTGGAATTTCCTTAAGTCTGTCCAACTCTAATGGAAAGTGTTAGAGAACAATTCGTGCTCTCATACAGGACTTATGGTTCGTTAGAGTCCTACTGTAGTCCTAACTTAAGAGTTTGCAATTCCCACTTAGGCTTCCATGAAAATCAAGATCTCAAAGCAATCCCACTCTAATTGGGAACATAAGTTTCCAAAGGACTGGTGTCTAAGTAATCCTACTGCGATTTGAGAACATAAGTCTCACATCAATTGGTGTCTAAACATTCTCTGATTGGAGAATAGGTCCCTTGGTGTTTAAGTTCCATGCCAATTATTGAACACTTAAAGATTGTTCCATTGTTGAACAAGTGTTTTGATTATTGAACAAACGTTCAGTAGCCTTTCGATTGGGTCATGATTGTTCTGATTACTAAACAAACATTCAATAATCCTTCCGATTGAGTTATAACTACTCTGATTACTACACATGGGTTTAGTAACCCTTCCGATTGGTGTTATAATCTTCTTATTGGCATTATAATCGCTCCGATTACTGAACAAAGGGTTCAGAGACCTTGCAATTGGTGTTATAATTCTTCCTGTGTAACTTGATGTTTTTAGGATGACTTAACATTGCATTATATTACTAATGATATTATTAATGCTGGTGGTGACTACTCTTGGGTTGAATTTATGCATTAATTCATGTGTTCCTGTAGAAAAATCCTTGTGTATGTCGGTAGATCTTAACAAAGGTCAGTAAGACAATGATTGGTACTAAAATCTCCCACATATGATAATGTGTTAAGTTTCAACTAAAATTTGAATTTTTATTTAACCTTCTTTAAATTTATCCTAAATTTACAAAATTTTTGGCTGTTACAGTAAGAGCCAGGGATGATCCTTGAACTTTCATCGGAATCTTCACAAACCTCACATGCCTCCTAGATGGGAACCAACACCTATGCGTCGAGGTTTCTCATCTTGGTGGGACAAGATGAAGACCTCATTGTTGAGGATGATGATGAGTTAGAAGAACTCTCAGAGGACGAGCTCCCAGGGGATGAACCCACTCGAAGACGAGGGTTGGAGGATGACAAATCAGAAAACTCAGAGGAGGCTAAAGAAGAGCTCATCGTTTACCTCTAAAGGAAACAAGCGAGTGAATGAAGAATCCGAAAAGGGGGGGCCAAAGTAATGAAGGAGAAGCCCGTGCGAATGAAGCTCGTCAGCTAGAGTTCTCATGCGCAAAAGCAAGGTGAGCACTTTCGACTCAGATCACCCTATTTATATGGTTAGGGGCCTAGGAGATCCAACGGCTAAGGCTCGACATCTCACCCCAAGCATCCAGATTGAAGCATATGGTGCCTCTCTATTGGTTCCCGACCTCTGTCTCTGATGACGACCAGACACAGCTGGCGGGGTCCAGAATGATGCGACCCAGATTTCAGAGTCGCGACAGAATGGTTGAAATTGTGCATGGCAGTCGAGGTACTTCCATTATTGCATTGGCGCTATAATGTTCATAATAGACATGTGGTAGGATCTGACTTGGATGCATGGCGACACACGTGTCGACATTGGAGGAGTTCTATGTGATAGCTTCACCTCACTCCGTCCACGGTCTGACATGAACTTGGGGGGCCAATGACACTAGGAACATCCACTCCTCGAAACATTTCATCAGCCATGGCCACCTGTAGTCCATGTTAGGCCAACAAGATTCATCTCGGCCAAGGGGAGCTTACCTCAGCTTGCTTCGACGTAAAGCACGCGATATGTCCACAAGATTTCCGAGAATCGTGGATAGCGTAATGGACAAGTAAAGGACCGTTACTAATCACAGATCATGTGCCTGGTAACAGCAGTCATTAAGACCACGATCTAGATGATGTGGCTTGATGGTTACAGTGACAAGGGGGCGATGGTTGTGGTGCCTTGGTGCGATATTGACAGAGTCGCCTGATGGTTCAAATGAGCAACCATCATTATAAAAGGGGGGACACTTGACGCTCATAGGTACGCACAATCTTTCCTGATTAGGCCCGACATACATCTCGACCTCATACTGACTTGTGAAGAGTAGAATACGCGAACGTATGTGCAATAAACAACCAAGAGGGGAGGGGTGAATTGGTTATCACTAACTAATTTTTTTACACAGAATAGATCAGACTCAATTAAGCAAACCTATTGTGTGAGATTCATAGTGGAATAAGAATAAAGTAGTGAAACCAACTATCCTAACGTGCGTAGAATGGAGATAGGAGAAAAGGATCAAACTACAGAAGCACATAGGATTTAGAGTGGTTCGGAAACCTCGACCACATACTGACTTGTGAAGAGTAGAACACGCGAACGTATGTGCAATAAACAACCAAGAGGGGAGGGGGAATTGGTTATCACTAACTATTTTTTTTTACATAATAGATCAGACCCAATTAAGCAAACCTATTGTGTAAGATACATAGTGGAATAAGAATAAGGTAGTGAAACCAACTATCCTAACGTGCATAGAATGGAGATAGGAGAAAAGGATCAAACCACAGAAGCACACAGGATTTAGAGTGGTTCGGAACCCCCCCCCCTGTGTGCGCCTACCTCCACTACCTTACACCTCATAAGGATTTCCACTACTTGTTTCCCAGGTACAAGTTAAAAACCCTCACAACACACTATTGTTTCCAGGGACAACCATAACCCCACTCGTTTCAGAGGACCATATCACCTGGTATGTAACGCGTCGTACGCACCACACACCAACCACACAATTGATCTTGGTTCAAGGAAGAACAAATTAAAGAAGGTGGATAGGAGAGAGAACAATTAAATAAGAAAGGTATAGAGTTCTCCTATCTCAGAAGTTTGGCCTTTGTAGTCATCTTTGTTTGATGATTTCACAGTGCAGAACTGACCAATGTAGAGCGCTTCAGAACGGACTCTTGCAAGATAAAACACCAAGTCCATGCCTTTATGATGAAGAACACCTTCTTAGAATGTTTGGAAGGCTTCTAGACGATGAAGACTCATTCTTCAGTTTCTATAGGTTCAGAACATCTGTTGGCTCTCTCTAGGACAGCACAACCCCTCTCCGAAATCTAGAGCACGAGAACAAACTCTTGGGGGACATGTAGAACTCTTCTAAAACACAAAAATAAGTTGTATTTATAATCCCAAGAGGTATCTCAAAGTTTTGAAAGCGTCCAACCTTCGTAGGACTGATTTTTGGAAAGTTTACGTCGAGAAACACCAGAATTGATTGATCGATTGCACCGAATCGGTCATCCGATTTCAAACACTTGTATTTTGATGTGCTGACAATGTTCATCTTGGTGGACTGATTTTGTAAAATCAGTTGACCAATTTTACTGTTCCTGCAGAACAAAATATTATTGGCTATGTCGGTCGACTGATTTTAGAAATAGGTCGACCGATTCTGTCAGTTTTGTAGTATTTCAGTCAGTCTTCTATCTATGCTTTGTCCAAGCCTTGGCCTATGTGAAGTCCACTTCATGTGCGACTTTTGGCATACTTTGCTGCACACTTAACACACAAATTAGACCCTCAAATCAAATATGAATAGTTCAAGCACTTAGTTTATGAACATGAATGAGAATTAGTCTTTTGTGATTTTATCATCATAGATTAAATTATTGTTTTTGTGATCATCAAAATCTATAGAGTACAACAATCTCTCCATTTTTTGTGATGACAAACACTTGCAGATTTTTCACACAAAACACAACATGTGATTTCATTTGCCATTTGTTGATCCATTTTTTGTTTGTTTTTATTTTACATGCATGTAAGCAAGCATTCACATTCATGCAAGATTACTCCCCCTCTCAAAGATACTTTTTACTCTCCCTTTTCCTTTGAACTAACATTCCCCCCAAACCAAAATATAAAATCTACATTTTCTCTCAACATATTCTCTCCCCCTTTTTGATAGCATAAAAAAGTGGGTGGTAATAGGGTTAATAATTGCATTTAGCTAAAGAACAATGTCGATATATGAAGATATCACTAAAGAGAGGATGACAGGGTGCATTCCCTAAGAATTAGCCATATTATAGCCCATGTACATAATCAAGTTCACAACACTCAAATTGAAAACCATCAAAAGTGAAGTGTGAGATTTGATTAATAGGTAGCACACATGATGAGAGATAGAAATTCTAATTAACACTAACGAATACTCTCAATCTTACCTATGCATGATAGATCTTCGTTTCTTATAGCTATCACTTTGTCCTTTTTAAATTATTTGAAAGCATTGATGTGAACAACTTTTTTTATTTCTTTCTTTTCTTTCAATTTTGAGGAAATTATTGTCGTTTGACGCGAGACTTCTCACTTGTTCAGTGGAAAGACTCGGTTACTAAGCTTAGTTCCCCTTTCAATTTGGGACATGTAGCTTTTTCCTTATGAGTTACTACAAATTGGGTGGATTTTATAAGAGAAATTTTCACCTATCATCAAGGTGATATACAATAATCATAATCAAGTGCAGAAGTGTGTTGGACTTAATTTCAAATGTATTTTGAGAATCAAGTTAAATATATAACTATTTAGCTCCCCCTTAATATATGCAATTAGCTCCCCCTCAGTGATATCATGAATGTACACTAAGTTTCAAGCCAATGCAGTAAAAATAACAAGGGAGTGTAGGCCATTGAAAGAGTCAAGGAAGATGTTTTACATATACATTACATGCAAGCACAAAAGGGATGGACATGCAAACATAAACATGCGATAAACTCAAACTTATAAATTTTTTCCCATTTTCCTTTTTTTTTGTATTTTTCAGATGTTTATCAAAATCTAAACAAGTAAACAATTAAGCCAAATGACTAGACTGTCACGCCCTAACGTGAAATACCGGAACATGAGGCAGTTGCAAGTAAACGGGTACAAAGTAAGTAGTAGACATCAACCATTGCACAATGAATAATACTAAGAAAATTCTTCTCATTAATAACTTTCCAAATGTCTAGTTACAACCACTGATATCAGAGCCATTCTATAAGGCCCATTACATTGAAATAAAAGCAAAAGACTAACTATGACTCTAACATATTGCTAGGACACTAGGGTACTCATGACGTCACTCCTGGTTGTTCCCATCCTCTTGAGTGTATAGTTCATCCTCGGTCTCACCTGAGAGCACAACGACAAATAACGCAGGGTGAGTGATAACGTCCATAAGGACTTAAATCTCAATAGTCAAGCAGGTTTTAAATCATTAATGAATTAAACGGCAGAGTAACTAATAATATAAGGTGAGAGAGTCAGGTAAAAGATAGCAGGATAGCACGTGAACAAAATAGCAAAACTTTCCAAATATAGCATGAGAGTTGAGTATAGCACAAACAACAAGATGGCCATAGCACAAATAACACAAAGTATAGCAATAGCACAACCAGTATAGTATAGCACTTTTGTTAATAGACAACGAGAGAACATAGCACTTTTTGATTGTCATTTAGATAGTCGAGATAGATAGCACTCGAGTGTAATGCCAAACACTCTGATCATTTAACTCCCATGGGCACTAGCACTTTTGGGCGCACATCCCAGGACCAGATCGGGCCGTTTATATATTGCAAGACATTGATTATATTGTTTATCTTTAGACAATTAGTCAATGGCCAAAATAGAGTACCAAGAAATAGATGAGAGCACTAGATGAATAGACTAGATAGCAGAGTGAACATGAATAGATGAGTGAGTAGAGTATAGATGAGAGCTAGTGGTCATTGCAAGTAACACGTCGAGTAAACAGGCGATAGTATCAGTTGCACAACACGCGCACGTGGTGTTGGCAGTCAGGTGGAACTCACTACCATTCCACTGGCCATGTTAAGCACAGGTCCAGTGGTCCGACGTGATTCAAGATAAGAGCGAACTTCTAATAGCCATTTGGATCATGTTGATCCCTAAAGGGTATCATAGGTGTTAGGGGTACAACCGGCTCTTCGACCATGTGGGAATCCATGGACAGAGGAGACTTACGGAGGCCTTGAACAAAGACTCACTAGTCCGGTAGAAGGAATATCCGACGGAGAGTTCGTCCAAGTCAAGAGAGAGTGTAAATATAGAAACAAGTGCTCGACATTCTAGATGAGTTCTAGAACAGTGGAGCGTCGGTATCGGTGTTCCAAACATCGCGAGAATACGTACACACGTATATTTAAGAATGAGGCAATTTAATGACATAAATTACCAGATGATTTATGTAACATGTTCATGCCAATTAAACCATATTTGGATGGTTCAAAGTGTGTGTATGTGTCATGAAATTGTTGATAGAAAAGATCATGTGCATGTATTTTAATCACACATAAATGTTTAATTTATAACAAGTGTAATCTTTTGTGTGTATGACTATTAAACAAGAGTACAAGCATTGTGGAGAGTTAGAACATCAAAATTTGGGGTTTTTATGCAAAAAGGCCAGAACGCGACGGACCCTTGTAAGGGTCGCGACGGGGTTCAGGCAGATCGCGATGGGGTCTTATACAGGTCACGACGGCTTGACGTTTCGGGCAGGCAAGTCGCGACGGGGTCATGTGAGGGTCGCGACGGGCTCAACAGACCGGGCAGCCAAATCGCGACGACCGGCCCTGTCGTGATCAGATCGTGATGGGATGCTCTGTCGCGACACCCCTGTGAACGCGTCCTATCAGGCCATTGCATTCACAGGGTTTGTGCCCGAGTCTGACAGGGAACATGCATTACATGGGATTGTGGGCCAGAACTTACCTTATTGACACATGGTGATTCCGAAAATCATATCTAATTGTACAAGCGATGAAAAATTATGAAATAAATTTTGAATTGTTTTAGACATGCATGGGTACCTACAGTAAATAGGAATTGGAAAACTAACACGGTTTCAACATACTTTGGTCATGGTATTCATGAAGTACTTAGAACAGTACACAGATGAGATCAACGAATTAATTCGCATGATAGGATGGATGGAAATTAGGCCTTTCAGGGGATAAAGAAGCCTAACATCCATCAGTTCTTATAGTGAAAATCTCATGACATGAGGATGCGTATGAATGAAGATATGAATTTGAAAAGAGGGTTTGGGGTCATGAAGTTCATAGAACTTTGAAAATTAAGAACAAAAGATTTTCTCAATGGAAAAATATGAAACCAAAGGACTTTTGTTCCTGATGGATGAAACATCCTACAGATAAAGTTTCATGGTTTATGCTTGTGAGAATGCCTACCTTTGACTCGTTTTGTCTTCTAGGGTTAAGAACTTGAAGAGCTCGGGGAAGAACTTGAGGGATCCTTCTTCTCCATGAATTCTCCTTTCCTTTGGCTCCTTCCCACGTCCAGCAACCCCTTGGCACGAGCTAGGGCCGGCCATGAGGGTTTTAGAGGAGTATTTAAATATCTCCCCATTCTATTTCCTATTATGACTCTAATCCCTATTTATTCCGAATTTCCTATTTCCCTCTCCCCTTTTTAGGCATGAGATCTCCTAATTGGGTTAGGATGGGAGCTAATTTTGAGGCCAACCCATTAGGGTAGATATAGGAATCCCAATCCAACTCAAATTGCTATTTTAATGCATTAAATGCCTCTTTTATAATTAAGCATTATTTTAGTTACGAATTTAGTGTATTTTTTCCATTATTCCCCTTTTAAAAATTCATATTTTGGCCCACAAAATTCTATTGGGTCAATTTAATAAGGCCCATCACTTCTTTTCTTTTAATGGGTTTTAGTAAATTCTCTTTCTATTAATTTCCTATTTAATTTATTTTATTTTATTTGCTTTTCTAATAAATTAATATTTTAATATTATGTAAATTTTTAATTTTTTCAAAAATTCAGGTTGCTACATCCTCCTTCTCTTAAAAAGAATTTGGTCCCCAAATTCATATGATCATAAGGGAGCAAATGTCTTACCGAAAAGATCGGGGTAGTTCCATCTGATGATTCCTTCCGGTTCCCATGTGGCTTCTTCCACTCCGCGATTATTCCATAAGACCTTAACCATGTGGATGGGACGGTTCTTGAGCTGTTGTACCTTCCGTTCCAGTATCTTGACTAGCTTCTCTTCGTATGTCACATCCTTGCTCAACAACAACTTCTCGTGGCAAATGATGTATGTAGGGTCATAGACATATTTCTTGAGCATGGAGACATAGAACACATTGTGTACACATGCCAGATCCGGTGGCAATGCCAGTCGATATGCAACCTCACCAATCCTTTCGAGTACTTCAAAAGGACTAATGAATCTAGGACTAATCTTTCCTTTCACTCCGAATCTTGGATGCCACGTGTTGGTGACACCTTTAAGAACACATGATCACCGACATGGAATTCTAAGTCTCGCCTTCTTTTGTCGGAATAGCTCTTTTGTTTGGAATGAGCAGTCTTAAGCCGATCTCTAATCACTTGTATGTCCTTTGTGGTACGTTGCACCATGTCTGGGCCTAGCCATTGCTGTTCTCCAACCTCATTCCAGCATGCAGAAGATCTATAATTCCTTCTGTAGAGTGCTTCAAACGGTGCCATCTTGATGCTCGCCTGGTAACTGTTATTATAGGCGAACTCAATAAGAGATAGGTGTTCGTTCCAATATCCTTTAAAATCTATAGCGCAAGCTTTCAACATGTCTTCCACTATTTGGTAGGTTCTTTCAGTTTGCCCATCAGTTTGTGGATGGAATGTGGTACTAAAGTTGAGTTTAGTACCCAGTGCACCTTGCAGTCCTTTCCAAAATGAGATGTGAATCTCGGATCTTGATCTGAGACTATGGATGATGGAACTCCGAGCAGTCTCACTATCTCCTTGACATATAGGGAAGCTAGTACATCTACCGACCACTTACTCTTTATAGGTAGAGAATGGGCAGATTTGGTTAGTCGGTTCACAATGACCCATATGGCGTCGAGTACACCACGAGTCTTGGTTAAACCCATGATGAAGTCCATGTCAATGCTTTCCCATTTCCATTCTGAATGTCAAGTGGTTTGAGTACACCATCAGGGCGCATGTGTTCTGCTTTTACTTATTGGCAAGTAAGGCAGTGTGCGGTGTGTTCAGCTACTTCTCTCTTCATGTTCGGCCACCAAAATATTCTTTTCATGTCTTGATACATTTTGGTATCTCCTAGATGAATAGTGTACTTCGTCTTGTGAGCTTCATCCATTAGTCTTCTCTTCAGTTCTTCATTGTCGGGAACGCATGTCCTTCCTTGAAAGACAAGCCTTCCATCTTCGGTCATAGCAAAGTCTAGTCTTTCGGCTAGAGTTTCCTTGACACGAACTAAGAATGGATCATCATCTTGTTGAGCTTTGACCTCCTCTAACAGATCAGATTGAATCTTGATATTGGCAACCAAGACTCGATCATCCCTATGTTCAATATTTAAGTCTAACCTTGTGAATTGTTCTAGTAGTTGCATCTCGCCAAGGACTAGACTTGAAACAGATGCCATCGGCTTTCTACTAAGAGCATTAGCCATGGCGTTTCCCCTGCCTGGATGGTATTGGATGTTGAAGTAGAAATCTTTTAGGTATTCTAACCATCTTCTCTGTCTCATGTTGAGTTCCTTCTGGGAGAATAAGTACTTCAGACTTTTATGGTCTGAGTAGACAGTGAATTTCTCTCCGTACAAGTAGTGCCTTAGATCTTCAAGGCGAAGACCACGGCCGCCAACTCCAAGTCATGCACAGGGTAGTTGACTTCATGCGTCTTAGTTGTCTTGAAGAATAGGCGATGACTTTCTCCTTTGCATCAGTACACACCCTAGCCTAATTCCCGGAAATCAGTGTAGACAGAGAACCCTTCTCCCTCTATTGGCAGAGTGAAAACAAGTGCTGAGGTAAGACAATCATTAAGAGTTTGGAAACTTTTCTCACACTCTTTACTCTAGGAGTAGGGATTCTCCTTTCGTGTCAGACGCATGAGAGGAATGGCAATCTTTGAGAAGTCCTTGATGAACCGCCTGTAGTAGCCAGCCAGTCCTACGAAACTTCTAATTTCTGTGACATTGGTTGGTCTCTCCCAATTGAGTACAGCTTTGAATTTGGAGGGATGAACGGAGATGTCGTCCTTTGAGATGACATGGCCCAAGAAGGACACTTCTTCGAGCCAAAATTCACACTTGCTAAGCTTTTCATACAGTTTGTTGTCTCGCAAGACTTGTAGTGCAATCTTCAAGTGTTCTTCATGCTCTTCTTTGGTCTTTGAATATATGAGGATATCGTCGATGAAGACGACCACGAACATGTCAAGGTATGGCCGATATATTGTTCATGAGTTGCATAAGGCTGCAGGAGTATTGTTTAGACCAAAAGGCATAACAACGAATTCATAGTGTCCATACCTGCTCTTGAAAGCCGTTTTGAAGATATCGTCATCCTTGATCCTCATTTGATGGTAGCTAGATCGAAAATAGATCTTGGAGAAATACTGAGCTCCAGATATTGGTCGAAAAGTTCATCGACCCTGGGCAGTGGGTATTTGTTCTTGATGGTGAGCTGATTGAGCTGACGATAGTCGATGCATAGCCTCATCGATCCATCTTTCTTCTTGACGAATAGCACAAGTGCTCCCCATGGGGAAGTACTCGGTCTGATGAACCCCTTCTCTAATAGCTCCATCAGCTGCGCCTTTAATTCTTTGAGCTCAATAGGTGACATCCGGTACAGTTGACGTGATACCGGGGCAGCTCCAGGGATCACTCTATGGCGATGTTGACATCATGTTCTGAGGGAATCCCTGGCAGATCTTTAGGAAACACGTCAGGGTAATCCTGGACTATATGGATGTCTTCTATCTTAGAACCCTTTTTTTCAACAACTACGGCTGCTAGGAAAGCAATACACCCTTTCCTTATCATGTTATGGGCTTTTATGGCGGAAATTGGAGACACCCGTCTCTTATGTCTAATCCCAGATAATGCCAATTTAGGAAAGTCACTAAAGGTAACCTTCCCTTTCTTACAATCGACAGTTGTCCCATAAGTGGACAACCAGTTGGCTCCCAAAATTACATCATAGCCTTCCATGGGCATACACACCAGGTCGGCCTTTAAGTTATGGTCTCCGATCATTACATCGGCAGAGGGAAAGTATTTGTTTAATTTCTCCTTCTCTCCTAGAGCATTGTGATCGAGAACTCACAACCCATGGAATAGGGTTTTGTAGTTAGGGTATCAGCAAAGTGTTGAGATATAAATGAATGAGTTGATCCAGTATCAAATAAGACAAATGTTGATAAGGAGAAAACTTGTAGAGTACCTTCTACCATGCCACCGTCCGTAGCGAGTTCCTCATCATGCAGGGCTTGCAGTCGGCCTTGTTTCTTAGGTGCATTAGGGCGCCTTTCATTCTCTTTCAGTAGCGGCCACTCGGGGATGCAGTTCTCGCGACTTCCGCAGCGCAGACATGCGCCGACTTTCCTCCAGCATTCATCAGTAGTGTGACCTGGCTTGTCACAATGCTTGCAGTTGCTCTTGGCTGGAGTGTTGGGTACGAAGACCTTCAGTTTCCTTTCTTGGCTGGATCCCTCTGTGATGTTGAAGGGACGCTTCTTGCCATTAGTAGGCTTAGCAGATGATTGACCTGAGGTCATTTCGTTTTTCACGAACTTCCCTTTGATACAGTCGGTGAAGTCCGTAGCATCTTCCAGCAGCTGAGCCTTCTTCACCATCTCGGCGTAGGTCTGGATGTCGAGAGGTGCCAGTTGGGTAATATATTGAGGCTTAGGCCGTTGAGAAAGCGCTTAGCCTTCATCCTCTCAGTGTTCACTAGGTGTTCAGCATATCGTGCCAGTCTGGAAAACTGTGCTTCATACTCAGCCACAGTCGAGCTTCGCTATTTCAGAGTAGCGAATTCTGCAGCCTTCCTTTCTTGGACACGCTCCGTGAAGTATTGGAATTAAAAGCTTCCTTGAACACGGTCCAGTGAACTGACCACCATTGGCTCTGGTCGCTTCAACAGACTCCCACCAAGCGTGGGCATCCTTTTCAAGTTGGAACGTGGCTAGTAGCAGCTTATCCCGCGCTACACATTGCATGACACGGAAAATTCTTTCTGTCTCTTTGAGCCAGTGCTCAGCTTCATCCGGATCCATGGATCTACTGAACCTAGGTGGGTTCAGACTCCTGAAGTTGCGAAGCAGGTCGCCTGCACCACGATTGCCACCTCCTTAGGTAGCTTGCACAATCGCACGTGTCAGTTCTTGGATAGACTGTTGCATGCCCCTCATTTGAACACGTTCAACAGTCATCTTTGTTGCTTAGTTCCTACAAAATGACTTATTGTCATGATATTGATGTGAAATTTAATTTGTGCGTGTGTGAGTTCATTTTAGCTAGTTACCCTTGGCTCTAACAACAACTCACATAGGTAGGATAATTGACTCTAGTCGAGACAGGTTAACCTAGATCATCCTATACATAAGAATAACCTAGGCTCTGATACCACAAAACTGGCACGCCTCGACGCGAAATACCGGAATGTGAGGCAGTTGCAAGTAAACGGGTACAGAGCAAGTACTAGACATCAAACCATTGCACAAGAATAATACTAAAGCAAATTCTTCTCATTAATAACTTTCCAAATGTCTAGTTACAACACACTAATATCAAGTCATTCTATAGGGCCCAATTACATTGAAATAAAAGCAAAAGACTAAGTATGACTCTAACATATTGCTAGGACACTAGGTACTTGTGACGTCACTCCTGGTCATTCCCGTCCTCTTGAGTGTATAGTTCACTCTCGGTCTCACCTGAGAACACAACGACAAATAACGCAAGGTGAGCGATAACGCCCATAGGACTTAAATCTCAATAGTCAAGCATAATTTAAATAATTAATAAATTAAAAGGTAGAGTAACTAATGATAGAGCGAGAGAGTCAGGTAAAAGATAGCAGGATAGCACATGAACGAAATAGCATAACTTTCCAAATATAGCATGAGAGTCGAGTATAGCACAAACAACAAGATGGCCATAGCACAAAGTATAGCAATAGCACAATGAGTATAGTATAGCACTTTTGTCAATAGACAACGAGAGAACATAGCACTTTTTTATTGTCATTTAGATAGTCGAGATAGATAGCACTCGAGTGTAATGCCAAACACTCTGATCATTAAACTCCCATGGGTACTAGCACTTTCGAGCGCACATCCCAGGACCAGATCGGGCCCTTTATATATTGCCAGGCATTGGTTATATTGTTTATCTTTAGACAATCATTCAATGGCCAATATAGAGTGCCAAGAAATAGACGAGAGTACTAGATGAATAGACGAGATAGCAGAGTGAACGTGAATAGATGAGTGAGTAGAGTATAGATGAGAGCTAGTGGTCATTACATGTAACACGTCGAGTAAACAGGTGATAGTATCAGTTGCACAACACGCGCACGTGGTGTTGGCAATCAGGTGGAACTCACTACCCTTCCACTGGCCATGTTAATCACAGGTCCAGAGGTTTGACGTGATTCAAGATAAGAGCGAACTTCTAATAGCCGTTTGGATCATGTTGATCCCTAAAGGGTATCATAGGTGTTAGGGTACAACCGCTCGTCAACCATGTGAGAATCCATGGACAGAGGAGACTTACGGAGGCCTTGAACAAAGACTCACTTGTCCGGCAGAAGGAATATCCGACGGAGAGTTCGTCCAAGTCAAGAGAGAGTGTAAATATAGAAACAAGTGCTCGACGTTCTAGAGGAGTTCTAGAACAGTGGAGCGTCGGTATCGGTGTTCCAAAACATCGCGAGAATTGTACACACGTATATTTAAGAATGAGGCATTTAATGACATAATTACCAGATGATTTATGTAACATGTTCATGCCAATTAAGCCATAGTTGGATGGTTCAAAGTATGTGTAAGTGTCATGAAATTGTAGATAGAAAAGATCATGTGCATGTATTTTAATCACACATAAATGTTTAATTATAACAAGTGTAATCTTCTGTGTATATGACTGTTAAACAAGAGTACAAGCATTGTGGAGAGTCATAACTTCAAAATTTGGGGTTTTTTATGCAAAAGGCCAGAACACGACGCACCCTTATAAGGGTCGCGACGGGGTTCGGGCAGATCGCGATGGGGTCTTGTATAGGTCGCGATGGGCTTGATGTTTCGGCAGGCAGGTCGCGACGGGGTCATGTGAGGGTTGCGACGGGCTCAACAGACCGGGCAGCCAGATCGCGACGACCGGCCCTGTCGCGATCAGATCATGATGGGACACTCTATCGTGATGCCCCCGTGAACGTGGCCTATCGGGCCATCGCGTTCACAAAGTCTGTGCCCGAGTCCGACAGGGAACAGGCGTTACATGGGATTGCGGGCCAGAACTTACCTTATTTGACACATGGTGATTCCGAAAATCATAACTAATTGTACAAGCGATAAAAAATCATGAAATAAATTGTGAATTGTTTTAGACATGCATGGGTAGCTACAGTAAATAGGAATTGGAAAACTAACAGGGTTTCGACATATTTTAGTCATGGTATTCATGAAGTACTTAGAACAGTACACAAATGAGATCAACGAATTAATTTGCATGATAGGATGGATGGAAATTAGGGCTTTCAGGGCCAAAGAAGACTAACATCTAATAGTTCTTACAGTAAAATCTCATGGCATGAGGACGAGTATGCATGATGATATGAATTTGAAAAGAGGGTTCGGGGTCATGAAGTTCACAGAACTTTAAAAATTAAGAACAAAAGATTTTCTTGATGGAAAAATATAAAATCAAAGGGCTTTTGTTCTTCATAGACGAAACATCCTACAGATAAATTTTCATGGTTTATGCTCGTGAGAATGCCTACCTTTGACTCGTTTTGTCTTCTAGGGTTAAGAATGTTGCCCAGCTAACTAGCCCAGAGGGGGGGTGAATGGGTTAATAAAACTTCGATCTTTGATTAAAACCTGTTTACTGAAAAGATTGCACAACTTAATAACAAGGTTAGAGTTAGAACAAACAAGATAACAATCACACAAAACACATCCACAAGACACAAGGATTTTATCCTGGTTCGGAACTCCTTTCCACAGGAGACCTACGTCAGTCCCTGAGCAATACCTCAGGATTTTACTATCAAGGGTACAATCCCCCTTAAGGATCCTTACACCCAGCCTCAACTGGTCTTCCTTCAGCCTGAAGGGAACAACACCACCCTGGATACCACCAGATCTTCCTCGTCCAGAAGGGAACAACAACCACCCTGGATACCACCAGGTCTTCCTTCGTCCAGAAGGGAACACAAACTAATCAGAAAAAGGTTGTGAAACCAGGCTTCAGATTCTAGCTTGACCAGCTACAACCTGAAGCTCCTAAGCCCTGAGAGAGAAAGAGATTTAACAAGGTTTTTCTCTCCAAGGACCACACAGGCTCTTACAAATGAGAAGATTCCTTTTGAGCACAGAGAGCTAAGAGCTTAGAACAAGGTTTGGAGTGGAGGCTTCGCTCTTCTTCAAAGTTCTAAAAATTCTAAGAGATGGATTTCTTTCTGCTTCTAAAATCAAGCGCTGTTCACTACTTTTCTTCTTTTCGTCTTGAGTCTTCTATTTAAACTGCTGATTCAAATTCGAACGTTGATGTGTCCGTTGTCTCTTATCCTTGTGTACGTTAGACTGGTTACTGAGGAAGCTTCTGATCGTCAGTCTTTTATCCTGGTGTACACGCCAAAGAGATGTCATAGAACTTTGTATCTTGTGTCCAACGTTGTCCAGATGAGTCTTGTCAGATATCTGTAAGCATATCATCAATAAATAGAAGACAGCTAGGACTGCTGTCTATTGTTAGTTGAGATGGAACAGATATTGCAGTATATAGCAAAGCTCCTTTCTGTCCAAGAAAAGTACGTAGACAGAGTAGCATAGAAATGGAAGATATTGTCTGCATGCATGGGAGATACGATCGGAGAGCATTTAATGCATAGCAGTCAACGGACAAGATATGACTTTGACTTTTCAACGTTATAAAAAAGATGCATCAAGAAATTCGATAAAGAGAATCTTGCTGACTTCATAACTTATGAAATCGTTATGAATTATAGCAAGTCGTTATGAACTGTAAAGAAATCGTTGTGACTATAAAGAAGCGTTACGCGAATCGTATGACTATCGAGTGTAAGAAATCGTTATGACTAATAAGAAGTCGTTACGCACGAAATCGTTATGACTATCGAGTTGTAAAGAAATCGTTATGACTAATAAAGAAGTCGTTACGCGAAATCGTTATGACTATCGAGTTGTAAAGAAATCGTTATGACTAATAAAGAAGTCGTTACGCGAAATCGTTATGACTATCGAGTTGTAAAGAAATCGTTATGACTAATAAAGAAGTCGTTACGCGAAATCGTTATGACTATCGAGTTGTAAAGAAATCGTTATGACAATAAAGAAGTCGTTACGCGAAATCGTTATGACTATCGAGTTGTAAAGAAATCGTTATGACTATCAAGTTGTAAAGAAATCGTTACACGAAATCGTTATGAGGTCTAAAGAAATCGTTACGGCTAGAGAGTCGTTGCGAGTTCTAAAGAAATCGTTACGAGGTCTAAAGAAATCGTTACGGCTAGAGAGTCGTTGCGAGTTCTAAAGAAATCGTTACGAGGTCTAAAGAAATCGTTACGGCTAGAGAGTCGTTGCGAGTTCTAAAGAAATCGTTACGAGGTCTAAAGAAATCGTTACGGCTAGAGAGTCGTTGCGAGTTCTAAAGAAATCGTTACGAGGTCTAAAGAAATCGTTACGGTAACGATTGAGTGTTCGGTCAAAGAGGAAGTTCTTCTGTTATCAAAGAAGTCGTTACAGGGACTTGGATAGAAATGATGGGACTTACCAGATTGTCTTGATCTTTCATTTTTCTTTTGTTTCCTGTTCTCAAGGCTCAAGAAATCCATTAGTGTTATTTTGTTAATCATCAAAATTAATATATAAATAAATGGAAATATTTATTATGGGGACAGTTTGGTCATCAATCTCCCCCTTTTGATGATGACAAAATATACTAAACATCAGACAAAGAATGAAATATGTTTTTCAGATTTACGTTAGTTGTCTCCCCCATTTTGTCATTAGGCAAAAAGATAAGCTGTGAGACAAAGAAGAGAGAAAGATTTTTATTAAGAGGGAGAAAGATAATACAGAGGAGATAACAAGGAGGCATGCTGTGAGATAACAGCCCATGCCTTGATCTCAAGATCCTCAAAAATTTGAAAAACACCAAGAAACTGAGAAGGAGGGTCCCATGGAAGGGATGTTCCTCTGAATGTAGAGTTGCCTTTGCTGCTCTAAGAATTCTCCATACTGAGTTTTGTCCAAAATAAATCTGAAGTAAGTACTCTTGCCAAAACTGGCCCTATGGAGAAATCTGTCCAAGGAAATTGGATAGTGAAGTGTTGATTTAACAGATCCTGCTTTAAGGCATAGAAAGCAGAATATCTAGATGCCCATACAGCATAGAGCTCTGGTATGGGTGCGATGGAATTTAGATCCATAAAGGCTTCTGCAGAAAGAGCAGGCTTCCTCTGACTAATAGATCTTGATTGATAGCTTCCAATTGCTGATAAGAGGCCCGATAGAGAAGCTCCCATTCTGATGAGGTGAGTCGTTCACACTCAGAAATGAGTGGAGCTAAGGTCAGAGAAGAGATGCGGCCAGAGTGATATTCTCTGAAGATGAACCGCAAGAAGGAAGGAGATCGGCCTGCTTGGCTGACATCCGGCCCAGCTGCCTTGCAAACATATCTAGAGCGTGAGATCCAGCATCTGAATTAAACACTAACGAGTGCAGCTTCGGCAGAAGAACTGGAAAAACCTTGAAGGAGACAAAGTCTACTGTAAGAGGAAGGTTGAGAGGGGTCTCTGATTGCAGCACAGTAATCTGCGAGTTGAACTGGCAAAACTGAACTTCTGGAATTTGTTCAAGTAACAGAAGTCACTGTACAGCTGAAAGGCTCTGGCAACGCGAATTTCCTTCAAAATGAAGGATCCCCAAGAGTTCTTGTGCTGGAAGATAAACCACTCAGAGAAGGTGAGTGGGTGAGCTCTGAGAGAGAGGGATTCGGCCCTTGCAGTCAGGTATTTTGAGTACTGAGCCTTGTTTCCTTTGATAGCTGCCCACTGATCTTCAGTCTTGAACTCAGTGCCCTCAAAGATTTTGGATTTGAAAGCTTGAGATATCTGAGTAAAAGGAAGAACAATGGCCAGGTGTTCGGAGAGGTTGAGAAAAGGAATACCATAAATGGTAGAAAGAATGCATTTCTGGAGGTATTCTTTGTAGATAGGTCTTCTCTTAGGATCAAGGGTAAGAGAGTACCATAAAGGAGGGTAGAGAGAAGCAGAAGGAGTGCTTAGAGAGGAAGAGGTTTTTCTCTTTTTCAAGACAGGACTAGGAGGGTCAGTCCTGTGAATGTGAGAGGCTGTGGAAAGAATGGTGAGGAGAGTGTTCCTTTCAAAATGGTCTGGAACATTGGTGTCAAAAATACCAAGAGGCAGAGGTTCACTGGAAAGGTAACAGAATTAGGAGGAGTAGGAGGATAGAAAAAGTTATTAGGATTAAAGGAAGAGGTTGGTTGAGGATGAGATGTTGGGTTTTAATAGGTGAAGGTGAGGAGTTATATGAGGATGAAGCTGAGATGAGAGCTGGAGTAGGTGAGAAGGAGGGTTGAGAGGAAGTAGAGGATGAGGAAGGTTGGGTGCGAGGCATGGGATGTTTATGGTGGTGGTGGAGCAGGAGGTGCAGTAGGAGGAGATGAAGGTGTGGAGAGGGTTGGAGTGGCAAGAGATGAAGTATCAGGGGCCTTGGAGACTGACACTGGCTCTTTTCCTTTGGCCTGACTTTCTCTGACTGCAGGAGAGGGTCCTGAAGACCCTGAGGCTGCCACTGGTCCGGGTGACCCTACAACTGATGGCCCTGATGGCCCTGACCCTTGAACTGGCGGCCCTGTTGGCCCTGAGACTTCTGCTGGAGGCCCTGGTGGCCTAGGAACTTCAGCTGGAGGCCCTGGTGGCCTAGGAACTTCAGCTGGACTGCTCTGAGTAGGTGCAGGAGGGACACCACTAGACTTTGAAAGATAGCCAGCAAATTCTTCATATCAGACATTTCTTTATTGAAATACCTCATTGCATTTCTTATTGAGGATACGTCTGAGGAGTTGACACTTGATTTGAAACAATTCCTTGTATACCAGACTGAACTGATGCCAAGATCTCTCCTTGGGCTTTTAACAAGGCCATAACATGCTTCAACTTACTTTCCTATGGCCCTTCCTTGACCTCCTGTGAACAACTCTTTTCTGCTTACTTGGCTGAGAGACAGGCTCCTCAAGATTTATAGTTGCACTTGGGCCTTCACTAACATCAACCAAGGCTGGAGCTGGAGTTTCCTGAGTAGGTGCAGCTTTCTCAGAAAAGGCTTCATTCTCTGGCTTTTCACTCTCAGCATGCTCCCCCTGAATGGGAGCAGGGACTTCAAAACTTTCTTGCTCCCCCTGAGCAGGAGCTTCTTCCAAGACAACATCTTCATCAGGTCCACCTGCCTTAGAAGAGACTGAGATGGAGGGAATGGAGTCCAATACTTCTTTTAAATAGAGGCGACTAAGGTGGTGGGCAAGGAATCTGCCACACCAGCTGCACCCTCTTCCAATTGAGCTTCGGATTGGCATCCCACAGCTGACTCAACTGGTTCTTGCTCTGCTGGACTTGCTGCTGCTTGCTCTACTTCTACTGCTTCTGGAATATCTGCAATACTGCTTCTCCTTCAGCCACAGAGGATTTCGACCAAACTCCTTCTTGCACTGAAAAGCCACTTTTCTTCAGGTTTCTGGACCTTATAGACTGGCCCATCTTTTCAGCTACCGCACCTGACAGATCTACTCCAAAGTGCTTGAAAATCTTGGTCAGAAGATGGGCATACGGAAGGGAAACATTCAACTTGCTCTTTGTTTCCCATAACTGAGCATGTGCAAACATCATTCGCTCAATCATCACTGCGGCCAGGTTTATCTCTTTGTTCTGGATTGCCCAGAACATTATGTCCGAATCTGCCCTAGTGCATGAGGAAAAGGTAGCACTACGGGGAACTAAGATTTGGCAGACTATAAAGTGAAGCAATCGGTTGAACGCGGACATCTGATTAATATCAAGCTTCCCATCCTTCAACTTAAATCCTGGACCGATAATCCCGAGACCTTTGACTTCATCATTCACAGAGTGAATGCCACTAAATCCAGAGGTCTTTACTCCAAACAGATCACGCAAAAACTCATGGGTTATTCTGATTTGGATACCCTTGACAGAGGAAACAAGGGATCCATCTGCTTCTGACTTCAGACAGATGTAGAAGGCTTTTACCAAGTCCGGGTAGCTTACCTCACTGAAGGTGACCACATCCATCCACTGCGATCTTCTTAGAGTATCAACTAGCCTGGCCATGCCACTCTTCTCAAGATTCTGAACATCCACTGCCTTATTTCCGCAAATCTTTGTCTTCACAAAAGTAAATCTTTCTTGCTCCCTGGGGATAAATACTCAGCACTGTAGCCCCCAACACTTCCGGAGATCAACGGAGCGGCCATGGGTGCAGAGAAGAAAAGATTCTGGAAGGGAGGATGATGGAAGGGACGGAAGTTCTCGAAGGAGTTCTTCGCGGGAAGAGAAGAAGGCTTCGAAAGATGCAGAGAGTCGATCCCAAAATCGTTAGGGCATCAGCTTTGGGTGAACAGATAGAGAATAAAAAGGGTAAAGGTGGAAGACGAATCGATCTCAAAGCGATTTGGATAAATAATATTACTTTAATGACAGGAGGAGCGCCAAAAGGCGGCAAAGGTAGAAAGCGACAAAAAGGTTTGACAAGTCAAACAACTTTCTACACAGAAGCGGTCAAAGCATATAGATAACTGAGTTTTGTTTAACTTTAACGGAGAGAGAACTTTTCATTTAATCTGAAAAATTTATATGTCAATAAAATCACAGAAATTCTTTCACAAATTGCACATCCCTAGTTCCTTCTAAGAGATGTAAATCTCTCTTCAGGTAGGGCTTTTGTGAAGATATCTGCCAATTGACCATTTGTATCTATAAACGAAATTTCTAAATTACCACTAGCTACATGGTCTCGAATAAAATGATATCTTACCTCAATGTGTTTCGTCCTTGAGTGTTGAACTGGATTTTGGTGAGGTTGATGGCACTAGTATTATCACACAATAGAGGAATTGATTTGATGTGAATGCCGAAATCTTCAAGTGTTGCTTTATCCAAAGAAGTTGTGTACAGCAACTTCCAGCAGCAACATATTCCGCCTCAGCTGTTGATAGAGCTACTGAATTTTGTTTCTTGGATGTCCATGATATTAAGCATCCTGCAAGAAACTGACAACATCCACTGGTGCTCTTTCTATCTACTTTGCAACCAGCATAATCAGCATCTGAATATCCTATTAGATTTATCTCACAAGATCTAGGATACCAGAGACCTAAATCATGAGTTCTAGCTAAATATCTAAATATTCTTTTTACAGAGATTAAGTGAGACTCTCTAGGGTCTGCCTGATATCTAGCACACATGCATACACTGAACAAAATGTCTGGTCTACTGGCAGTTAAGTAAAGTAATGATCCTATCATACCTCGATAATTCTTTTGATCTACCCTTTTACCTTTTTGATCACTGTCCATTCTGGTTGATGTGCTCATTGGAGTTGATAATGGCTTTGCATCTTCAAATCCAAATTTCTTCAACAGCTCTTTGGTGTACTTTGCTTGACAGATATGAGTGCCATCCTTCCCTTGCTTGATTTGCAATCCAAGGAAGTAGCTTAACTCCCCCATCAAGCTCATTTCGAATTCTCCCTGCATAAGCTTTTCAAAGTACTTGCAAAGAGATTCATCAGTAGATCCAAAAATAATATCATCCACATAGATTTGTACAAGAAGTATATGTTTAACCTTAGATTTTATAAATAATGTACTATCTACTTTACCTCTAGTGAAACCATGATTTAATAAGAAATTACTGAGCCTTTCATACCAGGCTCTAGGAGCTTGCTTTAGACCATATAAAGCCTTATGTAGTTTAAATACATGATTTGGAAATTCAGAGTCGTCAAAACCTGGAGGTTGTTCAACATAAACTTCCTCCTTGATGAAACCATTTAAAAAGGCTGATTTGACATCCATTTGAAAAAGTTTTAAATCAAGTGCGGATGCATAAGCAAGTAAAATCCTAATGGCCTCAAGTCTAGCTACAGGTGCATAAGTTTCATCGAAATCTATGCCTTCCTCTTGGGAGTAGCCTTGAGCCACCAATCTGGCTTTGTTCCTTAAGATTATTCCAGACTCATCCAGTTTATTTCTGAACACCCATTTGGTGCCAATAACTGAATGATTGGATGGTCTAGGAACAAGTGACCATACTTGGTTTCTCTTGAACTGATTTAGTTCATCTTGCATGGCTAGTATCCAAGATTCATCAGATAAAGCTTCATTGACTGTCTTAGGTTCTACTTGAGAGACAAATGCTAAATAGTCGCATGGAATTACATTACCTCTAGTTCTTACCCCTACAGATGGATCACCAATGATGTTTTCAGGAGGGTGATCTTTCTGATGTCTCCATTCCTTTGGAAGATCTTTATGTTGGATTTCTGTTTGCTGCAGTTCTTCCAGAGTTGGATCCTCTTTGTCCTTAATTGAAGTTTCTTTAATTTTTCGGACAAGACATCTGCATCATCAATGTCACTAATTTCTTCCTTTTTCAAGGAAGGGTTAGATTCATCAAAAATAACATGTACTGATTGTTCAATTAATAAGGAACGTTTATTGAAAACTCTATAACCTTTAGGTTTAGAGGAATACCCCATGAAAATGCCTTCATCTGATTTGGCATCCAACTTACCAATGTCCCTTTTTCCATTGTTATGGATGAAGCAAGGACATCCAAATATTCTGAAATGGCTAATCTTTGGCTTCTTTTCTTTGTAGAGTTCATAAGCAGTCTTTTTCAGAATTGGCCTGATCATCACTCTATTTATGATATAACATGCAGTGTTGATAGCTTCGGCCCAGAAATATCTTGGCAGATCATATTCTGATAACATTGATCTTGCCATATCCAAAAGAGTTCTGTTTTTCCTCTCAGCAATTCCATTCTGTTGAGGTGTCCTTGGAGCTGAGAAGTTGTGCTCAATTCCTTGATCATCACAGAACTTCGTAAACTTTTCATTCTGAAACTCACCACCATGATCTGATCGAATAGAGACAATTGAGAATTTCTGATCTTTCTGAACTTCTTACTGAAGCTGACAAAATCTCAAATGTGTCATCTTTGTGCTCTAAAAAGGATACCCAAGTGAATCTTGAATAATCATCAACTATTACAAATCCAAAATTCTTTCCTCCCAAACTGGTAGTTCTCATTGGCCCAAATAAATCCATGTGAAGTAGTTCTAAGGGCTTTGGTGGTTACTACAGTCTTTGATTTGAAGGAGCTCTTGGTGTGCTTTCCTCTTGCACAAGGTCTGCAAATGCTATCCAATCTGAAATTTACCTTTGGCAGTCCTTCAACTAGTTTTCTTTTTCTGAGCTTGTTCAGCCCATCCAAGCTGCAGTGACCCAATCTTCTGTGCCACAACTCAGTTGATTTATCTTTGCTAGCTGCCAAACACACATCTTGATCCTTGAGTTCATCGAGATATAGAACATACAAATTTCTTTCTGTGTAGGCTTCAAATATGACTGCACCATCCTTTAAGATACTGCATTTTGATTCTTGAAACTGAATTTGATGGCCTTTGTCACACAACTGGCTGATGCTGATGAGATGTGCTTAACCCTTTGACCAGCATTACATCCTTTATGACTGATTTTCCTTTGATGTTCACAGACCCGCTTCCTATCACAGTCCCTTTTCCATTATCTCCATAGGTGACTGTACCTTCTTCAGCTTGGAGATCAACAAATATCTTCTTGTTGCCTGACATATGCCTTGAGCACCCACTATCCAAATACCATTGGATGCCGAGGGTAACCTTATCCTCGGTATTCGCCATGAGAGCCAAGTTGGCTTCTTCACCTTCACTGCTCGAGCTTGACTCACTATCTGAGTCGCTGCTGTTGTCCCATGCAGCTGCCATGGCTTTCTTTTTGAATCTTCTGAACTTCTTGGAGCTGTCCTTCTTCTTGTGATCATTTTTCTTTAACATTGGACAGTCTGCCTTGATATGTCCAGGTTTCTTGCATTCATAGCAAAGTGGCTCATTCCTCTTCTGATCTTTTCCATCTGGTCTCTTGAGATCTTTGTTTTTCTTGAAGTACCTCCTACCAGACTGGAACTTCTTCTCTTTGCCAAGATTTCTGCAATCTTCTTGAGAGCATGGCTTCTTCATCATCACTGTCTTTGCTATCTTCACTGTTATTTAAGGATTCTTCTGATGAGTCCCCATTAGCTTTAAGCGCATTTGACTGCTTCTTTCTACTGGAGGATTCTCCTAGTCTTTCCATGTTTATTTCATGGGCCATGAGAGACCCAATGAGTTTTTCTACCGACATTCTCTTAAGATCATTAGCTTCTTCGATAGCTGTGACCTTGCCGTCCATGAAGATGGCAGGGATCTGAGAATCTTCCTTACCATATCTGCATTTTCATATGACTTTCCTAGACTTGCTAGGCCATTAGTAATGTCAGTAAATCTACTAAACATTTGGGTAATAGACTCACCTGTTTGCATTTGAAATCTTTCATACTGAGTGACAAGAATGTCAATTCTTGTCTCCTTTACTTTGTCTGTACCTTCATATGTGATCTTTAACTTTTCCCACATTTCCATGGAGGATTTGCATGCTGAAACTCTGTTGAACTCTTTCTTGCTTAGAGCACAACATAGAATGCTCTTAGCTTTACAGTTCAAGGAGATTTTCTTTCTATCTTCATCTGTCCATTGTGCTTTCTCATTTGTGACGACCAGATCGCCTTCTTCCACTATTGACCAGATTTGATAATCGTGGCCTTGTAGAAAGTATTCCATCCTGGTCTTCCAATACGTATAATCTTCACCATCGAACAAAGGAGGTCTGTTGACAGACTGACCTTCGAAGTGACTTTGGGCTGCCATTGATCTTTGCTCTTCAGATCGTTGGATCTTCTTCTTTGTCGAAGAGACGGGCTCTGATACCACTTGTTGCCCAGCTAACTAGCCCAGGGGGGGGTGAATGGGTTAATAAAACTTCGATCTTGATTAAAACCTGTTTACTGAAAAGATTGCACAACTTATAACAAGGTTAGAGTTAGAACAAACAAGATAACAATCACACAAAACACATCCACAAGACACAAGGATTTATCCTGGTTCGGACTCCTTTCCACAGGAGACCTACGTCCAGTCCCTGAGCAATACCTCAGGATTTTACTATCAAGGGTACAATCCCCCTTAAGGATCCTTACACCCAGCCTCAACTGGTCTTCCTTCAGCCTGAAGGGAACAACAACCACCCTGGATACCACCAGGTCTTCCTTCGTCCAGAAGGGAACAACAACCACCCTGGATACCACCAGGTCTTCCTTCGTCCAGAAGGGAACACAAACTAATCAGAAAAAGGTTGTGAAACCAGGCTTCAGATTCTAGCTTGACCAGCTACAACCTGAAGCTCCTAAGCCCCTGAGAGAGAAAGAGATTTAACAAGGTTTTTCTCTCCAAGGACCACACAGGCTCTTACAAATGAGAAGATTCCTTTTGAGCACAGAGAGCTAAGAGCTTAGAACAAGGTTTGGAGTAGAGGCTTCGCTCTTCTTCAAGGTTCTAAAAATTCTAAGAGATGGATTTCTTTCTTCTTCTAAAATCAAGCGTTGTTCACTTCGATGTCTGTCTTTTCGTCTTGAGTCTTCTATTTAAGCTGCTGATTCAAATTCGAACGTTGATGAGTCCGTTGTCTCTTATCCTTGTGTACGTTAGACTGGTTACTGAGGAAGCTTCTGATCGTCAGTCCTTTATCCTGGTGTACACGCCAAAGAGATGTCATAGAACTTTGTATCTTGTGTCCAACGTTGTCCAGATGAGTCTTGTCAGATATCTGTAAGCATATCATCAATAATAGAAGACAGCTAGGACTGCTGTCTATTGTTAGTTGAGATGGAACAGATATTGCAGTATGTAGCAAAGCTCCTTTCTGTCCAAGAAAAAGTACGTAGACAGAGTAGCATAGAAATGGAAGATATTGTCTGCATGCATGGGAGATACGATCGGAGAGCATTTAATGCATAGCAGTCAACGGACAAGATATGACTTTGACTTTTCAACGTTATAAAAAGATGCATCAAGAATTCGATAAAGAGAATCTTGCTGACTTCATAACTTATGAAATCGTTATGAGTTATAGCAAGTCGTTATGAACTGTAAAGAAATCGTTGTGACTAATAAAGAAGTCGTTACGCGAAATCGTTATGACTATCGAGTTGTAAAGAAATCGTTATGACTAATAAAGAAGTCGTTACGCAAAATCGTTATGACTATCGAGTTGTAAAGAAATCGTTATGACTAATAAAGAAGTCGTTACGCGAAATCGTTATGACTATCGAGTTGTAAAGAAATCGTTATGTCTAATAAAGAAGTCGTTACGCGAAATCGTTATGACTATCGAGTTGTAAAGAAATCGTTATGACTAATAAAGAAGTCGTTACGCGAAATCGTTATGACTATCGAGTTGTAAAGAAATCGTTATGACTAATAAAGAAGTCGTTACGCGAAATCGTTATGACTATCGAGTTGTAAAGAAATCGTTATGACTATCAAGTTGTAAAGAAATCGTTACACGAAATCGTTATGAATTCTAAAGAAATCGTTACGGCTAGAGAGTCGTTGCGAGTTCTAAAGAAATCGTTACGAGGTCTAAAGAAATCGTTACGGCTAGAGAGTCGTTGCGAGTTCTAAAGAAATCGTTACGAGGTCTAAAGAAATCGTTACGGCTAGAGAGTCGTTGCGAGTTCTAAAGAAATCGTTACGAGGTCTAAAGAAATCGTTACGGCTAGAGAGTCGTTGCGAGTTCTAAAGAAATCGTTACGAGGTCTAAAGAAATCGTTACGGTAACGATTTGAGTGATCCGGTCGAAGAGGAAGTCGTTCTGCTTATCAAAGAAGTCGTTACAGGGACTTGGATAGAAATGATGGGACTTACCAGATTGTCTTGATCTTTCATTTTTCTTTTGTTTCCTGTTCTCAAGGCTCAAGAAATCCATTAGTGTTATTTTGTTAATCATCAAAATAATATATAAATAAATGGAAATATTTATTATGGGGACAGTTTGGTCATCAAAGAACTGAGAGCTGCAAGGAAGAACTTGAGGGATCCTTCTTCTCCATAAATTCTCATTTCCTTTGGCTCCTTCCACGTCCATAAATCCTTGGCACGAGCTAGGGCTGGCCATGAGGTTTTAAGGAGTATTTAAGCATCTCCCCATTCTATTTCCTATTAACTCTAATTCCTAGTTATTCCAAATTTCCTATTTATCTCTCCCCTTTTTAGGCATGAGATCTCCTAATTGGGTTAGGATGTGAGCTAATTTCATGGCCAACCCATTAGGGTAGGTTTACGAATCTCAATCCAACTCAAATTTCTATTTAATGCATAAATACTCTTTTATAATAAGCATTATTTTAGTTACGAATTTAGGGTATTTTTTCCATTATTCCCCTTTTAAAAATTCCTATTTTGGCCCACAAAATTCTATTGGGTCAATTTAATAAAGCCCATCACTTCTTTCTTTTAAGGGTTTTTAGTAATTCTCTTTCCATTAATTTCCTATTTAATTTTTTTCTTTTACTTGCTTTTCTAATAAATCAATTTTAATATTATATAATTTTTAATTTTTTAAAAAATTCAGGTTGCTACATAAACAATGATAATATGTTGAAGTTTTCATGTCTTACCTTGAAAGCTCAAAAGCAAAAATGTACATGTTACTCACTAAATAATCTCGACATCTTGAATTTCACATTAATATCCAACTCCAATTTTTTAAGACACCTGCAACTACAATTCTCAAGTGGATTTTTTTGGTACCTAAATAGTTTTGGGCCATCATTGTTAGTTCAGGAAGGCAACAAATCCTTCCTAATCCACACCAAATTCATTTTCTATATGTTTTTCCTCAAGATACAACACCAAGTTCACTGAAATAACATGCATGTTTGAAGTGCATTGTGTGGGATGTGTCTGACCTGATGATGAACATGTTTATTTTCTTTCACATGTGATAGTTACTTGGGTTGCACATGTTTCTTAGCATGAACTAGTTTTTTGGGATAAGCAATTTTCTTTGCATGTGATTGCGATGTGCTTGAGATATTTGAAGCATGAACAAATGATGTCACTGTTTTAGACTCAAAGGTTTTGTTCTTTTTATTTTTAGGGGAGTAGCCTAAACCATGTCTATTAGTTTTGACTTTAACGCTGAGCACCTCATCAAATTTTGCTTTCCCTTCATGAATCTAGAAATAATAGACTTCAAATCATCAATTGTTTCATGCAATATCTTGACAATGGGTTCATGAATTCGAGCATTCTTTTCAAAATCTGAAATTTTAATTTTCAAGCATTCATTTTTAGATTTCAAAGAGTTATTTTATTTTTCAAGCATGTTTAATTTTTCAACAAAACCACTATCATAAGTCATGCATTCCATTTCTTCTTCATATAATAAAATTCTACTTTGCATAGTATCATTTTCATCATGGAGATTTTCACATTTCAGTTTGAGTTCATGACATGACATGATGGGAGTTTCATTATGAAGAAAACCTTCAATTTTCATTTTCAGTCCTTTATTTTCCTTTTTTACTTTCTTATATTTTCTATACAAGGCAGGGTACATTGATTCCATCTCCTCAATTGAAAATAATTCATGATCAGGTTACCTAGGAGATTCATCCTCAAGCCATAAGAGCCCATTCCTCTTTCTTGGATTCTTTGACCTCTTCACCTTTGGAGGAAGACAAGTCGGAGTCGCTCCCCACGTAGCACTATGGCTTTACTCTTTCAGTTATTCTCTTTCTTCTATCTTTTTAGAAATACGAGGCATTCAAATTTCATGTGACCGATGCCTTTGCATTCATAGCAGATTAACTCTTTTTTGCTGGACTCTCCTTCCTTGTTTTTGCTCTTTTAATACTTGGAAGGTGTTGCATATTGTGGCCTTTTCTTTTTCAAAAATTTTCTGAAACTACGAGCTAGCTTTGCCACTTCCTCCACCTTCAGTTGAGGAATTTTCTTCAGAACTATATGCCTTGGATTTCCTTGCCTTGAGTGCTACATCATTTTGCTTAAGCATGGGTTGCTAGGTGTCCTCCCGTTTCAAATTGATCTCGTAAGCCATGAGACTCCCAGTCAACTCCTCCACAGTGAGGCTTGACAGGTTCTTGGAGTCTTCAATGACTGTGCCCTTAGTGTGCCACACTGGTGGGAGGGATCTCAAAATTTTACGAACTACTTCTGTGTTCGTGTAGTTCTTGCCAAGAGCCTTCAGTCCATTTGTGATCTTGGAGAGCCAAGCGAACATATCAGAAATTGACTCCATTGGGCTCATCTTGAACATCTCTTATTCATGGACCATAATATTTGCTTAATTTTGTTTCTTTGACTTTTGATGTGCCTTCATAAATCAACTTGAGCTTATCCCACATCTCCTTCACTGAGCTGTAAATGGAGACACGAGAGTATTCGTCAGGATGAATAGCACACTACATTATATTCATAAACTAAAGTTAATATAGATTTTTTAATATTATCCTCGGTCCACTTTCCCTCATCCTCTGATAGCGTGTATGGAACATTACTCACAACTTTCCAGATTTCATATTTTTGAGCTCTGAGAAAGATGTGCATATGGTTTTTCCAAAAAGAGTAATTGTTGCCATCAAAGTATGGTGGATGGTGGATGGAATGACCTTCAGGCACAAATCCTTGATTGGCCATCGCACACATGATCTCTCTAATATCAAGACCCCTACTTTCATACCAATCAAAGAGTTGAATACGCGAACGTATGTGTGATGAACAACTAAGAGGGGAGGTGAATTGGTTATCGTCTGACTAAAAATATTTTACACAGAATAGATCATACTCAATTAAGCAAACCTATTATGTGAGATGCACAACAGAATAACAAATAAAATAGCAAAACCAACTATCATAACATGCGTAGAATGGAGATAGGAGAAAAAGATCAAACCACAAAAGTACGCAGGATTTAGAGTGGTTCGGAAAACACACCCCGTGTGCACCTACGTCCACTACGTCACACGCTCATGAGGATTTCCACTAACTTGTTTCCCAGGTACAAGTTACAAACTCTCACCACACACTATTGTTTTTGAGGACAACTACATCCCCACTCGTTTCAAGGGATGAGATCACCCGATATGTAATGCTCCGCACGCACCACACACCAACCAGAAAAATTGTTTTTGGTTCAAGGAAGAGAAAATTAAAGAACGTGGACATGAGAGAGAATAATTAAATAAGCAAGGTATAGAGTTCTCCTATCTCGGAAGTTCGACCTTTGTAGTCGTCTTTACCCGACGATGTCACAATGCAGAACTGGCTAATGTAGAATGCTTTAGAACAAAGTCTTGCAAGATACAACACCAATCCACGTCTTTCTGATGAAGAACACCTTCTTGAAACATCTGGAAGGCTTCTAGATGATGAAAACTCGTTCTTCAGGCTTCTATAGGTTTAGAACATCTGTTGGCTTTCTCTCGAGTAGCACAATCTCTCTCCGAAATCTAGGGCATGAGAAAAAACTCTTGGGGGCGTGTAGAACTCTTCTAAATCACAAGTACAAGTTTTATTTATAATCTCAAGAGACCGATTATAGTAACAAAATGTTGCTGGCTATGTCGGTCGACCGATTTTCAGAAACAGGTAGACCGATTCTGTCAGTTTTGTTGTATTTCAGCCAGTCTTATATCTCTGCTTTGTCCATGCCTTGGCCTATAGTTTTGGTATATTTTACTACACACTTAACACACAAATTAGACTCTTAAATCAAATATGAATAGTTCAAGTACTTGGGTCATGAACATGAATAAGAATTGGTCTTTTGTGATTTTATCATCACGGATTAAATTAATATTTTTGTGATCATCAAAATCTACAGAGTACAACAACTTGAGCGTCACAGTATTTGCTCACCGAGCCTTCTCGGTGGTCTTACAGGTCGAGAACTAGGGCTTCAGAGGTCACGTTGGCTTCGCGGTTTCCTTTAGATATCTTGGCCCAGGCTGACAACTGTTGAGCAATCGCAACAATACCTATCAATTATTTCACAGAATACGTTCAAATTAGCAAGGAGATATGGTGGGAGCAAGATTCCTAGGACCCCTTTTCTCATGATATTAACTATTTTATCTTTAAAATAATATCCCTAAGTAAAGACAATTTTGCTCATATGGATGCCAATTCTGCCTTTAGGGTCACCAGGCAAGAGAATTAATTTTCTCATAACTTGTTTCATTAATCTGAAAAATCTTGTTAATTATTTTATTTTTCTAGTGTTTTCTGGTTGTTTGTGTATACAGAAAGAATGCGCGTGAGTGGACTTTTGTAATCTCATGTGGTCTTAAGAGAATCTTATTATGATTATCTGGTCGAATACCCATCAGTGAAAAATAACATAAAATTACAACCAAAAAACCAAATACCTTATTTTTAAAATTTTTGAACACCGAACTAAAGTTTTAAATTCTAAATTCTTTTTTAAAAATGCACTGAAGTCAAGGTTTGGGGATTTTAAGACGAGAAAACTAGGGCGAATCAATAACATCTCAGTGAAAGGGAGATGGTTGATATGATTGGTGCCGCTGGCCAAAGCCCGCGGAAGAAGCCTTTTTTTTTTTTGCCATTTATGTTGTTGTTCACGATTGCCGGTTGGAGAAATTAACAAGCCGAAAAGGCAACACAGACGGGTCGTCGACGTGGGAACGAGAAACCCCACACACGGGCGCGACCGACGAAACAAATTGGAGTTTTTTTTTCCATTCATAGAAACTTTATGATACCCACACGTTTTGTAGTGGGTTTCCGAACAAAGTAGATATTTCGAGATCGGAAGACCTGTTGCGAGGTGGGGTTTTGCTAGATCCAAAAAAATTGTGTAAAAAGTACCACACGCAATGTCGCACATGGGGATTGTTGGTGTTACACGTGTGAGTTCTTAATTTGAGTGGGGGTAGGGGTGTTCACTATTCGGTTCAAACCGAAAAATCAAACCGAACCGAGTGATTCAGTTTGGTTTGGTTCTGTTTGAACATGAAAAAATTTGGTTTGATTTCAAACCAAACCGAATTAGAAAATTCGGTTTGGTTCGGTTTCTAACCTCTAGAAACCAAACCAACCGATTAAACCGAATTACAATAATAAATTTTAATTTGTATATATCTATCAAGTTTTTTCAATATATTTACGTAAAAATATATATTATTGAGGTTAATATGGTCATCAATATTTAATACTTCATTTCAAATATTATTTGATAGTGATTTATTAGAGAAACAAGTGATTAAAATTTTATTTAAGACTAAGAGAATCTAAAGGCCCATTTATTTTCAAGTTAAACCAAACCAAACCGAACCAAACCGAATTTAATTCGGTTTGGTTCGGTTTGGTTTCATAGGACTTCGGTTTGGTTTGGTTCGGTTTGAGTCCAAATTTAGTTTGGTTTGGTTTCCTAAAAATTTCCTATAAACCAAACCAAACCAAACCATGAACACCCCTAGTGGGGGGACACCGATGGATGGGATGTGCACCGTCATATATCAGGAGTTTGGTCGTTCATGTGTTTGTTTGTCTAATTAATTCAACTCTCACCTAATCACATATATTACACAATTAAAATTAAAATTTTATCGTAATTATCAATACATACATGTGATTGTGTTATTCCTACTTCGATATCAAGAGCAGTTCGAAGATTAAATCCTATTCAAGAATACTAACTACCACGAGGGTTCGTGGGATCCCTCTCTCTCTCTCTTATTTTTTGAAATAAAAACTAATAATCAAATATCATGACTTTTAATGACCAATTTAAAGGGTTGAGCCCCGACCTTCTCAGGCCCCGTCTTCACATGCTGCTTATTATTTTTCGTAGATAGATGGACCAATTTACAACAAAACTAAAAAGAAGAATTTGGGGGATTGAGTCACATCCAGCCAGAGTCGGACATAAGGATGTATTATGCCCAGTAAAGGTTGGTATAAAATGTTAATAAATAAATATAAACAACAATAACTAAATTTAGGTATAAGATATTAATTAGTAAATATAGAGGTCATTTCTAGTCTCCTAGGCCCTTAAGTCTATCATGACCCAGTAAAGAAGCAGAGCGATGGCTATTCAGCCACGTGTCCTTGGATATACTTAAAGTTCCCAAACACAACTCATTCGTCGTGCGTCCAAGAGCACGACGAAACCTGGCTTCCGAACATCTCCAAACACATCCGAACGGGATAAGGTCACCGAGCACTAGTTGTTCGGTAGAAGGCCCATAGCTTCACCGAACAAACCTCTGGGCTTTTGTTCAAATCCTCCACAGTTCAATAGGAAGCCAACAGCTGCATCGAACACCGGACAGCCTCATCGAGCCCGTTTGCGATTACCTATTCGGGGCCTCCACACTGGCTACTATATTAAGTGGCCCTTGGCCTCTCAACAACATTCAATGGGATGGCCGGGCACGCCTCCCCACAAACTGGAGTAGCCCCAATGCAGAGTCCCAAGGGGCGTCTCGAATAGACATCCCCTATCTTGAGAACTCAACAGTCGCACCCTTTCAAGTATCATTCTTGAAAGACATATCCGGACCCTTCAAGTCTCCGGCCTATATAAGGAATGGGTAACCTTCATGCAAAGGTAAGAAAAATCATACCCTCACAATCTCCCAAGCGCGAGACCATACACAAAAAAGAACCTTCTCTTTTAAGCCCAGTGACGGTCATCCCTTACTTTGGCATTGGAGGGTTCTCCCAGTTCTTCAATCGGGTTCCTCTAATGTCGGCTTCCATCCACACCAGCGACCATTCGCTCTCCACTTTCAAGTGGGAACCAGTTCGGTCTGTTACCGAACAGCGAAAAACACTCCTACATTTTGGCGCCGTCTGTGGGAACGACGATCCTCTCACTAGAACCACGAGGGTCAGGCGACGCGATCCCGCCAGTCGCGAGATGACTCTCGTGATCAAGCCCCTCCTCTCAAGGACAATGCACTCCCCGCCAGAACAACTGCCAATGGACCTGCAGCCAAAACCCCGGTCCTGGCCTATGAAGTAGTAGAGCTCCGGGGGAAACTGCAACAGTTGATGGGAGTCTGTCAGGGCCTTTATGCCCAGTTAGCAAGGCAGCCAGCCCCACCAGTCCACCAAGCACCGGAGCAACAGGCAGAATCATCCCATCGGCCCGTCAAGTTTTAGAATGTCGTGAAGCATCTGCTCGCCAACCGCGGCGTGCTCCATCAGCCCACCTAATGCCGGAGCGCCAAGAAGAATCACCCTGCAGGCCTGCTGTGGCTCCACTTCTTCCACGGTCAGTCGTCTACGTGAACTCTTGCGGCTCCCGGTGGGAAGGCTCTGCGCGCTCTGACCCAGAGCTGGTGAGGAGGCTTCGGCACGTCGTCGACCTGGAACGGCAGATGGACGCAACGGTCCATAGGGCAGAGGGCAGTGTTCCTTTGATTGATGACCTAGACTTCCACTCCCCCTTTACGGTGGAGATCCTGGAAGCTCGGGTATCGCTGAAGATACATTTGCCCTCCATCGCACCCTATGACGCCACTACAGACCCAACGGACCACATCCACAGGTTCGAGTCGCATAGGGTGTTCCACGGAGCATCATGTCACGTCCTAATAAAAGGCTATTTATCGGAAGTGACAGAAAATAGGCACAAAAGGTATGATTAATAGTAGTCATTCATATCACAATATGCGGAAGTCTTATTACACAAGTACTCCTCAAAACAACTAAGAGAGGAGTAGATCAAAACAAACTCTTTCCAGTACATCTTGTTTCATACTACTAAAAGAAAACAGTAAAAAGTTGTAATGGCTTGACACGACTGTCAACTCAGCACTCATGCCCTTAGACTTCACCTCCATCTAAGTTACCTAAAATGGGTAGGAAAAAGTGAGATAACTAGCCTAGTAGAATTCAAATCCATAGTTCAGGAGTGTACACATGATAACCAAGACAAGGATAGATCAGACAACAAAGAGACAGTATTAGATTTCAGAACAGTAAGTTGGTACAGTGACAGTAAAACTCAGGTCATGCTCAGGTATATAGCTCTAGAATTGGTTCATATATTAGTTACATAGTACAGGAATTATGCTGACCATAATCAGCAGTAAATGATGCAATGCCAAACATCTCGTTGTCTGATATCATTCCCGTACGACCCGTAATGAATTCGGGTGCTCCTCCCAGGACTGGACCAGCCCTATTTGCACAGGCATATCAGTCAAGTGGGGTCCAAGGACCAAATAAATGTCATCATCATCAGTTAATCATATCTCACATGGTGTTCAAGTATTTGAACTCTCAGGACATCAGGTTATATGAACTTAGTTACCGAATACAGGAGGATGGACTCAACGGAGTACCATTCGTAGTTGACAACTTTAAGAATAATTCATGGGAGGTTAAGGTACACAATGTGGGTAAACTTTGCTGTAGTATGACAGTAAATACCAAGGTAAATAAGTGCGAAACTTGCTAGGCTTTTAGGATGAACTTTTAGCAAGGATTCATACATGAAAGAGTGCTGAAATTCGGATAAGGACTGTAGCTGTCGACAACTAGGAAGGGGATGTCGACAGAGCTCAGTTTTTCTGGTTCTGTGTCTATCTGTCGACAGCTATAAGATGGCTGTCGACAGCTAGCTACAGTGCCAGTTATTCTAGAGTTCAGGAAGGTTGGCCTGTCGACAGCTATGAGCTGCCTGTCGACAGCCTCCATTTCCTCACTCATAAGTAACTTTGAATTCACTCTAAACACATTAACCATGGAACCTATAAATCAAGGCATGATTTATATCAAATGTAAGAGTCTAATTGTAATTCTCACAGTGGTTTACAAGCTAAACAAGTGAGATGGAACATGAGGTTTGCAATTCAAACTTGTCTAGCTAGAAACCAACATAGTGTAATATTGGAAGCATGGTCTTGATAGAAATGGTTTATTGTAAGATTCCTACAAGATAAACACTAAAACTCAAAGTGTTTCATGGATATAAATCAAAGCTTGATGTATCAACCATCTAAACCAAAATCCTCACATTGTTCTAAAGATATTTAGACTTCTACCAGAACTCTATAATATGAACATGGATCAAGAGTAGAGGAAGAAGATAAGAGTCAATTTCTAAAATAGAACAAGGTTATTCCTTTCCCAACAAGAATAATCTTATCATGTCTGGAAAAAAAATGGAAGAACCACAGGTATAGCAACTTGTTCTCTCATCAAGAATTTCTTGCCATGTGCGGAGAACAGATTTGAACCAGAGGGAGATGAATCCTACCATACTAAGCAACTGAGCTCTCACGTGCTCTTGTCAAAAGAGTCTAACCCAGTAGAGAAAGAACTTCCACCCAAGTTGATGGCTTGCTAGCCACGATAGTAACTTCAACAGCAAGTTGACTGCGAGGTAGAAGTAGCTATAGTTGCCGCAAGAGCAGAAACCGAAATAGTTGCAGTAGCTATGAAGCCAGGAACTCCAACAGCTCCTCCAGCAACACTTCTAGCAACAAGGAGTATGTGAAACAAGAACAGGGGCATGTACAAAGGGTGTGGAAAAGATACGTATGAATGGAGGGGAGTGGTTTTTATAGCCAAGCCAAGTTCCCATGCAAAGGGACACGTCCACGCACAGGTGTAACAGTAAAACCCTTTGGGTTTTTACTACTTACACCTGGTTCATGCTTCCTCTACTCCCTTACACCTCAATCCTCACGTGTAAGAGGCTTAACTCATGTTTTATCTGAAAGGTTGCGGAATTATCCAATATGGTAATCTAGAAGGGGGGTTGAATAGATTACTATCAATTAAAATTTTACTATGACCTTCTTTTAATGAAAACACAGACTTTTGAAACTGTAACAAAATTTAAGCTAAACTTAGATTTGTGTTAGTTGTAGGTAGATGGAGTAGCAACTCATTCAGCGTGTGTAAAAACAATGTGTCTACCAAACATCTATCGTAAAGATGTGCAAACCACAGGACACGAAGTTTTAAGGTGGTTCGTAGTACACAACTTGTGTATCCTACGTCCATTGTCCACACACACATGTAGAATCAACTGCTTATGAGCTGGTTCACGACTACAACTCACACACATGAGTTGTCTGATGTGAAACCACGATCAGAACAACATAAACCACGTGAATCAAGCACAAGAACACTTGAAAACCACCACACACACAGAAGTATGAGAAAACAGGGACAGAGAAGAGTTCTGAGTTGAAAGAACAAATCCTAATGTGGAACTCTTCATGATGCTCGTCTAGTTGAACTTCGAACTTCGTCTTGGCAAGTATAATTGATGGAGAAGCTTGAATCACAGACGAATGTAGACACCCGGTTTTGACTAATGGGTTGAACCACATTTCTTGTTGTCTTAGTAGGCCCCTAATTGGTCACTCACCTTGAGCCCATCATTTGCCTTGTTTTGAGTCCTTTAAACCATTAAAATGCCTTGAAATCCCGAAATTTATCATTTGAGAGAGTCCTTGGGGCATAATAACCCTTGTCTTATCATGTAGTTGGCTGATAATTCTCAAATAATCTGGATTTATTGTCGCGACGCCTCGTGGCGCCGCGTCTCTAGTCGCGACGGTTCTGGCAGCCGCGACAGTCCATGCATTATCCATGCACGTGGGCAATGCTGTCGCGTCCGCCCGTGCCGTCACGTCTTAATCGCGACCCTACGATACGTCGCGACAAGGACCGAATCCTCTGGCCTCTATAACTGCCCCCCTATTTATCCTCCTTTGAACTCAACTTAATCCTAAGGATTATCCCTACCCCTTGGGGCGGGATCCTAGCCTTAGGGACTCTTGTGAGGACCCCTAAGGACTCTCAACCCGATTTTTTCAAGGCTTTATCTCCCATTATGATTTTTAAAATGATTTTGAAGAGATAATGTGAAGAATTCTTATCCCAAGCTCTATATAAGCAAGGCCCCTCCTCAAGGACGAGGAGAGCCTCATTTTACCACCCCGAAGGGCTGCCGAAATCTCCTCTAATCTATACTTAGCATCACAGCCACCCATTTTGCCATTCTCCCTTCACATTCCACTCCCCAAAGCCACTCTTCCCCATTAACGAAGCACGGAACGTGAAAACGGCGACCCCGACGATCTCCTGGAGCTCTTGCACATCCTTGGAGCCGCACTCACGCCAGGGATTCGCCCCAATGAGGCTCATTTTCTTCTCCTTTCTCTCCTCTTATTTCTACATGCATTTTTTTGTTATTTTTAGATAGAGCACTTTCCTATCTGCCCACATTTTTCCCACACCCATAGGGGTTCAAAACCACCCCAGGTGCATTCCCGCCATGATCTCCCATTTCCCTCTATTTTTTTAGAATAGATACTATGCTTCACGTATTCTAATAGGGCGTTTTGTTGTGATTTTTCTTTGGTTGGCAGGCAAACATGTGAAGTCTACGAGAAGCTCTGGTTCTCCGGCCGGCTGGAGGACGAGAAGAAGGTCCCTACCTTATTTCTCCCGCATTCAGAGAACGCAACGACCGAGGGTGACGCGACATCAGTCTATCGCGGCGCTCATGGCGACCGCGACACCAGGTCAGTTCCTGTTCTCTCTCCTTTTCCTAGTTTAAGTCACCCGTCATCTCATTTTCATTCTCAGGCGACTTGCTAGGTGGCGATCACTTCCTATTTACCATGCCATCATATTTGATATCCATGTCTGTGTCGAGGGGAGTCCAATCCCTGTGATTACACCTTTTGGCGATCACGGTGGGACCTTCATTGCCACCCTCGTAGATTTTTCTGACTGTTTGCTTGCCATGTTTTCTTGCTTGTCACCATAGTGCCCTGTTAGTGTTTTGTTCTTTGCTTCCTGCGCATTTCCCTACTCTGTCTTTGCCCTGACCGATCGCGCTGACGTGACCTTGTCGCGGCGCGGCGGGGAGACACGTTAGTAATTACTGCCTATTGTCCTTCATGTTCTTTCTATCCAACGCCCATTAGAGCATGCATCCTTGATATATTTCCTAGATCATGTTTTCTCGTGTCTCTGTATGTTAGTATCCTGTCAAGGTTCAGGTTTTCCGTTTAGTTTTATTTGTAAGTTTTCAGTTCCTATCGCGCCAGGTAGAAGGGACGCTAACATGTCGCGGCTTGGGCGAGCGTCGTGTTATCAGGTTTGCCCTGTATGTTACTGTTTTATCCATGAATCAGTTTTTGTCTGCTTCCTGATTCGTGTTGTATCGTGATAGAATCTCTTAGTGTTTCTTAGTTTTGTAGAATAGTCCGTTTGAGTTGGGTTAGTGACTCACTGTGTTTTCGGGCCTCTGTCATTATCGCGGTAGCCCGCGCTGTCGCGATAGTGTCGCGGCGTATCCGTCCGTCGTGACTCTGCCCGAGGACTTGTTTTGTCACCCTGTTTGCTCCTCATCTTCATTCCTGCATACATTTAGTCCCTTGTATGCGATGCTCATCCATTTGATCAGGTTCCCCCTTGGTTGAGTGAGTCCTCTCACCTACGAGCACTCGTAGGCTGACTCGGGCCCACCTTCCGAGGACCTCCGTAAGTCCCCGTGGCCGTACGCACGTTGCGATTCGCCGAGCTGGTTGTACCCGTTGTACACTTAGTTTGAGCCACCCTCGTGTGAGTGTGTACCACCCTTAGTCATACCGGAGCACTTGAGTCCATTCCTATCAGGGACCGCATGACTGAGTGACATCTCTTTAATCAATTCTTTTAAAAGGTCAAGTTCGAATCTTAAGAAATTTACGTTTTAAGCATGATAACTTGAGTGCTTTGATCCTCCTTCTCATCTCAGTCTTTCTTGTCGTGATAGAGTTTAGGTGTGTCGGTCTCCCCCCAAATTGGTTGGAGGGTGTATGCATCATTGTTTAGGGAAATCGAGTCAGTCTCCTCCAACCCTTGTGCTTTACCATAATCCCCTCTTCGACATGGACCAATTCCGGGTCCTTGCCGATGATGCCCTTCCCCTCGGGTTGCTCGAGGAGGTAGCCCAACCCTCCATGGATGCTCTCCCAGGGCATATCCAGCCTCCCTCTATCACCGGGATTCGATCCTGTCCTCCCTCTCCTCCTGGGAGTGATGACCCCCATTCTCAATTCAGCCAGCTCCTTCCTCACCTCACTCCAGACCAAGTCCGAGAGTTCATAGCTGCTGCCAAGGGGAAACAACCTTTATCTCCCCAGGGTCAAAATCCAGCCCGACCGGCGGATTCTTCCATCCACGTCACTTCAGCTCCCCACCTTTCTTCGTCTGGGACAGGCCCTACACCTCTCCGTCCTCGGCCATTCATTTTTCCGAACCAAGCTACCTTCCCCCACGAGATGTTCGGCCTCGGTCTCCTCCTACTACGTACTATACGGCCGAACCAGCTCCGCTCCCTCGCGAGAGGTCTCATTCCTTTGAGCAGTCACGCTCCCTTGTCCCTACGCATCAGATCCAATCTCCTTCCGATTTCTTTGCAGAATGGACAAGTATGAAGAAGGAGCTTCATGACCTCCGGAGGCAGATTGATCCTCGGAAGGTAGCCGACATCGCCCTCCCATCCTTCCAATACCTCCGGGTGCCTCCCCAGTCCGAGCTCCCTGTATATCGTCGATACTCTGGGGTGGGGGACCCCTATGTTCATCTGAAGGATTTTGTCTATGAATCAGCACCACACAAATATGACCGCCATCTCATGGCATATCTGTTCAGAAAATCATTAGATGGTCCAGCCTTAGAGTGTTTCTATTCATTGCCTCCCGAGGAAGCCGAGGACTTCCAAATCATCCAAGAAAAGTTTCTGCAGCAGTTTCAGGATCGGGGGGACTCGAATACTCTTTTGTGGATTTGGTAGCTGAAAAGATGAAGCCAGAAGAGGATTTCTCCACCTATGCTGATCGGTGGCGCTCTTTGGCCGCCAAGGTCCGTTGCCCAATGCCTGAGGAGGAGAAAGTAAAGTTGTTGATCTCTAATGCCACACCCACCTACCGAGCTATTTTGCCATGAACGACATCTCTACCATGCACCAATTATATAGTCGAGCCCGTTTCATCCAAACCCAACTCAAGGACTCGCCTATACATTCCATGTTCGAGACCCACAAGGCCCGTTATGCCAAGAAGCTGCAAGGCTCAGTCACCGAGGGGATCCAGACCAATGAACAAGTAGGTGCCGTTAGCAATCCCCAAGGCCCAGTAGGTAGGTCCCCCTATACCCAGCAAACCCAACAGTGTTGGGACAACAACAACAATAGGCAGCTACCTCTCCAAGGGCAAAATCCTCCTCATGATCAGCGCCAATACTCCTAGGTCCCTCCACCTCTAAATGGCTATGCCCCCAGGAAACCCAATGGGCCCAAGAGAGCCCAATACCCTCCATTGCCCGAATCTCTAGCTGATGTCTTTGCAGCCCTCATGTCTCTAAATGCCTTAAGACTCCCTCCTGAGAAGGCGAATTGGAATATGGCGGCCGATCAAACAAAGTACTGCGTCTATCATCGTCATCCGGGCCACAATGTGTCCGACTGCTTCCAATTCCGGGACATGATATACGATCTCCATGAGCAGAACCACATTGATTGGGCAGAAATGAAGAGGTTGATCCAAACTTTGAGGGACCAGCAAGGCCAGAGGCAACAGCAGCAACAATAGAGGCGACAGCAGCCGCAGCAACAACAACACAGCAACACAACAGCAACAGCAATACCAGCCTTTCCAGAAGCAATACCAGCAACAGCAGCAACAGCAGCAGCCAGCAAACGATCTAGGCATAATCCGTAACCCCATGCCCCAACATCAACCTGCTCCAAACCCTCAACCAGCTCCACCACCTCCCCCGCCTGTGCATGTTAAACCCGTTATCCACCATCCACCACCAGAAGCCCAGTGGGTCTTCGATGACGACCATGAGGTAGGCCAACTCCTGGTTATTTCTCACGCCACGCCCACTGCTCCCGCACCTATATCCACCACGCCTCCTTCCCTTACACCCCATATTGCCACCATCACCTCGCCATCATATTCCCCTGTCACGTCACCCATCATCCCTCCACCCAACAACATCCATTTCTTCCCTACACCAGCACCATTATTAGCCAACCCTTCTGTCCTTGACACCACACCCCTCCACTCCACCATAATCTTGCCCTCCGGAGCGGGCGGATGTTCCATCGCATGTATCCTAGCGCATCCATGCCTATGCCAGGTCAGCAAATCAACAATCAGCAGCAACAAGATATAGAAGAGATTGATCCGACGCCGGGAACCCAATATGACATCCTGAAGCACCTTGATCAGACTCCCGCCAAGATCTCCATATTGGAGCTCATTAAGAGATCACAAACTCACCAGGACGTTCTCAGAGCCTTTTTGCAAAGAGTCATGGTCAGCGAAGATATGAATCCGGACAACCTACCCTCAGTACTCTCAATAGTGAACAGGGGACCCACCATTACTTTTTCTGACGGTGAGTTGGCCGCCCCCGAAGCCAGAAAAATGCCCTTATGTGTAACACTCACCATAAACAAGGTGGCCGTCGATGCAGCTCTAGTGGACACAGGATCCTCTATTAATGTATGTCCACTAAGCACCCTTAGAGCATGCAACATATCAGAACGTCAATTGCAGCCCACGCCTACCACCATCGCTGCATATGACAATTCGCGACGTGCCTGCCATGGAGTCATCACCCTGCAAGCAGAATTGGGCCCTCTTGTCATGTCTGTGGAATTCTATGTATTGAACATTGATCATACTTATAAGGCCATCTTGGGGCGCCCATGGATTGAATCATTACGGGCAGTACCGTCTACAGCACACCAGTGTCTGAAATTCCCCTTCCAAGGGCGAATAGTCAAGGTAAAAAGTGCGACGACAACACACACAGTAGAAGTCGTTGAGAAAGTGATCCCGTCGGTATGGCCATCCAATAAGCCCATCATCTCGGTGCTCGATGTCAACTACACTTGCGCCTATACATTGTCTTCTAACCGTCCAATTGTGTCTCCACCTGTAGCGGCAATCAGGAAGGGCGTAAACGCAAATACAAAAGGATGGGATATCATGTTCAGGCTGGGTTATCAGTCGGGAAAAGGTCTGGGTGCTCATCTTCAAGGGCAAACCAAGACTGTGGCCACCACCAAGAAATTCACAAAGCGTGGCCTTGGATATTCAGAATGGGCCGCTTTCTCATCCCCTTCACAATCGGACCATGGTCCACTCACCTGGTCTCTATATGAGCACTTCGTCAAGGGGCCCATCCAACCTGGATATAACACCACAACAGAAGTACCCAGATCAGCCTATCAGGCCTTGGAAGAGCAGCGACCCAACAAGAAGAAGAGAGCTGAGGAGGATACTGAGGATCCGGATCAAGATGATGCCATCTCATCAGTTAGTCTGCTATTTGAAAAATCAGAGGCCGAAAAAGAAAAGTCAGAATTAGAAGATCTTGTTTCTGCGGTAAATCGATTGTTCAGCGAAGAAGATATGCCGCGAGTGGCAGCGTTATCAATACCAGAAAACACCACCAGGCGACAGTTGCCCGGATTTGGTGAAAACAGTCAGTTGGATCATTCATCCCTGCTTACACAAGAGCTCTGGCCAGGGTTCTCCTGGCCTCCTACTCATTTTGTTTCATCCATACTCAATTTTAGTCTTGGTTTCATTCCTTTGCCTCTTCCCTTCATTGTTCAAATCTCACCCGATGCCGTTAAGGCATTCGTTCGTCCTCACACCCGCTTCATCATTCTCTTTAATGGTTCGGTCCTGTCATTTCCCTGAAGCCATTTAGTCTAATGTAATTCCTTTTTTATTCAAAAAAAAAAATCAATAACAAAAAATGTGTGTCTTCCCGCTCCCCGACGGCGATCCCCGTCACCCCTCTCCTGCTCTGCTGCCGACGGCGATCCCCGTCATCTCTCCCTCTGCTCTTGCTGCCGACGCGATCCCCGTCATCTCCCTCCTGCTCCTACTCCCCTGGCGATCCCCGTCACCTCCCTACTCTCCCTGCTCTCGACGGCGATCCCGTCACACCTGCTCCCTGGCGGCCATCGTCGTCCTTCTTTTTTCTCATTTGTGCTTTCTCCTGGTGGTCAGACATGGCCATTTCGGGCGATTCGGTGAGGGGCCTTCTGCTCCCCTACACCCCATGGTTTTTCCGGCACCCTGGGCTCGGGTGGCCCGCTTCCTCCTCCAGTCCCTCGGGGGACCTCCCCGCCCCTGTCGCACCCTTTGATCTCCTTTCCAATAAACCTCTGGATGCTTCTCCAGAGCCTCCTGTAAATATCAAATCTAGCTTAAGTTCAGGGGTAGTTTCTAGTGAGTCCCCGTCTCCGTCTAGGAAAGGGTATAGTGGCATACCCCGTAGATATCTCTTAGACTTAGTTCAAGGTGTGGCGCTCTTCTAGCTGTCGAAGAGTTCGTCAAAGAAGCAGTGGTTTTAGACTTAGAGGAGATGCCGATAGAGGAAGGGCTAGACGATGGCTTTGGGATATGAAATCGTACCGAAGAAGACCCATTAGATGAGAATGATGGTGAGATAGAGGATGCTGCTGAGGCGTATGCTAGTGGTATGAGGAGATTCGATGAACCTACCTCAGCAGTCGATGAACCTACTAAAGAGGTAAACGTGGGAACTGAAGAGGACCCCAGGCTCTTAACCATAGCTTCTATCTCCCTCCCTCCCGAAGAAGAAGTGCTCATAGAGATTTGAGGGAGTTAAGGATTCATTTGCCTAGTCCTACGATGACATGCCAGGCATTGACCCTGATTGGTGGAACATAGGCTGATCTTAAAGCCAGGGCAGTTGCTGTCAAACAAAAACTAAGGAGATTCCTCCCCCACATCACTTTAAAGATGAAAGAGGAGATTGATAAGCTACACAAAGCCAGTTCATCCGTGTAGTCCTCTATCCTTTGTGGGTGGCGAACATCGTCCCGGTGATGAAGAAAGACGGAAGAGTGCGCATCTGCATAGACTTCCGGGATTTGAATAAGACATGTCCTAATGATTTCCCTTACCTCATTTAGATGTCTTGATTGATAATACAGTAGGTTCAAAACTCTATCATTCATGGATGGATATTCCGTTACAACCAAATTCGTCTAGCCCCGGAGGATCAAGATACCTCCTTCACCACCCCATGGGGAACATATTGCTATGTGGTCATGCCGTTTGGGCTAAAGAATGCCGGCGCCACTTATCAAAGAGCAATGTTAGCTATCTTCCACGAATGATTCATATTGATGTTGAGGTTTACGTGGATGATATCGTGGTGAAGTCAAGAACTCGAAGAGAGCATTCCTCCGTGCTTGCCAAAGTCTTCCGTCGCGCACAAGAGTATCAATTGAAGATGAATCCAAAGAAGTGCGTGTTTGGAGTTTCCTCGGGGAAATTGCTAGGCTTCATAGTTAGTAAACGGGGGATTCAGATAGACCCGCACAAGGCCAAGGCAATCAACGAGATGCCTCCTCCCAAGAACATATTCGAGCTTCGAGGTCTGATTGGTCGGCTACAGTTCATAAAGAGATTCATATCTCAGCACTCTCAAAGATGCCGACCTTTCTACGAACTGTTGAGAGGAGGCGTTATTTTGAATGGAATGATAAATGCCAAGAGGCCTTCGATGAGCTCAAAAGTTACCTTATGAATCCGCCCTTGCTTCAGCGCCTATCCCTGGGAAACCCTTGATCCTATATCTGTCAACAATTGAGGACTCCCTAGGAGCTGTCCTTGCTCAGCATGATGAATCTGGCAAAGAAGGGCAATCTACTACCTATCTAGACTCTTCAATCCTTCCAAGCTCAAACTCACCACAATGGAGAAAACCTGTGCAGCGCTAGTCTGGGTGGTGCAGAAATTGAAGCACTACTTCCTAGCCCATAAGGTGAGTTTGATTTCTAGAATGGATCCTATTAGGTATCTCCTGAAAAGCCAGTCCTCGCCGACAGATTGGCACGCTGGCAAAGTTTCCTCTCTCAGTTTGATATCTCCTTTATTGTTCAGAAAGCCATAAAAGGGTATGCCATTGCTGAGCACCTTGCTCACCTCCCTCTCCTCATAGTGATACAGTTCAGGAGGAATTCCCCGATGAAACCTATCACTTGTCTCTCATGATCCCTTCTGGTCACTCCACTTCGATGGAGCTCTCAATTCTAGGGGACGGGCATAGGTGCAGTCTTGCTCACCCCAGAAGGGATCACCATTCCTTTGGCTTATCAACTCCAGTTCTACGCCACCAACAATATCTCCGAGTATGAGGCTCTCCTAGCCGGTCTCAAGATTGCCTACCTTTTAGGCGCCCGTCACCTTAAGATCATAGGAGATTCTCAGCTTGTTCTTCGGCAAGTCCTCTCTACCTATCGCACTCGTGACCCCAAGCTCAAGCCATATCAAGATCTGGTCATGCTCCTCGCCAAGCAATTTCGTCAACTCATCTACATTCATACTCCTCGCTCTCAAAACATCCTGGCCGATGCTCTGGCATCGTTAGCTTCGTCTCTCTCCTTCCTCTCAGCCGTAGTGCAGAGACTATCACTGTTCAGAGGTTAGAAGCTCCCTCAACTCAGGATCCTTGGTTCTCAAACCTTAGGAGCTCCCTAGTTCTGAAGGCAGAGAAGAAAGAAGCGAAGGAGTTGTTGCTTGTTGAATTAGGAGAATTGATGGAAGAAGAAAGGCCGTGGTACCATGAGATCGAGCAATTTTGCAGAGACGGTACCCTCCCGGAAGAAGCTGAAGCAGAAGATAGGCGAGCTATCCGTAGAGCGGCATTAAAGTATACCCTCGTGGGTGAAGTTCTTTACAGACGCGCTCTAAATGGCATGCTCCTTAGATGTGTGACCGATGAAGAGGCTTGGAAGATAGTGGAAGGATCCCACTCCGGTGAATGCGGAGGGCATGTGAACGGTCAGATGTTAGCCAAAAAGATCCTTAGGCAGGGCTACTACTGGCCAACCTTAGAAGAGGACTGCGCCGCCTACGTTCGTAGGTGTGTCAAATGCCAAATCCATGCCGATAAAATCCATGCCCCCTCTTCCTCTTTACATCCACTATCTTCTCCTTGGCCTTTCTCCATGTGGGCCTTTGATATCATCGGGCCCCTTGGTGATCCTAATGCTCAGATAAAACAAAAATCCTTCATCCTCACTGCTACTGAGTATTTCACCAAATGGGCTGAAGCAGAAGCATTTGCAGAAATCAAAGGTTCGACCGTGTGCAGATTCATCATGAAGAACATCATTGCGCGGTTTGGAGTACCTGGCAGCCTCGTCACCGACAATGGACCTCAGTTCATATCACAAGACCTTCAAGATCTCTGTAAGAAGTTCAACATTTCTTTGCATCATTCGTCTCCTTATTATCCACAGGGCAACGGCCAGGCCGAAGCTACAAATAAAACACTTTTGAAAATTCTAAAGAAAACTTGTGAGTCTAATAAATTCGCTGACTGGCCAGAAAAGCTAATTGAGGCTCTGTGGGCCTATCGCACCTCCGTACGAACGCCCACGGGGCAAACTCCTTTTTCACTTAAATACGGAATGGAAGCGGTATGTCCACACGAAATCCTCATCCCTTCGCTAAGAATTCAGTTGGACAAAGAACTTAATCCCGATGAACATCGGGAGGCTTGCTTACACAACTAGAACTCTTAGAAGAATGGCGTCTAGCTGCAGCCGATCACGTGCTTTCATATCAAAATAGACTCTCAAGATCTTTTCAAAAGAAAGTAATTGAGCGTAAGTTTCAAGAAGGAGACATAGTTTTGAAGCGAATTTTCATAAAACCTGGAGGTCCAAGGTCAAAATTGTCCGCAAACTGGGAAGGGTCGTACGTCGTTAAAGAAGTGTGCCCGGGGAACGCGTATAGGTTAGTTAATGTCGATGGAGATGAACTCTCTCATCCATGGAATGGATTATATCTTAAAAGATTCTACCCCTGATAATCAGTCTTTTGATAACAACACCGATTGACAGGTAGCCATTTGCCAAGTGTCTCGCTCCCTCTCCTATTGGCAGAATAATATTTATGTGCAATCACATGCTCAGCACGGTGACCTAAGGTCATTGCCTCTTCATGTATGGTGTTTTCGCTTTGCCCTCGCTCAGGGAAGCAAAGGTCAATTCTCTCCCTACTCGGACAAGGTCTAGGGGCAAGGGGGAGGCTAGCCTGTAAACTTGCAACAGTGTAAACCATGTGTTTAAAGTCTCAAAGAGGGACAGTCAGTTCTAAGAAAAAGAGAAAAGTATGTAGCACAGAAAGGTGCCGAAATGATAAAACGAAGGGGCATGTTAAAGAGTGGCAGTACAGTTCCCCGTGGGACGCCCTTGAGCCCGGTCGCACGCATGCCCCATTCAAAGAGAAATACTGTGGCTCTAAAGTCCCTGGACAACAGATGAATCTCACATGTGGCATACTCGTTGCAAGTCTTACAAGTCAGTAACCCCGACCCCGAGATTAAGTCTTATCACATTTATATTCTTCCTATTCTTCCTAAAATGACCAAAGAAATCCCTACGCTTGGTCTATGTTGGAACATTGATGTCACAGGGGCAAGAAATCTTAGCAAACCTAAGATGAACATGCATTGCACGTAAATCTTACTCGCCAAAATGAGATGGAGGCAAGACTTAAGGTTAATCGCTCAAGATTAGGAATTGTTGTTATCAAAAGAAATTTCAAAAACAAATAAAAAAAATCAGAGATCCCCAAAATCCAAAAAAAAAAAAAATCAGAATTTCAAATAAAAAAAATCAAAAGATCCCAAAACCCAAAAAAAAAATCAAAATTTCAAAAATCCAAAAAAAATCAAAAGATCCCTAAAAACCAAAAAAATCGTCAAAATTTCAAAAATCCAAAAAAAATCAAAAGATTTCCAAAATCCAAAAAAACGTGTGTACATATTGCTTTTCTTTAGCATGTTTTATTTTCATTGTCTTTTCGCCCATTTAATAAGGCTCGACCCTTGACAAATTACGGAGTTAGCTTTTATCATTTTGTGCAAGGGGCTGAGCCTAAGAACGGATCAAACTTGTTCTTCTAAGTGTGTGCAGGAACAGACATTTCAAAGGCAGAGTACAATATCACACTCAAGACTCCCTTCCTCTCTCGCTTGTTTGAAACTCGCTCTCACTCGTGTCAATCGCAAACCATTCATTTATCATAAATATTGACAAAAAATAAAATGGACTAAGATATGAACAAAATGTACATAGATGAAGGGGAGGGGGCTCACAAGTCTCCTCACTGTCCACCGCCACTCTCCCTGGACCCCTCTCTCCTATCCGGAGATGGTAGCATCTCGCCACCCCCTCTGCCATCATGGTGCTACCCTCACCCTGACAGTGCCTCTCCTCCTACTCGTTCCTCCGTCTGCTAGAGGAGCCTTTAGATACTGTCTGACGGAGGCGCCGGTCGCCCTTCTGACACTCGCGCCGCTCCGGCTCCGACTGCGTGAACGGCCTATGTCCGTCACGATCTGCTGAAGGCTCCGCGCCAGCGTCTGCTGTGCCAGCAGCTCCGCACGCAGTCGGGTGACCTCCTCCTGGTCTCCGGGCGGCCTCTGCACCTGCAGCGTCGCCAGCTCCCTTGTCATCTCGCCATCTGCGCCTCAGCTGCCTCCGCCCGGATGCGCAATTGATCCCCTCTCACCCTACAGCTCCATGGCATGCTCATGAGCGAGCTCTAAGTCTCTCTCCTGCACAACAAGCAATCATTCAGCATCATTTGAAAATGTTCAATCAAATCTTTGAATGTACTTACCCGCTCCTCCAGGTGCCTCTGAGCCTCCTCGGCTCTCAGCACCGCTCCGGCTAGCCGGGCCTCCATGAGCGATGGAGAGCCCCCTGCACTCTGAGAGGAGGAAGCATCGCCTGCTCCGGCACCCCCCACTCTCTCCAGCTCACTCCGCTGCACAAAAAGACATGTCAGTTTCAAAAAAATTTTGCTTAATTCAAAGGGGCTGAAAGTGAACACAGTACTTACCAGCTCTGCCGTCTGCCTCTGGGCTGCCTCCCGATCTTGCACCGCCGACTGGAGCAAGGCTCGGAGCGATGCGATCTCACCAGTCACGTCCACCTGCAAGAAATTGCCAAATCATCAGTTCTAATCATTAAACCTGAATTCTTTGAGCCATACTTTAGAAGTTTTACCTGGTGTCGGACACTCTTGTATACCTTTCCACCGTACTTCAAGGCGTACGCCTGGAGGTAGGCATCGTCAGTGATCGCGTCCGATCTGACCCCCTTGCCTTTCCGCTCCCAGTTCTCGATCTGCTCGCGCGCCCGCTCCCGCCAGTTTGTCGTATCGTGAAGTCCCCGAAAGCTCCGACCCGACCGGCGAAACCGGTCCCGGACGGGGAACTCCACGACACTCTGTCTGAGGCCCAGGGAGCGCTGGGTCAAGAATAGGTTCAGAGGTAGCACAAGGTTCAGCGCATGCAACCACACCGACCTACCGAAGTATGGGCGGGCCCGAGCCAACCAAGGTTGTCCCTCGTCACCCTCCCCCAGATATGGCTGCCAAACCATCTGCAAAGAAGGAGCAAATCTAGTCAGTCATTAAAGCAGGAATCGAGCAGATAATTTAAGCAAAAGCAAGGATTAAAAGGATACTTACATCCAGATAAGGGTAGCTGTCGATGGCCTCCTGTAAGCGCTCCAGCTGATCAACCAGGTGGCGGGGTCTCGGCGAGAGTCCCAACGGTGTGCAATAGGCACGAGGCCCGGCCGTGTGAGATCCCCTCTCCCCAGGGCTGGGAGGTGTAGATAGGCCCAAACCTGCAAGATGAAAGACAAATTAGTTGGCAATTTAAGCAAAATGATGTTTAGATCCAAAGAGAGTCAGAAGGGAAGGTGTACCTGAAGGAAGGGGTAGAAGCCGCTCGTAGACGTTTGCCGCTCGGAGGCGCTCAAACTGTCGAACTGGTATGCTAAGAAGGCTGCTCCCCAAGCATACCCCCTACCTCACCTAGGTCCTCTAGCAAGGGCAGAAAGCGGCAGTGGACTGCGTCGCCTCTCGTGGCAAATAGAGTCTACCAAGAAAGAGAACGAGAAAGCGGCGCAAGTCCAAGTCCGCCTGCGGCCCGGGCTCGCTCGCAAGCTCCCTCCGGCTGACCCTAGCTAACCTCGCAGGTACTCATCCTCACTCTACCCTGCGTTCTTCCCCGCCTCGTACAAGCCCAGACTCTCCTGCAATGCTACCCTAGGCACTAGGGAGGACCTACGCTCTACTGGGAGGTCTAGGAGGCGCTCGGCTAGGTCATGATAGCAGGGATAGATGTAACCGCTCACTGCCCGCCCGTAGACTCTGAGCCCTGTGATCCGGCTCACATCCTCCAAGCTGGGGATCATGTGCCCCCATGGGAGTGCAAAGGCACTCGCCACTGTGTCCCACTGCTCCGCAGGGCCTGTGTGAGGGCCGGATCCACCCTCATCCTCTCAATCCTGAAAATCTCCAAACCCCATCTCCTCTACCGGCTCTCGCTGGAAAGGGGGGGGGGCTAGGAAAGCAACCAGCACCAGTGTCCATGACACTCGAGCCTCATCTCACCCTGCAAAATTCGCGACGGCGCGGGACACCGCGACATTACGCGTCACCCTCTTAGGCCGCGATAAGGTCGCGTCTGCCCTAGACGTCGCGACACTGTCGCGACGCCCCGCCCCGCCGCGACACCATGTCGCGGCGGGTCGTACTGACGCGTTCTCAGAATCAAACGGCCGGAGCCCTCTTTGATTGATCCTCGTTTTCATGGGCGTTTCGCCCTACATTCGCCCTCCAAGGGCTCCGTCTACTCTTCCCCACTATCATTCAAGGTTTTCAAGGAAAGTTACTTACGATTTCATGGCTTTGGCTCGTATCTTCCGTTCCTCTTCCACATTCGCGACCGGAGCCATCTTTCCTCCTCCTCTTCTTCCATCTCGACTCGAGCACCTCCTCTCGCTGGAAACTCCTTCATCCACTGTCGTGAGCTCTGACGCTCCGCTTGGCGTTTCCTTGGTGATGAATCTCCGCCGGTGTCCTTTCTCCTTCCATTGCGCTAAGGTTGTCTTGGAGTAGGTAGTCTGGATAGCAAGGAGGTCGGAATGCAAAAGGGGTGAAGAAGAATTTCGAGAGTTTGGAAGTTGGGTTTTTGAAAAACCGGAAAAGAAGAAGGAAAGGGGGGCCGTTTGTTTTTGAATCGATCGGTTCATGACGCGACACAAAGGGCAGTTGCGTTCATGTCACGACCCAGTGGGCTGCCGCGACAGTGTCATGACACTCCGCTCAGCCGCGACATTAAGGCGACATCTCTGGCTGTCGCGTCATCAATAGAGCCCTTTCCGTTGGCAGAAAACTTCATTTATTTCATTCAATATATAAAGTCTGTTACATGCTCTAATTCATTCTAAAAAATCAAACAATCCTTCGAATCCTTTTTAACTATCATCTGGTCTACAATTCAAATCAAATCAAATCGAATCAAATGTTCCCTCCCACTGGGTAAAGTTTCTTCAAGGCTTCAACGTATTCCTTGGTCATGTCGTCATCTTCCTCCACCTCGGCTTGAATCGTGCTCATGGCACATGCTCCTAGTGGACGACGGCGCTACGCATGTCGCACTCGTCCTGTGCGTCGCCCCTCTTCCTCTCTGGATAGGTGGGAAGTGTGATAGTAGAAGGGGAACCACCGTGCGAGCCGCACCGCATTGGAGGTGGCAGCGGTTCGGGTTGTAGGAAGCGAGCGCCCCGTTGCCCAGCAGCCTCAAGGCAAGCCCAGCACGTTGGGGGAAGGGGATTGTCCGGCCGTGCATGAATCGAGGGCGCATGTTAAAATCCGCCACGGTTAGACTTCGGAGGTATTGGCGCCATGCTTGTATGCCCTTCACTTGAGCCGTTTTGCACCATGCCCGAGTGCCCATGTGAAGTCATCCGCCCACATATGCCAGCGGGTGATTCCGCATTGTCTTGCATTCCGTGGTCAGGTCCTCGACCGTCCGGAATTGGATGTGCATCCCCATCCACAGCTCAAGGGCGACGACGATCCACAGAAAGGACCCCCGAGTGCTGCAGAGGTCAGGCCAGCATATAGAAAACCCAAGGCAGCTTGCCCAATTTTCATACCTTTGGAGATGGAGTCAATGATGCTAAGATTGCCAAAGGAGATGGCACCGTCGGCTTCGGGAAGAGTATGACGCCGCAATGCATATGGCGGCGGCCTTGGCGATGGCAGTGTAGTTCGTGGTTTTCCGCTTGCCTGGGAAGTAATCCACTGCGCGATTGGAAGGAGGTGGACGTGCATGCCGCTAGTCATGGAATAAAGATCATTCTTCTTCGTGGTAATATTTCCAAAATGCTCCATGAGTTGATCTGCTCCACGGTGTAGGAGATTGCAAATTCTTCGCCTCTTTGATAGCGTGGGAGGCCAAGCATGATCTCCAACTCTTCCAAAAGGATCGTCGCTTCGAATTCTGGGAAGATGAATGAGTTGGTTTGAGGGTGCCATAGCTCCACCATGGCTGTGACACTTTCCCATACATGTACTAATTGTTGTAGTTTTTGGCCAGTATAAAGACAGTGGACAGCCCCCACTCCTTCAAGTGACCAATACACGTGGGCGGCAGCAGCTCGAGCATGGGTACCAGCCATGGCATCTTTGAGAATCGTCGTTGGCCAGGGAGGATCTGAGATAGAAGAAGAGACATGAAGAACGGAGGAAAATAGGGAGAAAAGAGAGGAGCAAAACAGAGCAAAACAGAATAGTGCAGAAAAGTTCAGATTTTCAGGAAGAGAAAAGCCACTTACTTGGAGCTCCGGGCGTGTGTAGATGTGTCCCGGGATAGCGGAGAGTTGCTTCAGATCGGCGTACGTCTCCCTAGCATCTTTTGGGACGGAGTAAGCAGGTATATCCTCTGCAAAAGCCGAATAATTCCTCTTCATGGTTGCGAGGGAAGAGAAGAGAGCTTGAACTTGAAGAGTAGAGGATGCCAGGGGTTAGCTACGGGATTAGCACCTCCAATCCCCTATTTATAGAGTCTTAAGAGTTAGAAACCCACTCTAATCCCGAACCTAGGTGTTAGGATAAGATTAGAAGAGGTTTAGGAGTCCTAGTGTTAGTCTAGGTGTCTTAGGATAAGGGTGAACTCTGGTTTCCTGGTCTTTCCGAGCTCTGTCCGAGTCGCGACGCCGCGATCTGACGCGACCATGTCGCGACAGGGCGCTGCGACGCGACCTTGTCGTGGTCGTTCCGGATGTCGCCTCTCTACCTGAGGGTTGTTTTCACTTCTGAGCTATGTATATATGTTTTTTGATTGTTTATAATTGTTATGTTTATTATCTCATTGTGTTTGTTTTATTAAAAAAAAATCAAAAATTCAGAAAATCAAGAAAGATTTCGTCACAGGTAAGACAGGTATTGTATCTCTTTCCCTATTCCTCGCATTACTATATGGTATTCTATCTATTATATCTTTTCAAGGACCGGCTGGTTCTCAATGTGTTCTGTGATTTGAGTTCCCCTTTATCAGAATGATGATAATCTAGGTGCACATTGTTAATCGTTGGATAGGCCGTTGAGTTGGTTAAGCACGGGGACGATAGATTCAGGCCCACACTGTGGTTGTGGGTAGTCTCTTGACCCGTTCTTACTTGACTTAGCAATATCCTTGATCTATTTTCTATTTCTTCTCTTTTTTTGCATATTGATTTGATGATTTCTTTTTATTTTAGCCCATCATGCATCATGTAGGACTTTGAGCTTCCTGACTCATTCTTGACCATTGATGAGCTCTTGTTGAGTGCCCAATCATCCTTCAAATTCCAAACAAGAAATCCAATTCCACTCCGAATCGGAAGGTTTGCCTCCGAGTCAGTTGTTCCCGTCAGATTGACAAGAATTTCACTGTCTGGATTCCTGATCCAATTATTCATCCTACTCCTTTGATCCATTTTGGTTGCGAACCGCTCGCAGACAGAGTCATGAGTACCTGCCTGGCACGCACATGTCATTCCAAAACGAAACCTGCAGGCCAATCGGCTAGGGTACCTCTCAATCGAGGGGTTGATCGTCCTCTTCTTTTATCCCTCGTCCAGACTTGTGCTCTTCTTTGCATTCTACCCGAACAATCAACCCGGGGCTTTCACAAAGATTCCAATTTCCTGTTAATTAAGGTTGGGTGTCTCTTTACCTTGGCTTCCACTTTTCAGTCCACTTGCGTCATCCCTGTTCCGCTATCACTTCGTGACATCTCCACTCCACTTCCACTTCACTCCCCTGCAAAGAGGAAGCCAAGGAGGGGCAATCTGTAGACACCCGGTTTTGACTAATAGGTTGAACCTTTTTCTTGTTACCTTAGTGGGCCCCTAATTGGTCACTCACCTTGAGCCATCATTTGCCTTGTTTTGAGCCCTTTAAGTCATTAAAATGCCTTGAAATCCCAAAATTTATCACTTAAGAGAGTCCTTGGGGCATATAAATCTTGTCTTATCATATAGTTGGCTGATAATTTTCAAATAATCCGGATTCATTGTCGCGACGCCTCGTGGCGCCGCGTTTCTAGTCGCGATAGCGCAGACAGCTACGATAGCCCATGCATTATCCATGCACGTGGGCCGTTCTGTCGCGTCCGCCCGTGCCGTCGCGACCCTACGATACGTCGCGACAATGACCGAATCCTCTGGCCTCCTTAACTACCTCCTATTTATCCTCCTTTGAACTCAACTTAATCCTAAGGATTATCCCTACCCCTTGGGGCAGGATCCTAGCCCTAGGGACTCTCCTAAGGATCCCTAAGACTCTCTATCCGATTTAATAGGCTTTTATCTCCCATTTTAATTCTGAATCATTTTTGAAGGGATAATATCAATAATTCTGATCCCAAGCTCTATATAAACAAGGCCCTCCTCAAGGATGAGGGAGGGCCTCATTACACCCCGAAGGGCTGCCGAAATCTCCTCTGACCCATACTTAGCACCGCAGCCACTCATTTGGCCATTCCCTTGACCTTCCACTCCACAAAAGCCACTCCTTCCACCATTAATGGAGCACGGAATGTGAAGAGGGCGACCCCGACGATCTTCTGGAGCTCTTGCACATCCTTGGAGCCGCACTCACGCCAGGGGTCGCCCCAATGGGGCTCATTTTCTTCCCCTTTCTCTCCTCTTATTTCTACATGCATTTTTGCGTTATTTTTAGATAGAGCACTTCCCTATCTACCCAAGTTTTTTTTTTCCATATCCATAGGGGTTCAAAACCACCCCAGGTGCGTTCCCGCCATGATCTCCCATTTCCCTCCGTTTTTAGAATAGATACTATGCTTCACGTATTCTAATAGGGTGTTTTTTGTTGTGATTTTCTTTGGTTGGCAGGCAAACAGGTGAAGTCTACGAGAAGCTCTGGTCTCCGGGCCGGCTGGAGGACGAGAAGAAGGTCCATATCCTATTCTCTCGCATTCAGAGAACGCGACGGCCGAGGGTGACGCGACCATAGACGCGTCGACGAAAGCCGACGCGACATCAGTCTATCGCAGCGCTCATGGCGACCGCGACACCAGGTCGACTCCTGTTCTCTCTCCTTTTCCTAGTTTAAGTCAGCCATCATCTTATTTTCATTCTTAGGCGACTTGCTAGGTGGCGATCACATCCTATTTTCCATGAATCATATTGATATTCATGTCTGTGTTGAGGGGGGTACAATCCCTGTGATTACACCCTGTGCTTTGCTTTTGAGGTACCAGTCTAACCACTGACCCTTTGTTTCTTTTTGTAGAGCTCGACGCCTGATCTGAGATGGTTGTGTGGCATATCTTGCTTCTGTGAGTTTCTCAGATTCTGACGAGTTGTCTTTTTTGGATGAGCCTATTCTTTGTGATTATGTTGATGTGTTTCCGAAGGATCTACCTGGTTTTCCGCCAGAGCAGGAGGTAGATTCTCCTTTGAGTTGTTTTTGGGGATGATGCCTATGTCCAAGGCACCGTACAAGATTGCGTTGGAAGAGCTACAAGAGTTAAAGTGCCAAATCGAGGAGCTACTCGAGAAGGGCTTCATTCATCCGAGCCGTTCATCTTGGATGCACCAGTCTTGTTTGTGAGGAGAAGGATGGCAGTCTCAAGTTGTGCATCGACTATCGACAACTGAAAAATGTTACCGTAAAGAATAAGTATATGTTCCCAAGATCTATGATTTGTTCGACCAGTTGCAGTCTGCATCAGTATTCTCGAAGATAAATTTGAGGTCAAGTTACTACAGCTGAGGATTAGGGAGTCAAACATTGCCAGAACAGCCTTTCGTACCTGCTAGGCCACTTCGAGTTTGTCGTGATACATTTTAGGCTCATGAATGCACCACAACTTCATGGAGATGATGCACAGTGTGTTCGAGTGTACTTGGACAGATTTGTAGTAGTGTTCATGGATGACATCTGGTGTACTTAGCGATAGTGGAGGAGCACAAGGTGTACGTAAGACTTGTGTTGGAGGCAATGAGGAGTCACGACCTTTAAGCCAAATTCAGAAAATGTGATTTTTGGCTAAAGGAGGAGCACTTTCTTGGACACGTGGTATCAAGTATAGGGCTGGCAGTGGATCTTGCCAAAGACGAGGCAGTGGTTTCTTGGGGCCAGCCCACTACACTTGCAGAGGTGCGCAATTTTCTGGGGTTGGAAGGATACTACAGGAGGTTCATTTAGGATTTTGCTAGAGTTGCAAAGCCGCTGACAAGGTTGACTAGGTGTGAGACAATGTTTGTGTGGATGACAGAGTGTGAGCAGAGTTTCCAAGAGCTAAAGTGCAGGTTGACTTCGGCCCCGATCCTTGTTTGGTCGTCTGGTAGTGGTGGCTTTGTCATTTACACGGAGGGTTCAGGGACCGGTCTTGGTGCTGTGTTGATGAAGCATGGGGGGGTAGTCGCTTATGCTTCTAGACATTGAAGAAGCATGAAAATGACTATCTACTCACGACTTGAAGCTTGCAGCAGTCGCGTTTCCCTTGAGGTTGTGGAGACATTACTTGTATGGTGAGGTGTTTGTGGTGTTCACGGAGCACAGGAGTTTACATTATGCCTTCACTCAGAGGGATCTGAATCTGAGGCAGTGCAGGTGGTTCGAATACCTGAAGGACTACAACTTTACTCTTTCCTATCACCCAGAAAAGGCTAATGTCATAGCTAACGCTTAGAGCAAAAGAACCCACTTGAGTTCTTTGTTGGTTAGACACTAGAGGTTGTTGGAAGATGCTGTTCAGGGAATGTTCCTTCCGTCGAGACTTAGAGGCAGAGAAGTGCTGATCAATTTGACCGTTTGACTAGCCATGTACTAGCAAGTGATAAAGGCTCACAGTGCAGATTTAGACATAGTAGAGATCTTGCAGGTGCCAGAGGTAGAGTTAGACGAGGATAGCGAGGTCAGATTCAGAGGTAGACTGTACATTCCAGTAGATATCAGGCAAGAGCCTTTAGCTGAGGTACATCGGTCGAGGTACTCTATTCATCCTTTCTCCACCAAGATGTACCACGACTTGAGGGGACTCTTTTGGTGGCCCAGGATGAAGAGAGATGTAGCTGAGGTTGTCGCTCATTGCCTTATCTGTCAGTAGGTGAAGGTAGAGCACCAGCGTCTTGGTGGTGATCTTCAGTTATTACGCATTTCGGTGTGGAAGTGGGAACACATCACCATCAACTTTGTTGCCAGTTTACCTCGTACGGTCATGACAGTGTGTGGGTGATTGTCCACCATTTGATGAAGACAACATGATTCATATAAGTCAGATCAGCTTGGTCAATGGAAAAACTTGCTAGATTGTTCGTGGATAGAGGGATTCAGTTGCACGGAACCTCAGTCTCTATTGTCTCAGATAGAGTTCCGTAGTTTACTTCGCACTTTTGGTGGAACTTTCAAAGAGCACTAGCCATGGAGTTAAGGCTAAGTTCAGCTTACCACACACAAATAGATGGTCAGTCAAACAGGACCCTGGTATGATCATAGCGTTGTGCTATCTTGATTAAACACTGTCCTATCTTACAAGTTCTATACCTTTCTATGGAGTCATTTTTAGACCGAGCATTCAACATAGAACTTGTTACCCTATGAGTCTAGTTTCATTTGGCACTAGTTTCCCAAATTTATCATTACAGAGAGTATTAGCCCTAGCACGAGTACTGTGTCTAATTCACATACACCGTCACAATACATCTTATTACCCAGTCAAATGACCTTTGTTTCTCGATTACTTGTTACTGTACAATGTATAGGAAGTCCTCTAACTAACAGAGGTGATTTCATCTGATTTGGATCACCCTAGCATTAGTTATGATTTTTATTGCCCATATGTATCAAACCTAGTTTGATTCAGAATAGGAGCCCCCCCCATAAAGCACCCCTGCATTGGAAATAGGAAGACGACGTGTCGACCTATCACCTTCAGAAAGTGACAAGAAGGCTGTCGCCTGCATTGATTAGAAGGCAACAGCCATCTAGTCGCGTTCTTGAAGGCGACATCATCCTTATCGCCTTCTGACCACATTGGGCAATTCAGCCCTGTTTGGCCCATTTTGCATCATTTTCATGCCCTGTCTTCTCCCATACAAAGTTACTTATTGATATCATGCATATATGAACCCATATAAATATTAAAACATGTTTACATGGTGTTTAAGTGATCTTAAGATTAATGATCATGCTCTCTACCTTCCGATTATCCACTTCTTGCATTGTTATCAAACTTTCTACAATTGGTCACACATGTTTTAGTACTCATGATACTTGCCATATATGGAGTTTTCAAAAATGAAGTTTCCATAATTGGATTCCCACACGCACTTGAGCGAATCTCACGCGCGGCATGCATATCCACTTTAACACGATCGGAAAGCCCCTTCTTGGCTTGTGGTGAACTCTCTGTCAGATATTCCTTCTGTCGGACTAGTGACCATTTGACCAAGGCCTCTGTAAGTCTCCTCTGACCATGGATTCCCACATGGCCGACGAGCAGGTTGTACCAATGTAAGTACCCAAAAGTTAGTGTGCACGTATCTCTCTTCTCTTGGCATTCTTGATGCGATCTTTTTCTTCTCATCTTGATTCTGGAGTACACCTCTATTGAACATAAGACTAGGTTAATAATAAGTGATTGGACTAAATTGAAAATATGTCGTTATGCTGCTGGATTGAACTCTTGAACTATTCCCTTAACCATCTTGACATTATTGAACTCTTATTAAACAGCCATACTTGATTGTGGGTATCTACATTTAAATTACTTGAGATGCTGGATTGGGCACGACGAGTGTTCAAGGGCTCCAGTCTAGCTCCAATGACAGAGAGTCATAAATATATTGTTAACCATGGGGTATAATGATTACTGGCATTGCATCTATGCTTGGAGTACTTACGTGTTGAATGTTAGATACAAAAACCACATACACGTGGCCTAGTGTGCATTCCAAGATGTCATAGATCCTTAGTGCACATTATTGTCTTCGTTTATGATTATTGTTACAAGTTAAAAGTTTTTGCTCGTGCATGCTTATTCCTTGCTAGTGAAATGGCCAATCTCGTTACATGCCATCTTGTTCTTGCTCGTTACCATCTTGCTAGTTCATTGTTCACTCTAGCTGAAGATCTTGAATACAATCTGCTTGTTAGACTGATGATTATCTCCCTTGATCATACTATCTTGCACTATACACTATTCACGTATTATTACCATCGTTTCAATTGCATTGTACATATCATGTTCATACCTTCTAGTCTTTAAACTGTTAAATACTTAGGTCATTGCTGGAAGATGTACATCCTACTGGGCGAGTGCGATCATTACCTACATTCCAACATTTCAGGAGAACAGGATATGGAAGACATAGAGAACCAAGACTACACTGGGGATGAACAAGAGTGAAGAGTGCTCACATCGAAGTCTTGTTATCTTAGTGTCAAAGTTCTATAGATGAGTATGAGAGGAATAAATCAATAATGTAGTAGGTGTATGATGCTATGTAATTTCCCTTTTTATTGAGTCTTAGTCCTGTAGTTCATCTTGGAATTGAGCATGTACTAGTCCTTATTATTGAAATGAAATAAAGAGTTTGAGTTTTATTATGAGCACAAATAGTTGTGTTATATGTGATTGCTCGATAAAGGCTTATTTTGCCGACTGTTCATGTCTCAACAATCAAATAAATTCTTTTGTTGCCATGCTTTGGGATGTGACATCATCATATTATTTGGCCAATCGATGCACTTAAGTAACCAATCGATAGGAGTCAGGCATTTTATATGAAACTTGAAGCAATCGATGTTTAAGACAATCGATTCTTGAAAAGAAACACATGCAATTGATATAAAACTTAAGGCAATCAATATGAGACATAACAATCGATGTTTAAGATAATCGATTCATGAAGATAAAGACAGGCAATCGATATGAAACTTAAGGCAATCGATATGAGACATAATAATCGATGTTTAAGATAATCGATTCTTGAAGAGAAAGATAGCCAATCAATATCAGAACTTCATCTCACAATGACCAAAACGAGACATGCGAAGTCACAACACTTTGACCGATAATAATGAAAACATGATCGATCAAAGTCATAGTTTCAGCTGACGACAACCAAATCGTGAACAGTCGAAGGCAAAACTTCGACTGACGATGACCAAACCATGAACGTTTGAAGTCACAGCTTCAGTTGATGATGACCAAAATGTGAACATCGTTAGCTAAAGCTGTGAATTTGACCAGTCACGGTTTGGTTGTCGTCAACCGAAGCTATGACTTTTTTTGTTCTTCATTATGGAAGTTTGGTTGTCGTCAGCCAATGTTGTGACTTCGATCGCTTACAATTTGGTCATCGTCAGTTGAAGATGTGACTTCGACTGTTCAAGTTTTGTTCATCGTCAACCGAAGCTGTGACTTCTACCATTCATGGTTTGGTCATCGTCAGCCAAAGCTCTGACTTCAATCATTCATGTTTTGGTCATTATCGGTCGAAGTGTTGTGACTTTGGATGTCACATTTTGGTCATTGTCATCCGAAGTTTGGATATCGATTGGCTATCTTTCTCTTCAGAAATCGATTGTCTTAAACATTGATTGTTAGGTCTCATATCGATTGCCTTAAATTTCATATCAATTGACTGTATTTCTTTTCAGGAATTGATTGTCCTAAACATCGAGTGCATCAAGTTTCATATAAAATGCCTTACTCCTATCGATTGGTTACTTAAGTGCATTGATTGGCCAAATAATATGATGACATATAATTCTCTCATAATTTTCTCATTAATCCTATGTGATTTATGTGTATGTGCAAGGTAGGACACATGGCACATTTTCACGAGTAACGAAACCCTAAAGGTTTGGGTACACATATCCCATAGTACGAAGTCATATGTTGGAGCTATAAATATGTTCTTGTCTTTTCTGCAAAGTGAGAAAAGGAGTGCGTGCACCGCCGCCAGGAACGAAGGAGGGAGGAGAATAAGAAGAAGAAGAAGAAGAAGATCTGATGTCAATTATCACATTACGACCCCCCTCATAAGAGCCAAGTTGGGACACCTCCATGGACCGTTCAGAATACTATCTATACCATCTCCATCCGAGGCATACGGTTGTGAATTGTTTTGAGTTTGGGGACATATTCTATGATCTAGAACAAGAACACTGGATAAATTGAGCCACTTTGCACACACTCATCTTTTAGAGAAGAGAGCAAAGTCAAAGGCAGCAGCCATCTCCAGCACCGTCCATGGAATAGTTGTCGCGACCACATGTATAGTCAACACAATAGTCAAGATAACAAGCGCCAGAATCTGGACAGTTGTCTTCATCGGCTCAAGACCAGGGGCATATCTTTACCTACCCACGAAGTGCATTTACCACTCCATGACCACCCCAACAATCCATTTCACCAACCCTTGCTTAGGCCAACACCATCACATCAACCTTTAATGCCGCCCAGCGCCATGACAATAAGCCATCAACGCAATGCATTGTGTTGGTGTCCGACCGGCTGTTTGCACCATCTTTACCCATCGATACCATTTCCACAACACTTCCACATGTTCCTAAGAAAACCACTACCACGACACCAAGGTTTGAGCAAGCTCCACTCGCCCTTGAGTCAAAGTAAGAGATTTCTACTTTTGAGCCTAAGGCAGACTCGCCTACCTCTAAGTTGGAAGAAGAGCTCTCCGTGTTTGAACCTATCCTTGCCGTCACCCAATCATGTCATGCTAAGCCCCCCACATCTGTAGAACCCTCTGCAACCACTACACAACCCATTGTCACCATCTAATGGAGTGGGTGTGCACTACCAAAAGCATGCCTTGGATTTGTTTCCCATGAACAAGGTAGGCCGATCAAGGACAACCTGGTCTCGGTCATGTGTTTTGACCCTCACAATTACATCAACCGTATGTCGATCTGTGTCCTTGTCTCATGCACTTTTGGGAAGGATGAGTCTTTATCTCCTTAGGAGATGATTGTCAAGAAGGGTTCCCAAGCACTGGTGCTAGTCAAATCTAAAGTGAGGACGGTAGCCATTACACTGCTCGTTGAAAATGCTGCCGTAGATACCATCATCACCCCTCGCATAGTTATATTGCAAATGACTAGTCAAAAGAAGGGGTTCTCTACAAGTACCACGCTGCCACACACTGCTGCCGAGGAGGCTATGAACTCCATGTTAAATGGTAAGTCATGGCAACCCTTAGAATAACCTCTCAATGTTGTAACTGCCTTATCTTAGTTGGATTTTATGCTAGAAAGTCAGATGACCACACTATCTAGTACATCTATGATTTTCGACTTGATATCTCTACCCGACAAGGGGCACATGGTCACTCTGCCAATCATGACTTAGGATTATGCTAAGATGATCATGCCATGCAAGGGGCCACATGCTGTGCCACTGAGTTCATCCGAAGCTACCTTCGAAGTCCACTGTACTGCACTCCAACCACTCAAGGGGCAAGAAGTCATGCTGCCAAGAGCATCCAAGTCAGTTCTAAAAGCTCTTCATGCCATATTTCAGCCCGACCAGAGGCATGTTTCTATGCCATCAAGAATACTCAAGATCACGCCAATAGTCCTTTGCAACATGCCTCAACATGTCAGTCAGTTAACGTAATGCCACCCACAAGACTTCCAAGAGTTTTCCCTCTACATATGAGAAGGGAGTTGATTTTCAGGCCAAACTTTCAGGTCAAGATCCTAATCTAACTCTGTTCGTACCCACCATCAAGCTTCTATGGACCGATGTTGTCCACTCATCAAGGAGGCTGTCTACAATGTCAATGGGTCCAAAGAAGTGATTTCAACCATGTATTCCCGTGATATTCCTAGTGCATGCCCTATGTATCTACCAAGGGAATTACCCTTCATATCATATTCTCCTCGAGAGCCTATGAATGTGGGGTATCAAAATGAGGGCCAAGGAGCAAGTACACACATGGTAGTCATGACCACAGATGAGAGAACTCTATGGTTTCAAAGGAGACCAAGGTCGTCTGCTAGATTGGGTCATTACTTAAGGCAACATGTCAAGCTGAAACATCTGTGTATCAAGGCAAAGGTCAAACGACATTGTCATGAAAGAACATCTGCCAAGAAAAGGAGGAGGCTGAACCTGAGATCGAAGTTCCATGAGAAGCCTATTCATCTCAGTAACTTGGCATCATCTAACCCTGAGCTATCCTCACTACTCATTTCGGTCAACTTCATATTAAGGTCTTTTCATCAACTGAGAGGAAGCACCCAATCTTCTGACCCTGGGCCATTGCTACATCCTTTCCCTTCAATTCTTCTAGGGTCTCTAGACCCTCATTTACCTCCTCCACCTGAGTTGTCTGATCATCTTCTGCGTTCTCAGGATCTTTCTCATTTTTCTCTACTTGAGCCACCCGATCATCTTCTAGGATCTCAGGGTCCTTTCTCATCCTATCCACCTGAGCCTCTCGATTATCCTTTAGGCATTTATGATCCTTCTCTATCCTCTTCACCTGAGTCCCTTGATCATCATTTGGCTCCTCACGGTTCCTCTCCACCTCTCCCTCCATAACCTCTACATCCTTCTTTGTCCATCCATCATGTCATCCTACAATGCCACCTAATCTTGGGACTGACACGATTCCTCCTAAGCCACCTGCTCAGGGCCTTGACCCTTTCTCCCATTGTTTTCGAGACTTTAGCCCTCGTTTTTTCTCTTCTTTGTAAGCCTTTTCTTGTTCGGGGTTCTTAGCCTCACTTTCATGTAGAGTTCAATCTTCTACTCTATTGTGTTCAGATGATTCTTGCCACCACCTTTTCACTATCTCCTACCAATGAGCTAATTAGAATAAACTAAAATCAAAGTTTTAAGATTTTTGTAGGCCATTCTTTCAATAAAAGTTGCATTGTGCACCAAATATCATACAAATATTTGTTTGAACAAAAAATTCAAAAAAAGTCATCTTATTCACAACAATAGTGGAAGACTAGTTGAGCCAGTCTTAAGTTAAGTTCCCTTCTCCATCACTCAAGGTAGGAATAACTTCGTTCCAGGAGTAGGACATTCCTTCCCCGATCATTAAAGGCCAATCTAATCAAGGATCATCACACTCACACGACAACCATATTAGGTCTTTTGGTAAGCATTGTCGCTATTTAGGCCATACCTAGGAGATGCAAACGTTATTATCTTCCCAACTCTGTTGAAGTGTAGGGGCAAAAGGTTGTCTAGGTGAGGCGATCAACCAAAAGCACACCCTAATGAGAGAAAGTCTTAAGCAAGGTGTAGGATAAAAATAAGAGGGTGTAATATAGGGATGTAGAAAGTAGGGGCTGCCATGTGCAGACCCTGGGGTCTACTAACACCACCCCTTGAGTCCACCACCAAAATAGCAATACTGGTACACGTAAAGTAAGGGCTGGCAAGTCCTGACCCTAGGGTCCACGAACACCCTTCCCTAAGCTATCATAAATAAAAGAAAAAGAGAGAAAGAAGAAGGAATCAAAAGCCTCAGGCACAATAGATTAAATCTCTAAAGTGTGTGCCATAGAAGGAAGCTAAACCCACATGTTTGTTAATCCTATGTCATACTTATCCCCAAATTTTCTTCTCTTTCTCCCCATAAGGTTGCGTCTTCTCCTAGACATGGCCTTGTAGCAACACCACTAGCCAAGGGCAGCCATCTTCACGATGCGAACCTCTCATTCCATATCCGATATGGGGTAGTCTTTAACGAAAGGGGAATGAATGAAGACGCTTAACTAATAGTTTGAACTTGATTTGTTGTTGCAGTAGCGAAAGTGTGTGTATCTTCCATCTCACATATTTTTTTAGGAAGAGCTAATGTCGAATTTAGACATCATTAAAAAAATAAAAAAATAAAGATATTTTTGAAGGGTGCAGTAGCTACAAGGGAAACATAGAAGGGGGTTGAATAGATTTCACTAAATTTTACTCAATTTAAAGGCACCAAACAAATCTGATTCCTACAGTTGATGTAGACAAGAGTTTAAAGATTGTGCCTAACAAGCATCTATCATAAGAGATCAAACCACGTGAACACAACAATTTAAGGTTATTCAGACTACACAAGTAGTGTATCCTACGTCCACCATCCACACACACACTAAAAAATGCTTATCTAGCAAGTTTGAAACACACACACACATGTGATCACGACCTAAGATGAGACGGTTCTCAGACCATGAACACATAATGAGATTGAACACACAAATTGTTCAATTCACACCACACGCACTAGAGAGTATGAAATTTAAGCACATATGAATAGTTGGAGGATAACGGAGTAGAGAAATTTGATTTTGAATTCTCCTTGAGCCTTAGTCCTTCTGATATGAAGGTGCAAAATCTGAAGCAAGCCCACGAGCCTTGATGACAAATTTGACTTCCTTCTTCAGATGAATCCACTAGTTGGCAGCCTCTAGAACTCGAGCAAAGTAGTGGAGAGGCCCTTTTCAGCTGCAACAGCCTTTCTTGGAGTTGTGTGGGCTTCTTTTCCAAATGAGATATAGGGATGCCTTTTATAGGCCTATCCTAGCCCTTACATGTACGTGGGAGTGCGTGTGTCTGAGAATAGGATGCCCTAATTAATGCCCTGTGCTATTCACATGTTCAACTGCTGAGTCTTCTAGTTGTCGAAAACTATAATAGGTTGTCAACAGCTACTGCTAGAGTTTGTTCATCTAGAACCATGTTTCTCACAGAGACTTTGGTTGTCGATAGATGACCCCTGGTTGTCGAGAACTATTATGAACATCGGCTGGCGTTTCATAGGTCAGCAATCATTGTGTGCTTAGTAACCAATCGATGTGTGCTTTAGTCACCATCGATGTGCGCTTGGCACCCATGAATGTGTGCTTGTCCATCAATCGATGTGTGCTTTGGTTGCCAATCGATGTGTGCTTGGTCACCAATTGATGTGCACTTGGCCACCAATCAATGTGTGCTTTGTTGAGTTTTGGTTATATGAATAACCATAATCCTAATCAGTGTTTTGATGATCAAATAAATATGATGATTAACTTGATTTGTTTTGATGCTGACATAAATCATAATATCATTGGGTTGTTGATGAACTTAAGTGCTCTCTTGCTGCAATTCATTTGATTCATGTTTAGAATTCATAGACAGACTAGCCATATTGAAATCATGTTTAAATGAACATCAGATGTTCAGTTTTGGTTGTAGTCAGTCGAAGCATAGACATGGATGTACAATTTTGCTCGCAGTCAGTCGAAGTGGAACTTCGTCATATACGTGTGAACACGCTTAATCACACTACAAAAAATAATAAAAAAAGAAAAATATTTTTTTTTAAATGAAATATGAATATAGGGGAAAGAGGAAGAAAGGAGTGTGTTTGTGCACTAAATGGAGATGTGATCGCTAGGTACACGTGGGTATCGAAGGAGAGAGTGAAAGGTGAATATTACTTATCTTCACTCGAGATTACAGGAGTGATGTGTGGGTTGACTCTTACTTCTCCAACCGGTCGCCGACGAATAAGACTTTAGCTTGATGTTTACCTTGCAAAAAATATTAAACAAACGAGTGATAGAAAACTATTAGACCAAGTTGTGCAACATCAAATTCAACAGAAGAAGAGATGAAATTGCATGCATGGGCTTGAACACACGTTGTGCAGGTGGTGTAAAACCCCTAATTTTGTGGGTGTGGAGTGAATGAAGTGATGTATGAAAGATTGTGATGAAGTGAGATGAATGCACTAAAGATGAATTAAAAGAACAAAGGGAGAGTAAAAAAATTCTGTTGGAGAGCTTGGCACTGTAGTGGATGAAGAGGTGAAAAGGAAGAAGTCTCCTTAAGTTTGCTCCAATGCACATGAGAGCTTGAAAGCACAACTCCAATTGAAGAACACTTGAAGCAGAGCTTGAGTGGAGGAAGTTCTTCTCTTCAAGCTCGGGGTTTGGCTCGTCAATGCAGCAGGGCTTCGCCTTAACACTTTTTTTTCTCTTAAAAAAATGATCTCAGAGGTCCTTTTATAGGGGTAAAATTGGTAAATCATGATGGACACAGTGGTTGCCTATTAAAGTAAATCGCGACCGACCAAAGCGTACGTTTAAAAGCATTCCTTATTTTGACTTGGGCCTTTCCAAACATCGATTATAGTAGGTATAAAAATCACGACAACATTGTACGTCGCATTTTGGCACTTCCAATATTGATCAGATTCTTGCCAAATTAAAAATGGAAACACTGAATCGCGATGACATGAGTGGTTGCACATTTGAAAGAATCGATCTTTTTGTGGGAATTGTTCTTTAAACATTGGAACGTTAGAAACATGACAGGCCAAGTGGACTTGATTCTATTTAGCAACAAAATCTTTCTAAAAATGATTTTGGAAATTACCATATATCAAAAATGGAAATTCTTAAACGCGACGACTCTGATGGATGCGATTATAAATAAGAATTCAAGTCGGAATAGGAAGATAATACGCGACAGTTTGATCCAATGCTGATCAAGTTCCTAAAACCCAACCAATGTGTCTGTCGCGAATAAACTATGCACAGAGGACCCCTGAAAGCCGTAGAAAAATTCCTAAAAAAATCCAAAAAATAGAAAAAATCACTCAAATGGTTAATTAGGGAGAGCCACTTTGAGGCATTGCAGTATAACATGAAATGTACTCAATATGTTGTAAAAAATGGCATGTCTACAAATTTGTGAACACACTTAATCACGCCACAAAGAATAATTAAAAAAATATTATTTTTAAATGAAATATGAATGTAAGGGAAAGAGGAAGAAATGAGTGCGTATGTGCACTAAATGGAGGTGTGATTGCCAGGTACACGTGGATACCAAAGGAGATAGTTAAAGGCGGAGATTACTTACCTTCACTTGAGATCGCGAGAGTGATGTGTGGGTTGACTCTTACTTCTCCAACTGGTTGGTCAGCGAAGAAGACTTTAGCTTGATGGTTACCTTGCAAAAAAGATTAAACAAACAAGTGAAAGAAAACTATTAGACCAAGTTGTGCAACATCAAATTCAATAGAAGAAGAGATGAACTTGCATGCATGGGCTTGAACACACCTTGTGGAGGTGGTGTAAAACCCTAGGTGTGTAGGTGTGGAGTGGATGAAGTGATGTATGAAAGATTGTGATGAAGTGAGATGAATGCACTAAAGATTAATTAAAAGAACAAAAGGAGAGTAAGAAAAAACTATTGGAGACCTTGGTGCTGCAGTGGATGAAGAGGTGAAAAGGAAGAAGTCTCCTCAAGCTTGCTCCAATGCACTTGAGAGCTTGAAAGCACAACTCCAATTGAAGAACACTTGAATTAGAGCTTGA